>VZTY01028951.1:249637-324301 GCA_013400935.1 Turnix velox
GATATTGATAAGTTACTATGAGGTCCCCTCTGAGCCTTCTCTTCTCCAGGCTGAACAACCCCAACTCCTTCAGCCTGTCCTCATAGGGCAGTTGCTCCAACCCTTTGATCATCTTCGTGGCCCTTCTCTGGACCCTCTCCAATAGCTCAATATCCTTCCTAGGGTGGAAGGTATTCTGTGCTTGGTTGCCCCTGGAAGAAGACAGTTGAGATTCACAGCAAAGGAGACTGAAAATTCACTTTCCTGTTCTAGGGATATTCAGTGAAACTCCTGAGATGGATTAAAGAAGTAGTCCACTATTCTGGTGTGTGATATCCCACTCATGGATAGGTTTGGCTTTTGCCATGCCCACCTGCCCTTCATCGAAGTCAGCTGCAGCAGAACAGGGGGCTGGAGCACTCCCTTTCTACACCCATCTTGCTTTTGGTGTTTCTGTTGAAAGAGTGTTTCACAATTTGATCACAGTCAGTGGCTCAAGGCAAGTTTGCTTGTGTTGGCAGCTGTGCATTTGTTTCATGTTGGTCTCTTGGCACTTTTCTCATGGTAGCTGGTTGCTGACTTGGATAGATTTGAAATGGTGGTATAGATTTTTCTAGCCTTGCTGCCTCCATGCAGAGCGATCATTTCAATTATGTCAATTGTTGTGACTTTTCCCTCCAACCCTATACTTGTCATAACTGACAGTGACAAACTTCTGCATTATCAGCCAATCGACATGAAATGTGTTTCTCTATGCAATATAAAACTGGTTTTATTCTAGTGTTATAGCTCTGCTTCACTGTGCTCACAGTTGCAATGCTTTCCCCCACTATGGACTCAGAATTTGTATTTTATGCCAACAAAAATATTTACAGGAAGAAATTGCACTGGGTTGGCATTAGCTTTGGTGTCCATCATGACCTTAGATGTCATTAGTTTTTAACAGCTGTGCTGTCTAATTGCAGCAAAAGTTTATGAGAAGAAACAGACCTAAAATAAAAACATAGGACATATATGATTAAAGATTAGTATTCCATCTTACTTGTGATTTAATTTAAAATATATGCTAAATGTTAAGTAGAGTGCCATTTGAATAATTGGGAAAAATATACCTGTAAGTCAAGTTATAACCATTTTAACATTAAGTTAGTGTAGTTCTCACAAATCAGAATTTCTCTCTCATAAACATTCTCCTTGTTAAGATTTAACACTTTATAACATTTACATAAGAAATTATACATCTTGTACCTGGAAATTCCAGTTCTTGTGATGGGCTAGAGGTTCCCAGTTCATTCTCCAAGAATTTGAAAAATGTGAAGTGGAATGACATGTAATAGCTTGTATCTTGATACCACATATCTCATTCTGATATTCTGTTCAAACTGTAGAAAATCTCTTTCATAAAATGAAGTTACATTTGCTTTGAAGTGAAACAGACAGTGGGATTTTTAAGATGAAGTCATAATAAAAAAAACTGATTAAGACATATACTGTAGTGTTTTGTGAAGTGTATTTTTCCTCTAGTATATTCAGGATATCACCTCTCCTTTACTCAATGGTAAATTTATACAGAAATCAGTGCACTTTCAAGTAGATCCCCCATTGTAGGTTTTGTATACTCTTCCATGTGTATATACAAGTATGTGTATGTACATGTACTGGTGTCTGTTTCCTTTTTTTGCTCATTATGGGTTAAAAAAAGAAAACCGTTCTTGCCATGTTCCTGGGCAACCATCTCCAGGTGGCCCTACTTGAGCAAGGGGGTTGCTCCAGAGACCCCCCCCTAGCCTCAGCCACCATGTGCTTCTGGGACTCTGTATCCCTTTTCAAACACACCAAAAGGCTCCTCTTTTACAAAGGCTCCATTTCTCTTTTACTAGAGCCTTTCCCCCTCTTTTCACTGCCCATCTGCTGAAGCTGTGTCCCTATGCTTTGTAGGGACACTGTTACAAGTGTTCCTACACTTTGTACAAAGCTTTGAAAGCTCTGAAAAGCTCCTCCATACAAGGAGAAGGAGCTCCCACCTCTTCAGAGAAGATTCTTTTGAAAACCCACAGCACTTGCCTCACTAGCAACTGAGATCATAGAGCCATGGGGTTGGAAGGGACCATCAAAGGCCATCTAATCCAACCCCACTGCAGTAAGCAGGGACATCCTGCACTAGATCATGTTGCTCAGAGCCTCATCAAGCCTGACCTTGAATATTTCCAGGGATAGGGCCTTCACCAACTCTTTGGGCAACCTATTCCAGTGCCTCAGCACCCTCATGGTGACGAACTTTTTCCTAAGGTCCTGTATAAACCCACTCTGATCTAGTTTAATACCATTGGCCCTCATCCTATCATTCGATGCTGTGGCAAAAAGTCCTTCCCCAGCTTTCCTGTAGACTCCCTTCAGTACAACTGAGATAATGCCTTTTAGATAGGATCTTTACTCTCACCTTTTTTCCCAGTAAGTACAGGAGTGGGGAGTTGATTTTTTTCCCTGGCACTCTGTGCAGTGTTATTTGGAAGACTGGCCTTGTTAACATGTGATTTCTATTATGCTGTAAATTCAGAAATACAAATTTTACTTTTACTGCTTTCTAAAATCTTAGTCCAGAATGAGGACATGGATTTTAGGATGTGCTGCAGAATTTCCTCCGTCCTTCTTACTTGCTTGCTTTTTAAGAGGAGGTAGAGAAAATGACACAAAGGGACTAGTAATACTTGATTGAAAGTTTTATTTTTTGAAACTTTAAATAATGGACAAATGCTTCAGTGCTGCAAGCCATTTCTTGCTAAATTAAATAAAATCCAATAAAATTTAGCTTCTCAATCCTCATATTGTAGGCTTTTTTTTCCCCATTTTTTCTGTTGTGTTGCATCTGCTGTGAAAGAAGTCTCTGTGCTCCAAAGCATCTATAATGTGCCAACTCCAAAAGGCCATGATCTCTAGGATTTTTTTTGACATATTCATACTCAGTCCTACAGCTTACAGTAACAAATAAGGCTAAATTATCTTGGACAGAAACCAAAGACTCAATAAGGAACAGCATACCTTGAAATTTCATACCTACCATATTTGTACAAGATATGAACTCACCTGTTTTTAAAACAATGTTTTCTGTTACAGCAGTTGACACTGCCATAGTAAAAATACTAAGCTTGCTTTGGTTATTCTTTTAGAAATTTTGGGAAGATGGAATCAGTTTTCAAATTATATTAATGAACAATATCTGTCTTTCTCTGCACACAAGGATTCTTAGCTCATGCACCATGAGAGAGGGAGGCAAAGCCATTCCTCTCCTTCCTGTAGTGATGACAGTTGGAAAAGCATCAAAATTCCATTTCTGCTTCACAATGTCCGCTAGAAGTGGTTAGAGTTTGGCAGATGGGTGTAAATTGCATTTTGATTCTTTTTCAAAAACTCAAGTCAGCACTTGGGGGTGAAATGTAAGGTCATCCCGTCACCCAGAGCAGTTCCGGTTAAACTGATCTGCTCTTCACTCTGACGATCTCTCCCTTTCAATAGGAAGCAATAAGGGAAGCTGCTGACAAGGAGTGATGACAGCCACTGCCAGCAGCAATGGTAGTGGCTTCAGTAATCTAATAAACTGGGTTATTATGCTTTTTAGAGTCAAATGGCTGAGTAAAATCAGAGTGGAGTCGTTTTAAAATGCCATCTTTGGAGCAGTTCTGTGCAGATCCCAGATCCTGAGAAATGCCATGTTTAAGGCCGTATATATTGTTGCTATAACCTTTGTTCTAAACCACCCTCATAATGAACATGCAGACAGTTGTGACACAGTTCACATCCCATGTAAATAATGTGAAGTTTTGCTGATATTCAAACCAGTGTTTTGTTTGTGTTTCATGTCTCTTTTCTTTGTCCTTAAACCAGAAGATGGTATTGTAATAGAGTCTGTAAAAGTATCCCAGCTGATCATATTTAATACTAGTCCATTTTTCTGGCTAACAAACTCATCAGCAGTACCTTAGCCATGGAGATAAGCAGGACCCCAGCATTCTCATTCATTAGAAATTTATGCTGTTTCATTTTGTCTCCATCATCAGAAAGTGGCTTGAAGAGCAGCTTTCCAGACCGACTGAGAAGCCCTCAGATGAAGTCAGCTGCTGCAGTGGCCACAACTTGTGGCATCAGGGGCTGTAAAGAAGACCTCATAGTGCTCCAGCCCTAGCTTTCCTTTTTAGGAAACCAGATCATTGGTCTTTGGAGTAAGCCATGTTATGCAGGCTTCGTGCTCCTCCTCCCCCACAAGCACAGCTGTGTAATATAAAATAGAAGAAAGAATTTGGCATTCAGTGAGAGGATGGGATTTATTTTTTTTTTATTGCCGGTTATGAGGATTGTTTGGTAGGGTACCAAGGGAAGCTGAGAGCATGGTCTGACTTCTCTCTTTTGCCCTCTTTGCCAATTTGGCACTTGCCAGAGGAAGACTCTATTTCATTAGAGAAAGAAACAAGCTAGCTCTTGGATGCTGTGGGGTGGAAGTATCTCAACCCGATGGCTGTTGTTCCCAAAGCTGTGCCTCAGAGGAGCCATTTTTTAGACTTTTTTTTTAATTTAACAATGGGGGAGAACAGAGTAAATGATCTCAGCTCTCAGAACAAGTCAGTAAAATTACTAAATAACTAAAAATTACAAAATTGTATGGTCTAATCATTAAGTGGGCTGAGAACAAGGTGTCCTGCATTTCTGATGATTGAAGGGAAAAGTCAGAAAAGCACGTAATAACTTTTTTAGTCATAAAGACTCATGTGTTTGAATTGTTCAGGTGGATTTACTTCCAAAAGTGACTTGGTAAGGATCTTTCTTATTTTAAAATGTCTTTTCAGACTTTACTAAGGGCTACCTTAGTTGTCTGAACATGAAACTCAGATGATCCTACCTATAAAACACTGATTCAAACTCAGCTTTCAACAAGTGATTTCTTTAAAGGAGAAGTTCAGCCAGTAACAGGCTTCTTATTCCTTCTATTCACTATCCATGTACACCTTCAGCCAGGTGGGTTGTAGGCATTTCCAGTTTGAGCTGTGGTGATTTGGAGCAGAATTGTAGGAGCCAGCAGATAAACTCTTTGCAATTTCTTACATGCTACTAAAAATCATTTATAGCCTCATCTTTGGTTTTCTTGGGTCAGCCAATGGCAGATGCTGCCTGGAGAAGGAAGAATTTCGTTCTTATTTCCAGAACTGAACAAAAAGAACATATCAGGACCCTGCAGTTCAGCTCTCTCTGATTCAGTTAGGCATCATAAATCTTCAAAGACCATTTTTCCATTTTCAATTCCCAATTACTAGTGGCTCATACAATTCAGTCCTGATAAAATCAATCTTTAAAAAGACACATTAAGTACAACTCTTCTGCTGCCATCATCATCAAACTCACTACCATATTCCAAAGACATTCCAGCAGTTCTTTATGGGTTCTGTGAACTTCCTGAAAACTAATGCACTTTCTTGGGGTTTTTTTCTGGTATTTAATGGATCAAAGTTCCTTACAGGTATAAGGACTCTGACTGTCTCTATTTTTGTTCAACTTGTGCCTGGACTTCACAGATGAAAAATACAAGCTTGTTACCTGAAGTCAGTAATGTCTTTTGGCTTTGTAGGGAAGAAAGAATAGCTGTTTGTTGGATCAGAAGAGCTGGATATCAAGTCCTGATGACTAAATAAAACTTCCTTCAGTGTGACAGAAGATGGATTTGCCAGTGCTAACAATTCAGCTGCAGTGTTGTGTTTAGATTTGGGTGCTACAAGTTAGGAAAAGACAGAAACAAATGGATAAATGACTGATAAGTGTTTTAGAAAGCACTACTTTCTGAAAGAGTGAAAGAAGTGAAAGTATTCCACATAGGAAAAGCAGGTTTGGACACTATTAATCTTCAAATGTAATATATATCATCTGACAAAGAGAAAAGATTTTCCAGTGGTAGATAAGACAGAGGTGAAAGTATTAGGAAAAAAAAAGTTTAGATTTTAAATTTTCAATAAATAGTATACTGAAGCACTGGAATAGCTTCCTGAGATCACAGGAGTATTTGAAAGAAAATGTTAGAAACAAGTTAGACTAAGATCTGTCAGAAATCAGAGGTATGGTTGTTCTTGCCATTGTGAATAGGATTGGTTTTGATGTCTGTTTGATGTTTCTTTATTGCCCTACATTTTATTAATAGGTATTTCTCATGATGAGAACAAAAGTATTTCTAGTCAAAGACAAGAACAGTATCTAATTTTTTGTGGTTCTGATTTGGAGAAGAAAGGCCCCCAGAGGCTAATTCAGAAAATTAAATGTTCATCTCATCCCTGTGTGGAATAACTCAAAGGTATATTTTAAAGGTGTTTACAATGTTTTAGATTCTGCTAAGCTGGAAGTCCTTTCATGGGGTGAAGAGGAAAGGGGTGTCCTGAGGCCTTTCAAGTGTAATAGGCAGTTGGTGTCTTAAATAAGCTGGTCTTACAGTTTCACCTATTCTGTAAAATTTTAAAACCAGAATATTTTGTCATATTTTTGAATGCAACAGCCATTATGTCCGTCTAGTAGATTTAATCAGTCATGTTTCACTTAATTTAGTCTGAACACATTCCCCTGAGTACTTGTATCTTTTAGCCAAAATATGCTGTGGAATTATTTAAAGTGGAGTGCTTTGTAATTATTTCCAAAATAACCAAATACACTAATTTTACTATTTTAGGAACTGCATCTGTGGCTGTTGCAGGTCTTCTCGCAGCTCTGCGAATCACCAAGAACAGATTATCAGACCACACAGTGTTGTTCCAGGGAGCTGGAGAGGTTTGTGTTTTATTCATTAGGAAAATTTGTAATTTTTTTCTCTTGATATTTGATCAAGTTATATGTATCTAGGTAACAAGAGCATTAAATGGGTAGGATGATCATTAACATCTAATGAAAGCGGGTTCTTAATTTTTGAATTTACAGGAAAATCTCTGATCATCTGGTTCATGCCACAGATTTTTTTCTAAGACATCTTGCAGAGATCTGTTCTCTTTTTAAAACTTCAAGTTTTAGCTCTTTATATGCAAATTATTGAACTGCTCTCAATAAAAGAAAACTGAACTTTTTGGTGGCCTAATATATTTCCTTGTCTTTCCAAAGAGAAAGGGATTATTAAAATGCATTTACCAGACCCAGTGTTACTTAGTAAGAAGATGGGCCTCTTTGATTTTTCCTATTATTAGACATAGTTTTTCCATTTTCTGCATGTCAAGATTTCTGAATATTTTCTTGCAGATTATTTTTATATGAATTTTTTTCAGTAAAAGTTTCTAAGCCACTGACACACAGGTGAAGGTTGTACTTATCCTACAGCATCTTGTCATCTCTGTATGAAGTGTACAACTCCAAGCTTCTGAAAAACATTATTCATTATCTCTGGACCCCTCAATAGATACAATATACTAAAGCAGCTTTATGTAGCCCAGGTATTTTTAATTTGATTCAATGTTTGATGCTCTGAGATTAGGCCTGTACTTTTTAGGATGACTTGCATCCACATGTCACACCTTTGTACATCAAGACTGTCCATATGTCTGAAATCCCTTCCCTTGGTTTCACCCCATGTTCAACTGATGAATCCATGGTATAATGTGTTGTGGGTTGGTTTTTTTTGGGCATGGTCAGTTCCTGTTGCTGCAAAAAATATCATCTGCTGGGAGATGCTGCTGCAGGAGCTCATTCTTGATAAAACTACTTACTTCTTAACTAAAAATGGGGAATATTGTTTGATTCTCATTGAAACTGAGTGATAAAGAAGAAGAAGCAGAAGCAACTCCATAAATATGAATATGGGTTGTTAATCAGAAATATTGAGTGATCTTTTGGTTCCTTTTGTTGCCTGTTTTTCAATCTATACCTGTATGGCTTTTCATCTGTTGGATGAAATATTATAAAATCCAGTAAGAATGATATAAGTTTCAGCAAAATATTGATAAGTGACTTTTTCTTGCTCCTGCTTTCACTGGGAGCGCAGCCAAGTCTAGAGTTACAAAGCATTAATAGCAGGTAAAAGGAGACTTACATACTTGATGGACACTTTAATATAAGATAAGGAAAAAAAGACTTTTAGGGCTGCATTTTAATTTCTGGCATACAGAGTATAGTTCTCTTTGGTTTAAATTACAAAAAAGATAATAATGAATAAAACAAAATTTTAAAGAAGGAAAAAAATTAGTGTCTTTTGAGACTTTTATGTGGAATTAATGCAAGTTTTATCAATTTTCATTCAAGTTTAAACACTTACTATGCTTTCCCCAATGTAAATGCCATCTTCAGATTTATCTGCACTCTGATTTATCAATACAATTTGAGATTCATCTCTACTATTTATCTACATTATGGTTTTTAATTACCAAATGGTAGCAACAGTTAACTAGTGTCTACTTTGTGGAAGAAAAAAATATATTCAGTTTTATTGTTGAGTGAAATTAAGGAACTATTAAAAAAGAGGGGGTAAAGGAAACAAGTGAGCAGAGAATTTGTTTCCTCTCAAGTTTCATATACTACTTCTCTTTCCCTCAGGCTGCCCTTGGGATAGCAAACCTCATTGTTATGGCTATGGAAAAAGAAGGAGTATCTAAAGATGCAGCTCTGAAAAGGATATGGATGGTTGACTCTAAGGGACTAATAGTAAAGGTAACACAATTTTCTCATTCCTTTAAATATCATGGTAGCTATCTGCAGCCTGCAAATATGAGCAAGAGTGTATTCTTTGTAAAAACAACTACAGCAATTAATAGATCTTGACACTGCAAGCTGTTTTTCTTATAATATTTTTATTCAATGAATAATGGACGCCCGTGTTACTTCAGGGGGCCATGATTATACTTGGAGTTCCTCCTGTGTTTCTATTAGAGATGAGTGCATACTGAAGAGAGTGTTTTCAGCAGTTCATTAAAAAAACACATAAGGAAAGATATGTTCAACTTGTGAGTTTAATGTTTCCCTTGCTAATGAAACTATTATTTATTGGCACAATCTTATACAAAGATCTACAGATACATTCTAAGCCTTCAATGGTTTGGTTTGGGTTTTTTTTTGGAAATTTGCAAAAATATATTTAAAAATAATATTTTTCTGGTGGTGCAAGCTTGTCATCCTTCTGTGAGAATTCAGTCATATGGCATCAAATAGCTTCTATGCACAGTGATATAGCTGGTGTCGCAGATGTTGTGGTCTGTGGTGCTATCAACGCTGGTAAGAATTTGAAGCTGCTGAGAGACTTCATCAGTCACCCTTACCTCATTCCTTCTACTTGCCAAAATAAAGAAACAGATTAATTCCATGTGCCAGAATAAAGAAACTGGTATGTTTTAAAAGGTGGTTATGTATTAAATAGTTTGTGAGCTACTTGAAAGATAGGGATGAGAGGCCAATTGGCTCTAATTTTTCTCCTTGCCAGTTGGTTCACAGTGTCTGTGGTCATTTGTATTGATACCACACCCTTGCACAGTGCTCCTTTGTTGCCTTGTATTTAGGATCTTTTGTAGTTCATGTGCCTTTACAATAGGATCATACGTTGTGCAGCTGGTGTCTGTGTTGGTTTATTGAACAGCATTGCAGCACCTTTCAGTCATACTTTTAAAGCAAAAAGAGCAGGACGAGTGACATGAGAGACATTGAGATGAGAGAGCACTACTAAGGTCATCTTTAACTCCCCTAGCCAGAAAGCAAAAAAAAAGCATGATGAGGTACAGAAAATATCTGGTATATGCTACCATCTAAGACATAGATCTTTTTTTTTTTTCCTGGTGGTTATTTTTTTTATGTTTGTTTCAATGAGTCTTTTTGGTTCTCATCTAATGATCTTAAAGTGCGTTTGTGTCCAAACATAGACATCTGGAGGCTGGTTTATCTACTGAGGCTGCTGAAATGTAGATGTTGCCTAAGAAGAATGGTTTTGCCCAATTTCCTCCACCATAAAGACTGGGATTATCAAATCATACAGTCAATCCAAAAATCACCTGTTGGTGTTGTTAAGGAAATAAACTAGAGGGGAAAAATTATAGGAAATTTGCAATAGGCAGTAAAACAGATCTTATCTGTGTGTCTGTCCAGTCAAGGTGTTTAACCAGCCTTTTGTCTCCTACTGGCTTCCTCTTCCTGCTTCTTTAACACCTTTTGCTGCTAATTTGCTAGTGAGCCGAGAAGCTGGATTGTTGCTCTTGGTACGCAGCGACTAATTCCTTTGGCAATTTCTAAATTTTTAGTGACTTGGTGACTGTATTCTTTCCTCACCACCTTCTAGTTTCAGTGCTCTCAAGTGATGCCAAAACCAATCAATGTCTCGCACGGCCTCTAACTTTATTTCCTCTGCTTATTCTTCTTTGTGGGGCTTTAATTTGAGTTTTCTCCAAAAAGCAGTCCACTGAATTTCATGATCTGATCAGAGTATATTTGTGAACTGTTCATGATAGCCAGACATAACAGCTGTCTGAGATTAGATTAGGGCTGGATTTGTGGCCAGATGTTGATGCAAGCAGCAGGAGTGCTCTTTTTCAGTAACTGCAAATGTTCCTGGAAGACCTGGGAGCTCCAGTTTCTCTGTCTGGCCATCCTAGGGAGGCTTGAGAATGGGTGGGTGCTGTCTGTAGCAGTGTGTTTGGGCGCAGAGCCTGCTGGACCTAGAAGCTGGAGATACTTTGGTGTGAGGCCTAAGCTTGACTTAAGGAAAGCCATCCTTGGTCTAGAGCTCTGCAAGTTCTCCCTTGGCTTTCTTCTGCAACTAAATATCCCCCCTAAAAAAACAGGAAGAGAAAGACCCTTCCCCCACTACCCAAACAAAGAAAGTACAGGTAAACCTCTTGAATGTTATGATTTAGCTACTGGGAAGTTGTACATGCAGCAAGCTACTCCTGGTTATTTTTCTGGCCTGAGGGAGATTGCTGTGCTTTAGCTCCACTTTGGAAATAATTTTATCTTATAGTTTATTACTGAAAAGTGCTGCAAGGCTAGGAGGACTTCCCAAAGTCTTAGGAACAAGAAAAGTAAAATGAGGAAGATTTTTCAAGAAAACTATACAATGAGAGGGACTGTACAGTTAGAAACTTTTTCTTTATTGCAGAGATGAGCCTCTCTTTGGATCACAAGTTAACCAACTTTTGCATAGACTAAACCAACTTTATTTCTTACTACTAAGGAGGTCTGTGGATGGAAACTCATTAAACTGGAGTCCCTTATAATTTGCCCCATCAAAAACTGCCTAATCAAAAGAGTTTTACTTGAAACCGAGAGACCTTAGAAATATTTTTAGGAAATTCTTCGATATATTCTGATCTGTTAACAGCTTTAGCAGTGCTAGAAATAACAGACTGTGGAAACTTGGTGATTACTTTGTCCAACTAAACTAATTTTTACATCATTTTTATTCTGTGCTGTCCTTTGATTATTTTTGCAATGCGTGATTATAGATTTAAACAGAGCTTCTCTTTTAATCTGCTTTCTCTTATATTTCAAGCAGTGCAAAGCAAATAAGAATAACCTTGGAACTTCTATTGACCTGACACTTTCCACTTTTTTTCTTCTCCCTCCCCCAAAAGCTGCCACGAAGTCACTTATCAGGCTTTTGTAGTTGATTTTTCCTTTGTGGCTTTTTAATTGTTCAAGTGCAGCTGTGTTTTCATTTTCCTGTTAATATGTTTTTTCTTTTCTCCTGAGAGCCATCTTTTTTTTTCATTAAACCATGTTTGATGACCAGCTTTTCTGCTATGTTGTGGTGAAAGAGCTGGTGATGAAGCTATGTTTGCTATACTGCCTGTAGTTGTGTTCCCAGCTTCATTCTAGAGATCTCATAAGATTGTTCATATTCTTTTGGAGTTTGAATTTGTCAATGTTTTGAAATACTTTCAGTATGCTTTCACCTTTTGAAACAGTTTTTTTTCCTCCAAAGTTGGATGAGGAAGGGTGGCAGATCATTATATTACTCGAATTTTGCCACTTGATCAAATTACTTTACTTTTTGAGGTAGATAGCACTCCTCTCGAAAGCCTCTCTAAAATACCCCAGTGCATCTGAGTGGAAGCTTTAATATTTAATTAAAAGATCCCTTTAAATTTGATTTTGTACTCTTGTGTACTTGGGGATTATGCGTGAGCAGTTGGGACTCTGTTTAATCCTGAATATCTGAATTCTGTCAAATGATCACATTTTGTCTGATTAACAAATAGATACTTGCCTATATGAACGCTTGCTAGGCTTGTATTTTGTGTAGCAAGAGAGCTTTGTATTTTCAATGTCCATTGCATGTGCAGTCTTAACTCCTGTAAGACTTCAGATCATCGGAGTGAAGACCAAACTGAATAGCAAGAGCATCAGTTGAAGTCTGATAGCTGAAGAACTCAGAATATCAATCTTTGGAAGAGGGGGACTGATACATACCTCAAAATGCTACCATTTTATCTGATCCTAAATTATTATAATAATACAGATATCATGTAAATAGTTCTCTAAAATGTTTTCCTTTCTCCTCTTTCTTCCACTATTTAAATATCTCTGGTAATCTTATTTCAAAGAAGTCCTCACAGCAACAGATTTGACCCTTATTGATGTTCATGGTTTTGGTCAAAACTAGATACATACAGTTCAGTCTTTACTTAGAGAACAGTGGAAGAGAAAGGAGGATGTTTGGGACCAATAGCAGAATTTCAGCACCACGTGGGTGTGGTTGCTCCTGTCACAGTCAGCAGAGCTTGTGTAACATATGAAAAAGTCTTGAGAGCTCTCAATCAAGAATCTTAGTATTGAACTGAATCTCCTCCTGGCTGTCTGAATGTTACTGAATCATCTTGGGTTTTAGTAATAATTGCTTTTAAAAAAGTCTGGATTTTGCTTTACATACTAATTTGGTAATGGTTCAGTGTTAAGTTATACATGACAATGCTATTTCTGCCTCTTCTGTGAACTTTTAATTATTTCCCACTTCCTTTTTATTGGGGTCAGTTATTCTCTTTACTTTAGTCCTTTGTCAGTTCATTTAGGGCTAAATGCTACTGACTCTGAATTTCCTCACCAAAAAACCACTTTGTATCTCTTCAAAGATGCAATGTCTTGTGTTTCTCCAAGGTGTCACAATCACTTTAAGCAGTTTCTGCCCTATTTTAGTCATGTAAATCTCATTTCATCTCCTTTATGCTTTCCCAGTTACTCTGAAATCTGGAGAATTAATCTATATAGTTTTAGGTTTTATTTATCTTGTTCTGTATGAAATGTAGGTTTTGCAGAAAGGAAATGCATGCATTTGTCTGAAAATAATTGTGGCATTACTCATACTCAGCTAGTTAATAGATGAGAACAAGTGAGGAATGGGTGAAAGGATGATTGGTGGGGTGTGCTCAAGGAATATCCACATGATTTTCTCCAAGAGACACCACCAAAACTTTGCATTAAATTTGTTAGCATATAATTATTTCCTCTTTGACATCGTGTACATTAGGTGTGCTGATGAGATAGTGAGCTAATGTGAATGGTTTGTGGTTTCTTTTGCTCACGCTTTGTAATTGCAGTGAATAATTGTTTTGCTACATTTTGTTTATGTTGGTCTGTGTGTTCCTGACCTGCTCGCTTACTCACATCTGATCTTCCTGAAATAACTGTCTATACATTTTGTTCTGCCTGTTAAACATGTGTGCTTATTTACATGCATCCATTTTATAAATTTAACAGGACTTACACAGCCCTACTCTTCCAATAATGTGTTTTTATTAAAGTTAACACTGGAATTATATTTCTTGCTTAAATTGTATGTGTTACTGCCAACTATTATGACATTATCTCCTCAAAATATTTTGGCTTTTCACAGTCAGCAACAAACTTTTTATTAATTCTCTGTCTATATTGCCTTGTTTGTTTTTAACCTGCTCTCTTCAACTTTAGCTGTTAGGACTTAATCAGGATGCCCAGTCACTGTACAATTAGAGCCCTTGATGTGGAGAACTGGGAAGGGTTGTGCTTCTGTTTTTTGGTTCCTAAACAAGATGACACAGGAGTGGCTGTCACAGCCCTTTAGGCTTCAGTAGTCCCTGGACAGTGAGTCCATAAGCATACCTCTACCTTTTTGGGTGGCATTTTGTGACTTATAACCAGTACTCTCAATGAGTTCCGGCTAGGGAGAGCAGGCTGGCCTGTCCCCTACTAGCACACCCTATCTGAATCCCCAGTCTCTTCCCTTTCATCTTTCTGGGGGACTCCCTAGAGAGATCCCTCAGCTCCCAGTGCTTTCTTCAGCCCCTGCTTAGAGCGCTCCACGTTATTCATCACCAATCTTTAAACAACAGATTTACTTGTGATGAAAGCCACATAGAGATCATCTGCTCACTGGAAGATGTTTCCCCACGTTCCATGACTCTTAACCACATTTCCCCCCCCTCTTTTGATGGCTTAATAGCACTTTTCTTTGTTTTGCTCTTAACTCTGCAATAGGGAACTCACAGGGCCCATGCAAGTAAAACCAGAGCATTTTGCAGTGGGAAATACTCAGTTTACTAGTGGACTGCTTTTCCTTTAGTTTTATGGTTCTCATGTCTTTTCTGGTTCTTAAGATTTCAGTATTTCAGAACCTCAGATGAATTTATTAATTTCTCTGTGAGCTGTTCTCTGTTCTCATTTTTAAATAAGCCACAGTTGACACAGTCAAATGGAGGGAAGCATTTACATAAATACATTTGTGCCTCCCTGGCTGTGCAATGGGATGAGTGCCAGCACTGCCTCTAATGTGGGACAGCACAGTCATCAGGGTGCTCTGGCTTATTTTCAGTTGCCTCTCAGTCCATGCAAAGAGCAAATCCTGGAGAGCTTCCAGGCTTGACTTTCTCGCCTCACTGAAATAAAGCTCTTCAGCCCTGGCTCATGGGGCAGCCCCTGGCAGAAGAAGCTCAAACAGACCATGGCATTAGGTGGTATTTGTAAAACTTGCCTCCTCTTTGGTAATACTCCAGATAGATGTCTGCAGTACAGTCTTCTTTCCTGTTTTTACAGCTGTTTTCTATGAATTTTCTTAAGGTTTTATTGATGGGTCATTCTTGTCTGTTATCTGAGCTTCAATTTGGTTCTCCAATATGACAGTTCTGTGGAAACTGTGATGTACATTTGCTTGAAGCCGGATCCCAGTATCTCTTTCACTTCTTGTGCTGTTGATTGGCCACAAAAACAAAAAACTCCCTGAAATGAAGAACAGCTTTCAGTTCAAATCCAAACAACAAGCAGTTTTTAATCAAAATTATCAACTTATGAGTCCTTTTACTTCCTTTTCATCCTTGAATTTAAAGGTCTTGTCCAACTGACTTCGTTTTACTATTTGGAATAATAATATATACCATCAATGACCCTCATCCATTAGGGAGTATAGACATTTTAGGATTGCCAAGATCTTTCAAACATAATGACACCATCAGAGAATGCCACTATTGTTTCTTTATCTCTGTACTTCATCTGCTGACTTAGTACAGTCCACATTGTTACTCATTTGCTAATAAAGAATTTAGCTTGTATTACTTTCCATCTGGGATAGAAAGCATTGAAGTCCTTCAGTGAAATAATAAGACTATATTGAGTCATTGCACATCTTCAGGTTGCATATTTTTCTGAATCCTTTTCATTGAACAAATGAAGTTTTAATAATGCTAAAAAAAACAAGACAGTGAGCTTCACATGACAAATGTGACATGATGTTTCTACTTAAAAGACGTGAAGCTTCATGCACAGAATTACAGAGCTCATTCAAATTTTTTCCTAGCATGGAGTATTTTCAATTTTTTCCTTTTAAAGAGGGAAATATCAAAGAGCTGTGTGCCATTTTAGTATTTTAGGATTATGGATGTGCAAGCAGACTAGAGCAGTTTCTGCTCTGTGGTCCCTTGTGTTGTTCCTGAACAGCACATTTCCTGGCAGCAGATCACCAGTGTACAAAAGCTGGCTGAGTCAGAGCTGTAAATGGAAATGTCAGAAGACAGGCTCTGCACTTCTGGGAGATGTTTTAGTCAGAGCAGCTTTGCACCGATGGGTCCATCCCCTTTGCATGTCTCCAGTGTTAGGAGGGAAACAAGACAGAAAATCACACAAAGCCAGAACTGAGACTCCTGGATTTTGGCTGTATCCTCTTCTCTCTGTCGACTTACAAGAAGTTTGTTTTTTCTCATTCTAGCTATAGGCATTCAGAGGCAGATGTCTGGAAGCTTGTACTAAATGGACTGGCAACCCCTTAGTTTGAGGTTAGGCATACCCAAAACTGAATTGTTTCTTCTTTCCTGTGTGTCATTACTTGCCCTGTACGTAGGGGGCAGAGGAAAGCTGGCCATGTTCTTGCTGCCACCTTTCTACTTTGTGGAGAGCAGAACTTAAGGATTTGTGGAGAAAAAATACTATCTGAAGCACAGTCCTCCAAATTATTGGAGATTTGTAGTAAGGCCAAAAGGCTGGCCTTGAAATCTCAGACAGTTTTTAGGTAGGTGTTATGTAGCTCCTTTAGGATGTCTGAATTACCGGTTAAAAAATATTCCTTACAATCTATTTAAAATATCTATTAAAAATGCAACCTAACCATAGAAATTTTGTAAGCATTTTCCAAGCAAAAATCTCTATGTACATAGCTGTTGTTATTTTTGTAAAGCCACAGAATTTAATATTTCATTCTTAGCGAATGTATGAGAAAAATATTTACTTGGAGACATGATTCATTCTGACTAATGGGCTCAAGCTAATTCAGACCAAAGCTGAATAAAGAAATAAATTTAAATATGTTTGGGATCTTTTGGTGTGGTTTTGGTTGTCTCAGGGTTTTATTTGGTTATGGGGTTTTTGTGTGTGTGTCTTTTTTTCTAAAGAATGGTAGAAAGTCCTTTGTGAAATTGAAGGCAGATGAAATGAAGATAGGGCAGAAGCGAATTTGACCCAATCTGACCCATATGGCTAGCGCTAGTATCACTAGCCAGGGGTCCAGAAAGGGTTGCAGGGTTCACATCCAGCTTACTCTTTGAGTACTCTTTTGTAGCTAATTGAATGACATGTTGGTAGGAAACAGGGCTTTGAATGCTTGGTATTGCATCAATAAGAGTTTTCACAGCTCTGCCATTATTTAGTTTTAAAATTTGGAAGTACCTCTTCAAAAACAAATCAAATGCAAAACTCTAGAAAAAAAGTAGCTCTGTCATGCAGGATTTTGGTTGGTTGTTTTGATTAAAAGTGAAAGAATATCAACATTTTCCTCCACCAAGATGTCAGCCCATTCTCATAGTTATTTACTGTGAAAACAATGGGAGGTCACCTTTCCTGAGAGGTCTGTCCAAATCTGCAGATCCTGGAGGTGCTCAAACCTATCAGCCTGACACACTCTGAAGAATGAGATGTTAATGGAATTTAGAGATTTCTTGTTTTCTTGATAGCACAAGGCAGTCTCCTGGAGGCTAGATTCTAAGATAAGATTGAAAACTGGCTTCCTCAGTAGCAGCCTGATAAAACTATAAAGGAACTCACTGAAGCAGTATGGGATTAGATGGTCACCTGTGGTACCCATTCCAGGCTCCCTGGGAAACCTGCCTTCAAGTCAGGCTCTGTTAAACATCATAATTTCAACTAACCAGCTAATTAGAATGAAAAGTGACTTTTATTTATAGTATTTTGAGTGATTCTTAGCAACAGGCTTTTGTCCTGGAAGTCATAAATGCCATTTTTTTCTATAGTAACTGAAGGAAAAACTTAACATTTTTCCTATGAAAGCATTAAAGAAAATACCCGTTTCAAAATGAGAAGCATGTAAACCATGTGTGTAGGCTGTGGGGACATCTGCTGGGGTACTGGAAAGTGGCAGACTTCAAAATGTGTATTGACAGTGGAACGATTCAGGCATGAATATGCCAAAAATTCTTTATGTTGTGCCTTTTTCCCAAAGCTAAGAATTTCACATTTTACCCACAAAGGAAACCAGGTGCCCATATTGCAGTATTTCTGTGGTAATCACTCCAGGAGAACACTTAAGACCTGTATATGTACATCCAGGCAAAACCCTCTATATTCAAAAACTTTATTTTGGTCATGCAAAAAAAATCAGGGGAAGAGGAGAAATCTGTGGAAATTTCTTGTAATCATGTGTGAGCCAAGAGAAGCTGGCATTTTGTGAGGGCAATCAGCTCCATCAGCCCCAGCCACATAAGAGCCTTCCCCAGCTGCCTGTGGTACCCTTGGGATGGAAATGCTTTCCTTGCAGCTGAAATGAAAAATGGCCTTTGCTTCAGTCTACCAGCTCTTGTGGTGGCTGTCTGAGGACCAGCAGAGGAGCTTTGGTGGTGGGACTGGCACAGCCCCACACTGCCACATGGCTGAATAATGGCCTGAAATGTGGCATCAGATGTCTCCTTTTAGTTGAAGTTAAGCCAAAAGTGCCATTAAAAAACAAATCCTGCCTTGAGTCTGATGGTATACACAGCCCTAAACTGAGCCATAATGGTCAAATTCAAAGACTTGGGTGGAACTGTGATGTGAATTCTCCTTCAGTACTTCAGTGCAATCTTAAACTAACTTGCCAAGATTAAGGAAACTTTCTTTGCATAAGCTGAAAAAGACATGGCTGGGGAGCCAGGGTGCATCTGTCCTGGCTCTTTGGTCAGAATTACATTTGGCATTTTATTTTCCTCCTGTACTTCTCTCTGTATCTGTATAATCTGCTTTTTGATCTATGAAATCATAAGATGTTTGAAGGGCTGATGTTGTCTTCTAGATTTGTGTGTGAAAAGCACTGTTGCAGTGATGTTGTCTGGATAAAATGAGGAGGTGTATGCATTTTCAGCTCTTTCACTGGACTTCTCGAGTTCATGTACTTAGGCAATTAATGTAGTTTTCACATATTCTGGCTTCTTCTTGCCCCACACACCATGTTACTTACTTTGAGTTCAAATCCTGTTTGCAGCCCAGTCACTGTCAACGATTCTCTGAAGTCCTCTTTCCTGCATCTCTCATATTCCATTTGGAAACCTTGTTGAGTATCTACAGTTGGAAATTGCTGGTACAGATCAGGGTGAAAGTTGTTTCACAGCTGAATCAATTTTATTAATACAAAAATGGTGCACCAGGCATCTGGTTAGAGTTAGTTTTATTCCATTCTTAAAAATTAATTACTTGACTTAAATATAAAAAGCGTGGAGCAAAATATAGGCTGTCCTATATGCAATATACTCCTGTATACTTCTCTGTATTTTCAGACAAGAGCAAAGAGGAAAAAGAGAAATAGTTTCTCTTTTTTGAAGCTGTGAATCCCCTTTACCCATCTGTACTGTTTGCTATATAAATATTTTTTTGCTTTATCATTTGTAACTTCAAGTGGTTGACCAAATATTAACAGGCTGAACAGCTTTGAGAATGCTTCAAAGAAGAAATCATTGATACACTTCATGCAGTGTAACTTTGTCTATTATGGTATTTGGTGATAGTCACAGAAGTAGAAATGAAAATAGGACATGTTAAACCAGATACCTTGTGAACTGATTATCCCAGGATATTAGGTTCCATTAAACTTATAACAAGTTTTATTTTTTTCCTTACCTAGGGGCGTGCCTCATTAACATCTGAGAAGGAGCGTTTTGCCCACGAACATGCTGAAATGAAAAATTTAGAAGATGTTGTTAAAGATATAAAACCCTCTGTGCTAATAGGTAATTCCTTTTACTTTAAAGCAATGACCTTATTCTTCTGTGGAAAAAAAGAATGGGGTTGTGGCGTTGTCTGAAGACAGGATCAAGTTCCTCTGAACAGAGGTTACCTTTATGTGTTTTCAGAAAACACTAGGTGCATAATGGACTCTATTAAGCAACTGAACAAATAGCAGCTATCCAAGCATGCAACACTGCTTTCACTCCAAGCCATCCATTTCACAGGGGGAATAATCCCAGTTGGTTTAAGTATCTGATGGAGAACTTTATCGCCTTCCTATTCTACTTACAATTTAATGGGGATGCTGTAAAACAAATAACCTCCAACTTCGACAGAGAGAATTCACACTTAAAACTGTGCAGTATGCTATTGCTGAACCTTCTTTTCCCTCATATTTAGGTTCTTAGCCACTAGCCCTTTGTGCCCAACAAAATGGGGATTTTACAAAGACTTTTTTAAAAGTGGTAAGATTTTTGGATCTCAGTCAAGGATTGCTCAGCTATCTGCAGTCTGGTTATTTTATTTCAGTGACAGTTTCAGGAATGAACTGCAAGTAGTCTTAAATATTTTTTTTTTATATGTAACATTTTAAATTTATTTATCTGGCTAGTAAAATAATTGATCAGAGTTGGCAAATCTAAAATGCAATAGTGAAAATTGTCCTACATTTTAATAGCTACCTTTTCAACAATGACTAGACCACATGGTCCTTCTTCAATAAAATCTGTTTTCAAAAATGACCGTGACTGAGGTAAAAAAATCTTACATTTTTCTATGGTCCATTAAGATATGACTGCAAGACAGAGAGACCAAGAATTTATTTAATAGAGTGAATAAAAGGATGAAAAAGGTAATGGAACAGAAGAATAGATTGAATAATTTGTGATATTTGTCCAGGTAAAGCTGTGTGGATTCTTCCAGAATGTTTGCTTCCATGAAAAAAATATTTTTTTCAGTGTGTCTTTTTTAATATAAATCCATGCTGCACTTTCCTTCAAGGTCACTTTCCTTCAAGGTCACTTTCCTCCAGCCATACTGCTGAATGAAGGCTCCTCAAGGCCAGGCTGGATGGGACTTTGAGCAACTTCATCTAGTGGGAAGTGTCCCTGCCCATTGCAGAGGATTGGAAGCAGATGATCTCTAAGGTTCCTTCCAATCCAAACCATTCTGTGATTCTAAGATACTAACAATACGAGCAATGAAAATTAATTTCTGTTTTTTTCTGGTTTGGAGGCATAATCATGTAGTGTCTTCTAGTGGGCAGCAGAAGTTTTGGGGAAATTTGTGGATACTCCCTCTCCTAGTGCTTTACTTAACTCTGTATCAGCAAATCCTGTGATAACTTAAGGAAAAGCTTTACTTTAGCTTGACCCAAGACGAGAAATTGCAATTAAAAATGAAAAACAAATAATAAACAGTCAGTGGGATTGTTCACAGCATTTTGGTTTAACTTTATATATATGGAGAAAAATGTCTTTCTTACTATTAGCTGTCCAAAAGCAGATTTAGAAGGTATTAAACATTTGGCAGCTGCAGACTTAACCAGAAATTATGGTGTATATCAGGTTCTTATTCAAGGAGGCCACAACCATGACTGCCAAAACTCTTTATCAAAGATACAGTGGCCCAGGTGGTTTAGCGGAGCTTTTGCATCTAAGCATCCTTGTCCATGTTTAGAAGGTGAAGTACAGAGAGCTCAGGTTTCAAAAAAATAGTATTTTGTGACAGAAATGTTTGAACAAGAGTTGCTTCATCTTTGAGAGAAGTTACCAATTGATGAAAATTGTGGAGTTACCCTTTTGTTAATAAGAGATCAGAACGAAGGAGATTCATCCAGAGAACAACTCAAATGGATGGAAAAAAACCCAATTTCTGCTGTCAGTGAAGCCTTAGACTCATCAACTGAGGAAGGAGATGACAGTATGATCAACTGTAGAAGACAGAGACTTTACTTGTCATGTCAGAAAAAAAATTGAAATCTTACTGGATAACACTGGATTTGGGAGAGAATATCTGATCTGTTGCTTGAGACTTTAGGAGACAGAATTGTACCTTTCTACTCCTAACTGGCCATAGCTTCAGGATAGGTGATACTTTTTCATATAAAGGAACTGAGAAAAATGAAATGGAAAATTCACCAAACTACAGGATTGAAGAGATTCTGCCTTATGTTAGGGATAACTCTGAAATCTGACTGCTGCAAAATCTTTTATACAAAACACTTGGGGAAAAAGTTGAACTCTGTTTTGAAGAGGAGTAAAAGGAGCTCTTTTGTTTTAAAAGTGACCTTGAACTAATTTAATTTCTGTGTTTGTTGTGTGTTTCTCTTACTTAGGAGTTGCTGCAATTGGTGGTGCTTTCACTAAAGAAATTCTTCAGGTGATGGCTGCCTTAAACAAACGTCCTATTATTTTTGCACTCAGCAATCCTACCAGCAAAGCAGAATGCACTGCTGAGCAGTGCTACAAATATACAGAGGTAAGCAAAGATTTCTCCAGTATATGAAATGAAAAGTAACTCTGAAATGAAATTTAAAATGAGAGGAAGACGGAGAGTGCAGTAGCAAGCGCAAATCACAACTCTCTTTGGAAGTAAAATGAGTTAAACCAAGTAACAGATTTTTTCAGATTTAAAGACAATTTCATTGAAGTCAATACAAAAATATCAAATAGTTTTTACTGGTGTCAGACAAGACTCAAAGTCTTTATTATAACCGCAGCATCAGTAACCATCAGTCATGAAAGCCTTATGCCTGTTTCCTGAGTTGTACCTCTTTTTGTATTATATACACACAGTGGCATGCTTTTCATTTAAAATTTCATAAATAGTCATTAGGGTAAGAAAATGCTTCAATACAGAAAATAGAATCTTTAGTTCTTGATTAAGAACTGGAGTAGTTGACTTCTTTTACTAAGATTTCTATTAGGAGATGTTCTGAGGACTGTGTATGCTTATTCACTATTGTATTGTAGAAGTGCTAGCAAACACATTATCCTGTAATTCAGCATAGAAAGTGAAAGATATGAGTACTTGACTGCGTGTTTCATAGTGGATTTTGTCTAGATTTCTTGTTAGGCAGTTTGAACAACAATTTCACAGTGTTTAAAGGACAAATTTAGCCTGTTCCCTGCTGCACAGTGCATAATTACAGCACATTGCGAGAGCCAGGGAAGCTGCCTACATGAAGGGTTGGTTTTAGTGGGTAATGACATCTGGTAGGCAGAGCAAAAGACACACTGAAGTATTTGATCTGTCACCAAAATATATTATAAGCCAGCCATGATAATACTACATGACACCAAACCAAACAGAATATTCTTCCGAAGGGCTGAATAGCAACAGTGGCACATTTTAAAATGCATGTTTCCAGTTCTCTAAAACGGGTATAGATATTTCTGTTACACAGCGTCTCTGAAGTATTTAACAGTGACATTTATCACTTCAGCAGTGCTAGTGTAAATAAAGACTGGCTTTTCTTCCCCATCTAAATTTACTGCTTAAATTTGAGGGTGCTCCCTCCTCAGAAAGGTGAGAGCCAGGGGCCTTTGGGACTGTGGATGCAGAACTCATGCAATGTTTTGCATCTCTGGGTGTATACCTTCTTTCTATGTACCTTTCTTCTGGCATGGGTGCACAAATTGAATGACAAGTGCTGGCATTCACGTGATCCAGCTCTAAAGTGTGCTGGTAGTTCCTAGCTGAATAAAGTAGTTATTGTCTGACGTCAGAGAATCTCTAGGACCATCCTCCTGATGCTCTGGAGACATATTCAGTTAAGTAGCTCTAACCGTCTCTCAGAAGAGATATTAAACCCAGCTTCCACAGTGCTAGATATTTAAAGTGATGTGTGAAATACTCCACCAGCACCCTGGCAACTAACATACTTTGTTTGGCTTTCCTGTTACAATTTAGGGACGCGGCATTTTTGCCAGTGGAAGTCCTTTTGATCCTGTCACTCTTCCAAGTGGACAAACTCTCTATCCTGGACAGGGCAACAATTCCTATGTGTTCCCAGGAGTTGCCCTTGGTGTTATTTCATGTGGACTGAAACATATCGACGAAGATGTGTTCCTCACAACTGCTGAGGTACTCTATTAAAAATTATGTAAATTCCTTAATTTAGTAACTTGGTAATAATGAACCATTACACACAAATAGTTAAACATTGTGTTTTAAACTTGAAACGTAGTGCTTTCTGTGTAAGATCTTCATTTTCAAAGTAAGTTGATTTTTACAAGTTCTAGTTGAACAACTTATTTTAAATAAGTCAGTGCTTGGTCAGAAGGTCATTTAGCAGACTTCACCTTCTGCTGGCAAGGAGAAAAGAGAAATACTTCAGTGCTGTATTATCAGAAGTGAATGAACATATGTACAGTTTGCAGAGAGGTACACATACGTTTCGATGCTGTGGGTGTTCTGTTTGCAGAAATTATAATTTCTTCTAGTGTTTTAGGTTTTAGTATTTCTAAGTAGTCCTGTTAGCATTGGTTTTTTGTGGACTGCCCTTGGCAACAGCGAGTGAAAGTGCTCCATTGCCTTGTGGTTTCTTGAAGCACAGTTTTACACAGTTGCTATATAATTCTTCCCTTTTTATTTCTTATCCTTTTCTGTGTTGTTTCTTTTCATTCTTCAGGCTGTTTTCCATCATCTTTTTTCTGATGTTACCCGTCATGCTATCTGTTCTCCTTTATCTCCACTCAGTGGGCAAGAGATGAATGGAGAGGAAACAATTTAGGTTCTAGGAGTCATTCATTGCTGTCTTAAATCAGGACATCATAACTGCACAGGGCTGTATCTTCAATATGTATGGGAGAAATAACTAGCCTTTATTATTTTAGGAACACCCATCAAACAAAATAAATTACCAGCAGTTGTTGAAATTGAATGCTTAATGCAATTTTTTTTAACACTTGCACACTGCCCTTGCTGGATTTCTGAAGTTTTTTTTTTTGACATGGCATCTTTACTATGGCATCTTTACAGAAGTTTGACAGCAGCTTGCCCTGTCTAAGAAAGATATTCACAATTTCCATCTTTAAAATTAGCAAAAAGCCCAGACTGTCTCCACTGGCTTTAACCATCTTAGGAAGGCAATGATCCATCTTGTAAGTCTTTGGATAATTATATCCTCCCTTTAAATCCTTCCCTGTAATTTCAGTTGGATATGGCGATCCTCGCTTGTTGGCCTGAACTGCTGTTATAGAGTTGTCTTATTTCAATTTAGAAGTTGTTGCATTTTGGTCTTGGTGAAGTGGTTCCTGTGTAGAGAGTGCTGATGGATAAGAGGTGACACATATGTGGATGGAATGATGTTTCAAGTCTCAGTCAGAGAAAAAATCTGTTCTTAACCAAGAAACTTAATCAATATGAAATGTCATAGACACGGTATCAAAAGTTGCAAGGAAGCTTTCAAGTTCTCCCTTGAAGTAAATATTTCCTCTTGACTCTTCTTTTTTAGTAAAGGCTCTGCTATATAATTGCCATTCTCTAGTAAAATCCCTGGGAAAGTTTGACATGTCAAGATATTTGGTTTTTTTCTTGAACAGGAAGCCCATATTGACAGTAAGATCAATAAGTAGCTACTAGCCTTGTGGGTGGAACTAAGAACAGTCACATCTGGTCTCTATCTTTGTGCGAGAAACAGAATGTGACTGGAGCTTGGTTACTGAGCAAGGTGACAAAAGGATGAGTTTCAGCAGAGCCTTTGCCAGAAGAGGTGTCAGGGGTGTGAAAGCCATAGCTGAAACTACAGTGCAAAGCAAAGGCAGAAGTGCTTTTTGTTTTGTTTTCTTGGCTCTATTAATTAAAGGATAAAATCATGTGGGTTTTAGAATAGCAGTTAGTATTCTCCATTTGAAATAGAAGCACTCTAGGTGCTGCAAAATTTAAAGCACCAAATCATGCATTTTAGGCAGAGGGATCTTCTAAGATTAAAGCAGTGGCTTACATGAGAAAGTATTAAAAAAAACCCAACATCTAAGATTGCACCTCCTGTACCTCTTGTCTTCTTGCTTTGCCACCTGCCATTTTAGATCTGATACATGCCACAAACAGCTTATTGTAACTACAAGGAATTCTGCTTTCACTGTTCGCTTCTTCTTGCCAAGTAAAACAGAACATAACTTTGATTTTGGACAGTAAATCTAAGGTACTGTAAGCTGTAATGCTGCTTAATTGCAGACAATTGCCCTGTGATGACAAGAGACATTACCTATTCTTCTAAGTCCTATGAAATACAACAAAAGGGACAGAGAATTATCAGGTAATGAAATATTCTTGGCATAGTGACCTTACAGTTAAGTTACTCCAGAAATAATCCTGTTAAGTCCTTTCATTATAGAGAATACATCCTCCAAAAGCTGAGATGCCCCCATTTCTTTTATGCCAATTGCTCTGTTTTAACTACCTTTCATTTTGATTCAGCAATAAGGCTTAGCTAATTTCTCTATTGAAAACTTGAATTAATTAAAATTCAGAACATGAAAATAACATATTGGGCTGTACCCAATCCTCAGAACCTTCCTGTGGAAGTAATCAGTAGCAGAAGAGAGGAAAAGAGGATAAATAAGGAGAAAATGTAGTGTGATCCTTCTGCTGAAATGACTTCTCAGCTTCTCTAACATATGGCCTTTCAGTGATAGAAGTTTTATGCCTGCATGGATTTCTCTTTCACAAATGAGCCCAATGGATTTTTAAGCATGTTTATACATTTGAACATCTTTTGGAAATCAGTCTCACAATATGTAATTTTTGTAGAAAAAGAAAATCTAATTATTTCCTGCTGCCTTATTATTTGGTTTCCCTGTAAGAGCCATGAGAAATGTGCACTTTCAGTTGTCTTTTATATTTTCATCCAGTGTTTTCTTTCATCTGCCAAGTATATTTAATTTTTTTTGCCTCCATGTACAAAAAATAACCTTGTTATTTTTTATTACCCCTCAAGCTTTCATCTTATTCTTGTTTGAAGAAGGTGGAGCAAAAATTCACAGTGTTCAAAGCGGAGTTACATTGTGGATGTATGCATTGATATAATTACATTTTCTCTGTCACCTCTTATTTTCTTAATTATTCCAAATGTTGATTTATCTTTTTTTTTCCTTGCCTGACACTGAACTGATGTTCTCAAAGACTGTTTTTCATGGACCACATGAGGAGCTTGCCATTCTCTTAGAAAATCCCTGTTTCTGTGGTTTTCCATAGCTTCTAGTGCTTAGAGAAGTGTGACAGAAAGACTCCCATGGAATGTGTATGCCTCTCCCATTGCCTCTCCCATTTTGAACACTACCTGAATGTTTTATGACTTGCTTTCTATCAATCCCATCACAATTGCTTTACACCTGAAGATTTCTTTTTTTTTCAGTGCTGCATTAGGCTAACATCAACTTGCTGCTGATTTCTTCAGATCTCCTCTTTCCTACAGAGCCCCATTAAACTGTTAACAGCAGCGATCTCACGGTTTAAGCTCCTCTTTCCAAATCCGGGCGCAAATTCTTGTCTTATCGAACGGCTGTTTGACATTTTCAAACAACCTCGTTGCTACTGTGGAGAGGAAAAACTAGGTTTTACGTTGTCTTAGCTCCCCCTAGTGGTTTTTAATGTCTGTTCTATTTCTCTATCAGATTTAAATGTAAACAATTTCCCTTTGCTTTGTATACTCAACAAGAGTATGATCTCTTATTTGCCATTGGTAGCATTTCCATTCTGAATGGCCAAGCCTGCTGCACCTACCAGCACACTGGGTAGATTGGTGCAGAGAACATTGTTTCTCTTTGAACCTGGACTTCAAATGAATACCCAGGTGTCTCTCCTGATGCAGTCCTAGTCCAGCAATATACACAAGGTCCTTCGTCCCACCTGCAATGGGAACTATGGAAAGCAGTTTGTGCTCTTTTTCAAGAATCTTCCTAGGACGTTCCCTTAAAAGTGCCTTTCTTGCATTCTCTTTGGGCTGTGGCGTAGGTCTTATTTCACAGTGTTTCTGGATTTTTCTGATGTTTTTAGAACTTCTGGATGGGTCATACATGGCTCCTGCAGATGCTATCCCAACTAGGGTTTTCCTTCCATCCAGAGAGTACCCCTAAGGAGTAGCACTTTCCTGGATCAAATCAGAGATTTGGTTCTAACGTTTTGTTATCTAAGCTGCAATCACAAAAAGGTATAATTTCTACTGATGAGAACACTAAATGTTCCTCTACCCTGGGTAATCTGTAGTTTTATTTTTCTTCTGTGGTTTATCCTACTTAGTCTTCCAATCTCATACAAGCTAGATGTGTGAGCTGAACACACAACAAACCTGCTTAGCCACCAGTAATTTTATTGAAGCATTTCACACTTAAAGGTTCTAGCTCTGTTCTCTGTACAGGGTGGCTTGACAACTGTCAGAATAACAGGTGCTTCTTTAATTTTAGAAGTCTTTGACCCAACTACAATTGCTGGTTGGAATTTCTAACTCATGGTGTACTATTTGCTAGTTTATGCACAGCATGGATACATTCAAGACCTGAATAAGTTTGATTGTCTGAGTGAGATAAGGGCATAACTCCCTAAATTTCTAGCTCTTGTGTAGCTACTCCTAATGATAAGACTGGTTGTAAAAAATACTGCTGAGGTGGATTAAGCACTATCAGAGTGATATGCCACAATGGAGCGATTTCTATGCTGAAGACTTGATTGCTGTCTAATAAAGCTACAGCTGCATCTGCATTTCAAGTTAAACATTTCTGCTTTATTTCTAGGTAATAGCTCAGGAAGTTTCAGAGGAGAATTTACAGGAAGGTCGTCTGTACCCTCCACTAGTCACTATTCAGCAAGTGTCGCTGAAAATTGCTGTGAGGGTAAGTGATTTCACTCTTTCATGGCTTCTTTCCTTCTCACGCTCTCTGCAAAACTGTGCATGGGCTTTGACCAACAAACACCTTCACACAGACAAAGCTGATTTACATCAATCAATCTAGGATAAGCAAGGGTTTCAAAATTTATTTTAAATTCATAAAAGCAAATGTAATCTAAATACAAGAAACAGAGATATGGAACTATAGCAAGTGTTTACATCTGTAGAGCCCCAACTGTACTGTCCACCAGTTTAAAAGCAGGTCCCCAGACCTACCATTATGAGCTGCACAGCTTGAAGGCATTTGGCACTTCATAATTATCAGCTGCCTGGCAAGAGAGCATGTGTCACCCTGTGTCCAGGCGTATGTCCCTTTTGTTCCCATCCTTACTCTGGCTTGTCAGAAAAACTAACTACAGGAGATGCTTCATGTTTATGGCTCAGATTTGGGTCAGGCTTTGTTTGGTTTGTTGGGGTTTTTTCTGACAAATACTGATGGATTTTCAGTGACTGATCTAATCCCACAATTTCCCAAGAAATTTGTCTGTCCCAGGGAGAAGCAGTAGAAGATTTCCACTAATGTTTTTATCCTAATTCCTTCCTTGTTCTGCTTTTTGGGAGTGGGGAAGCAATATTTTAGGAGGTTGTTTTGCTGATCTGTGACATTTTTTGCTTCAATTATTTTTTTCTCTCTTGGGCACCCTACTGTACACTATTCCACTTACTACATATAATTTTAAAAGAATAACAAGGAACACCTCATGCATGAAACAGTTCCCCAAGTTTCACTTAATGGCTCTAGTCTGAAGGTATCAAAATGCTACTTCAATTCCTTATGTGAAACCAAGCTGTGTGTTTAGCAGAAACGCAGTGATACAAATTCCTCCTCTACTTGTGTGTCTGACACAAACTATAAAAAAGAAAAGTGTTACCAGATGATCTTTTCTGCATAATCCCTGTTGAACCTGCAAATATTTACTCTGGCTCACCCAGCCCAAGAGGTTTAGTGATAGCCTCTATCTTTTTCAGTGGAGGAATACTTTCAACATTTTTTGGAATACCAAATGTGGGGTATAAATTCAGACCTTATCCAACCATGACAATTAGGCCAACAAACCCAGAGCTGAACTCTTACATAAACACTCAAAGTGCTTCTCAGCTAAATCAAGTCCAGCTTCAGATTAGGGAGAGAGCAAAGGAGAGCAGGAAGGAAAACATCTTCCTTTCATTCAAAGTAGGAGAGTCTGTCTGTTTGCCAAATACAGTTTGTAGCAGATCTGCTTCCCACACAGTGCTGCCACCTAAAACCAGTCTGTCAAACTTCTTTTGTTTCACAGATGAATGTCCAGTCTAAAGATTTCTCAAGTAGGTGCCCTTCAGATGTGAGAGGCTATTTTGCTGTATTGAGTGGACTCCAACTCCTCCAAACTTTGTTTTTTTGTTGCAGCTCTAATTGTGATACATAATTGATTCACTTAGGTATGGTCTGAGGGAGGAAAAACAAAGCAAATATTTCTCCCCATCTCTGAATTAAGCCTGAATTATTATCTCTTAATATTATATCTATAAATGTAATATATAAAAAAATAATAAAATCCCACCATCCCCAGACATCTCGATAATTAAACCCCTGCACTGTGTAGGACTTTCACTTGAGTTTAAGAAATACATTATCAAATGACAGCAAATAATAAATTAATTTCTCTACTATACAGGGAATATAGGGGCTTTGAACAAATCACTCTAATTTCTGTGCTTTGGAGAAGAGCATAAGCCAGGGTGTATCCTGGTGATGGAAAAGCAGAAACTCTATCAGTGCTTGGGGTTTCTGGAGTATGTTATACACAGTGTGATATAAAAGCTGAGGGAGGTAAAACTGGGTGGGGAGGTGCACTGTATTTGTAACAGCAAAGAAACATAATGTGGCTCAAAAGTAGCATCCGTTAGGGTCACTTAAATGACATCCTGCTCCTAGTTTTATTTGCTATATAATAGCCAATACATATTGTCTGCTGTGAATAAAGGTAACTCTCAGCACTAGAGAAGATGAAGTCCTGTCCTGATTTTTTCATTCATTCCTACTTTCAAATCCTGTTAAATGCACTTGAATGGTTAACCAGCTCTAATGAGGATTTTAATGCGTCTTTCTAGATTGCAGAAGAAGCCTACAGGAATAACAATGCCTCCACCTACCCTCAGCCCAAGGACCTAGAAGCCTTCATCCGCTCTCAGGTTTACAGCACTGATTACAACAGCTTTGTGGCTGACCACTACACCTGGCCTGAGGAAGCCATGAAAGTGAAACTGTAAATATTTAATGAAGAATGAACAAAGTAGCAGCAGTGACAAAGTATTAAATTTAGAACATTTCGGCCTAGGAAGCCCAAGAATAACTAATTTTTTAAGATGGAGAAAACTTTTTCTAAATTGTGATGCTGGGTTAGAAACCCAGATCAGGAAATCATATTAATTATACATCAGAGAATAAAAATTAATCTGAGAAATATATTCGTATTGTTTGGTTCTTTGGATTGTTATTTCCATTGCAATATCCTATGCTGTAGTTTGAAAGATGTTTTTGTTGTCAGTAGTTGTGTTGAGAGTTTTGTCACAAATGCCAATGAGAACTGAATGCTAACATGGAAAATTAAGAAATTAGTATGATGGCTGTTTAATGTATTATGGGTCACAATGCAATTTCCATAAATTGTCAAGCTACTACTTAAAAAAAAAAAACAAACAAAACACCCAAAACGTTGAACAACAGTAAAAGCTGGAATATTTTCCTCCAAAGAAAAGCCTTACTGTCATTCCTGTGTGAAGTAATGAGAATTTTCTAACAAGAACTGAACCTGCAGAACTTTTTGTTTACATTTGAGTAATTTAACATTACTTAGGTAAGCTGAAGTCCTGTAAACAAAGATTTGATTCCTCCACAAAGATAACTAGTGCTGGGATATGCTCAAGTTCATGGAAATATCCAAGTATTAGAAACAGGTGCTTTTTTGACTATTTTCTTATAAATATCTGAGTGGTGGTATGTTTTTTTATGTATTAAATCTCATTAATTTCCACAAAAATTTCCACTGAAGATGTAGTCTTAGTTTTTTCTACCTTTCTCATCTGTCAAACAGCTACCAAAAGTGATATCTGGCAGTGACCCTTATTCTTCTACAAAAGGACTTACTCCTGCAGACCTCACTGGAAGTGTCCAGGGATACTGCTCACAACCCACATTTATTCTGGTTTCATAATTAGCATTTATAGAATTAAAAGTCATGAGTCGGTAGCTCTTCTTAGAGAGATACATGTTTGGATTCTACTGTCAGTACTTTCCTCCTTTAGAAAAAAAGAACAAAGCAAACACGTGCTCAGACTAAAGCTTTAGACAGCTCTAACTCCAAATTGTTTGACCATCCTCCTGCACAGAATTTCTGACCTATTCCATGCTTCCTTTCCCATTTCCTTCTTGAAATCTCATGGATAAGTCCTATTTCTAAACGAGCTTGTCACAAGCACCATACTGCAATGATAGTCATCTTTTGCTGTCTGAAATTAGAGCTTCTTGCAGAGCTTCTTTTTTATCTGAAAGTTTGCCTTCAACACCAAATAAAATCTGAAATATATGCCCACTTTGGTGTTGTTTCAGGAATTCTAGGAATTGTCCAAGATCCATGTGATAGTCATTCCTCAGGCCATAGTCACCATGTGCCTGAAACTGCAGGTCTTCAAAAGCATGGAAGAGACGAATGGTGTCAATGCTTCCCTCAGTTTCTATGTTCTCCATGTGCTTGCATGAAATATGCTTCCAGTTGGGATACCTAATAACACGCCAGAACTCTTCACAGTTTTCTCTGAGTCCCTCCACACAGATGACACCAGGTTTCCCTGTTAGGCAGAAGCCTGTCAGGTTTAACTTCTTTGCACATTCAAAAATCTTTTTCCTCAGCTCTTGCCTGTATATATGATGGCTGTAGATCCACATGCGCTGCAGTGTTTCTTTAACTGAGACCTCTTTTGAAGCCCTTTCGGAAGAGATCTTGCTGTTTTCCAGGTATGGCAAGGCATTGTCTTTCACCCACTGCACAGCTTCATAGACACACACTTGGCCTGAATCTAAAGAGCTGATGAGAGAAGCCAGACCAGTGTTGAGCTGTAACTGCTGCTGTCTGTGCAGTGCATCTGATCTTGCAAAAAGCTGAGGAGCTGTATGAGGATACGTATGAGGCAGCAGTACCTGCAATTCCACTTTTACCTTAAAAACAGAGAACATACAAACAAAAAGCAAATTCATTCTGCAGCTACTGAAAGACATGCTGGACTCTTGTTCTTTGTCAAAGGCACAAAGCTTATGAGGAAATATAACTAAGATCCTAAAGACTGGAGTTACTTCTTCCACTTTCCTTTTCTCAGTTCTTTTGTTGCAGCTTGGTGGGACTTTCTTAACACATCTAATGTTATCTTCAGCTATTTACTCAAATAATGCTGTGGCTTGAAAGAAGGTATGGTTACCCTGTAGGGGTTTTTATTGCATGTTCTCAGGATGTGCTTGGTGTTGCTGCAGTGACAGACAACGGACAAGTGGCTTTTGAGAACTTTATCCCTTACCAAGTGCACATCATCAGTGAACTCAGGCCAGTTGCTAGATCTACCCAGAAAAACAAGGCAAGTCATACAAAACAGTGTTTATGATTCTAGATATTGTATATTGAGGCATTTGTATTTTAAGAATGTTTTCTCCTTAGCAGAGGGCAGCATTCTCAGGATTATGTAGGATAAAAACATTTACATGCACTTTAGGTCAGAGAAATTTCTAGATTGTCTTGCCTGATTTACAAACCACAGGCTGTTGAATTTCTCTTGATTATTTCTAGTGTCTTAAAATAAAACACCTTAGTTCTTTGTAAACTGAACCCTGCCTCTGATCCAAGAACAGGAGAGGATTCGTGTATTCTCTGTACTTGAGGCTCTTTTAAACTATTAGGAGACTTTCACTACCATATACAATAAAACTATCAGTCCTGCAGAGAGAGGTGAATTATGAAACAATTAATTACTTTTCCAAGTTCACTGACAATCAGCCATAGAAAAAAGTGCTTTGTGGAGAAACCCTCCTTTTGCAGTTCAGCAGACTCCTCTCTCAAGGATGGCAAAGAGGTGCATCTTAGAAATGTCCCTAAGCCACCTCATAACCCACTAAATGATTCTGATGTTTAATTACCCTTACTGCTATTAAAAATGCATCCACATCTAGTTTGAGTTTGCCAGTTTCCAATTTCCAGTTATTGGGTTATTACATCATTGGACCTACACTAGTGGTGTAGGTTCTCTATGCACTACCAATGGTTCTCTATGCAAGTATTTACAACACTTGTCATACGTAATATTTTCTTAAATTCCAGAAACTACTGGAACTCCTTATACTCTTGTTTTGGGTTTTGTACTGCATTTCGTAGCCTAGTTGTGTGTAAATCTTCTATTTTGGGCTATTTTTACAGTAGTGTATTCCAAATACAGATCAAGGAACACCAGGACAAACAGCAAGGGATGGAAAAGACAAATGATAGGGTAGTTTTGACAGAGTAATATAAAGACCAAGATATGTATTCTCATGAGGAGAACGTTGTAACATGCTCTGTAAACCAGTAAGCTAGCAATACTCATTTAAGTACAACCCTTGTTAGGCCCTTCTGAAGGCTATGTGTGCCACAGTCGTTCACTGTCAGCAATTCTATTATTTTATCTTGCCCAAATCAAGTTAAGAATGAAATAACTGATTAATACTGAGCACTTCATTACTCGTGACCTCTGAAGCAGCAAACTAGGGAGTCCCACCCTTTAACTGCAGTTTTAAGCGTCTGCATGCACCGGGAGTAGCGAAAACACACGCGGACGCATCTCTATAGATTTTCTCACCTTTGGTTCCCCTACATCAATAGCGATTGAATATTCAAGCCGTGGGGGCAGAGCTCCAGCGGCACCTCCCAGGTATCGCTGCACGTTGGGCACAGCGTCCTCATCCAGCTTTATTTCACCTTCTTTGGGAAACATCGAAAGGAGCATTTCCACTTCCAGCAGCTGGAGCTCCAGACATTCTTTTACAGCCACAGCCATTACTTTGCTCGCCGCGCACACGTGGAACAAGAGGCCTAAAGTCAGATTCTGGGGATTTAACGCGCAGTAAGGTCGAGCAGCACCCGGAGTAGAGACTGAAGTGAAGAGGTCTCTCTGTGCTCCGTCATTCAGCGAAGACACCTCCAGCCGGTACCTGAGGGAGCAGCGGCCGTTAAACTGACACTGCGCGTGCGCGCTCGGCGCTCGGGCCCCGCCCCCGTGCCTCAGCTGTGACTGGCAGTGGGCGTGTCCAATGGGAGGGCGCAGCTCGGGGACGTGGCTGCGCCGGCTGCGGAAGGGGAGAAAGCTGAGGTGGCGGCGTGTAGAGGGAGGGTAAGTGGGTTTGGGTGGGGGGCGTTCTGGTCCCTTGGCGAGTGGGCTCCGGTGGGTTGCTGAAGTTCGCGGGTTAAGGGATGTTGGTGATGAAGCGCTTCTGGCTGGCCGGCTCCTCTTCCGCCCCTCACGGCTGTCTGCTCGTCAGATTGTCTGAGGAGGGTCGGTGAGGAGGCGCCGCCTGAGTGAAACACCAAGGGTGGCGCGGATGAGGCTTTCCCTATAGCTGCCAGGGCTTGAGGAGAGAGGACGGGCTGCTTTTGAACTCGGAAGTTAATTTCTGGAGTTGTGGCTACTGAGTGGCTAAAGTTACAGTAGGGGACTGTTTGTCAGAGCACGTAGCAATAGGACAAGGGGCAGTGGTTTTAAACTAAAGCAGGGCAGGTTTAGATTGGACATCGGAAAGCTCTTTACCGTGAGGATGGTGAGACACTGGAACAGGCTGCCCAGAGAGGTGGTGGAGGCCCCATCCCTGGAGACATTCAAGACCAGGTTTGCTGAGGCTCTGATCTAGTGCAGGATGTCCCTGCTCATGGCAGGGGGTTGGGCTAGATGACCTTTGAAGGTACCTTCCAACTCTGATTCTATGGTAAGTGACTAACTCTTTGGAATAACTGTATCAGGATCACCTGGATGAAGCTGACTGGGAATAGTGTCTCTCAAATGCCTAAATCACCTCTGTGAGTTGGTGAAATCTAGTCAAGCTTTGTTTATCCAAAGCTGTACTGGGAATGCCGAGGCTCCTTCATGGATTGCTCTGTTAGTGATCCCCCTTGTGCTCCTGCCAAAGGATTGGATATGAACAGCTTAAGATATCTTCATGCTTCAAAATTAAATCAAGTGTGAATTGTGGAACTTAATGGCTTGACTTCTCTCACTTGTATCCGTGTTACTTCCTTCTCTAGAAATGGATACGGAAAGCCTTAGAAAATACTCAGCATTGCATCCTAAGCCTGCTGGACTCACTCTCCAGTATGGCACCGCTGGATTTCGCACCAAGGCTGAACAGCTTGATCATGTCATGTTCCGCATGGGCTTGCTGGCAGTTCTCCGATCCAAAGCTACAGCATCTACTATTGGCATCATGGTCACAGCATCTCACAATCCTGAAGTAAGGCCATCCCTTTCTTTAAAAAGAAAGTAGATGTGGTCAGTCTAGGAAAATCAAAAGCTCTTCCTGGTTCTGAGACACCAGATTCTGAAAGCACTTGGACCTGCTTAGAGCAGGTGCTTAGCCTATTCCCTGTGTGATCCCTGGTATATTTGAAATTAGTTCTCCCTGTACTCATAAGCACCATTTTCTGTCATATGGGTATGCTGTAACATAGAAAATTTGTAACTCTGGAAAGTTGAGATTACCGTTGAGAAGAGATGAACCTTTGAGCAAAATCTGAAAAATAAACAGATGCAGCAGTTACAATCAGGCATTTAGATGTGAAGCACTCTACATCATTAGAGTGTGTCTTTATATCATTTCAATGTCAAATGAATTTTATAGCAAAATTATAAGGGTGAAAAAGTTGGTTACTTAATGTGCTGCTAACATTACTTTTTTGGGCTAACTGAAGGTTTAAATAAATAGCCAAGCTATTGCTTCCCAGAAATATTCCATGTTTAAAGAAGCACTGTGATTGAATGCTGTCTTCAAAGGCTTTATTATGTTTTCCACTTCTAGACTTACTCCACTACTTCACTTTATAGGTGTCTGAAGAGGTCGTAGAGAGATGGAGGTTGGTCTCTTCTTCCAAGTAACAGATGGAAGGACTAGAGGAAATGATGCAAACTATGCTGGGGACATTTAGACTGGATATCAAGAAAATTTTGTACACTGAAAGGGTTATCAAACACTGGAACATGCTGCCTAGGGAAGGGGCGGAGGCATAATCCCTGAAGGTGTTTAGATGATAGGTTGACCTAGAACTTTGAGATATAGTTTAGTGCTTGTTCTTGTCACAGTCAGGCTGATGGTTGTATTAGATAATCTGAAAGGTCCCTTCCAACCAAGGTGATTCTATGATTCTGTATTTTGTTTTTTGTTTGTTTGGGTTTTTTTCCTAAGGAAGATAATGGTGTGAAGCTGGTTGATCCTCTTGGAGAAATGCTGCACCCTTCCTGGGAAGAATATGCTACACAGCTAGCAAATGCAGAGGAGCAAGAATTGCATAAAGCAATAACTGAGATCTGCCAGAAAGGAGCAGTGAACCAGCACAACAATGCTTCAGTTCTTCTTGGTAGAGACACCAGGTAATTGCAAAATGCTATAAGTGTGCGATGCTTTCGTATAAGTGTTAACATTTTGTTCGTGGGTGCTTTTGGATGTTGAGCCCTCCACAGACATAATATGTTTTGTTTGGTTTTTTTTTAATGCATGGTTTCTTACCTCATAATTTATGACCAGGATAGGTTTGAGAACTTCCTAGTGCTGTTTCTAGACAGAATGCTTTTTTATAGGTTTGGATGGAGGTTTGTTTTTTTTTTTTTTTATGGGTACCATATGACCTTCACCTATGTTCAGCAGTTTACTTTGCAGTTCTCTGGGGTGGTGGCTTTCAAACTTCTTTGTTGGGAGGCACCTATGTTAAAAGTATGGATTTCTTCATATTGAATTTAAGTCTACAGACAAGAAGCTTGTAGAGTCTATTTTCACATGTGCTTCCTTCTCAAATCCATATATGTCTTCTGCAAAGTTTATCACTTGCATTTGTTGTTTTCCAGGCCGAGCAGTGAGAAACTCTCACAGTCAGTAATTGATGGTATCTCTGTTCTGGGTGGTCAGTACCATGGTATGTTAAATTTCTGCAATTCTGGTCTGATTTGAAGTTCTTCTGTAAACATGGCTCTTGTGTAGACCTAAAACAGTAGCCCAGGCATCATTTTCATTTTTCTTTCTGTCGTTCTTCTTTCAGGGTAGTTGATGTCTTTAATGCAGGGCAAGGGGTTCATGTCATCATAACGGATATTGAAAAATTTCATATGGGTTTTCTGCACTTGATCGTTTATTGATGGATAGCAAAAATTGTCCATCTTTTTAAAACCAAATTAATTTACTGTTCTACTTCTGAACATTGTGCCTTGTATTTTATGCTAGATTATGGTCTAGTGACAACACCACAGCTGCATTACATGGTCTGCTGTCAAAACACTCAAGGACAGTATGGGAAAGCAACACTGGAAGGTTATTACGAAAAACTGTCCAAAGCTTTTATGGAGCTGTTAAAACAGGTGAATACTGGATGTTATCTTCTTCCTGCAGCATACAAAATGAACATTTCCTGTTTGCTAGCCTGTTTGGGTCTCAAGTTTCAAATTCAGCATGCCTCTAGATGTGATTTCACTAGGGTATGAGTTCACTTTGCCTCTTCTTCCCTCATGCCAAGTGTCCCACCTCTGGAGAGAGTCAGAGGCACCTGAAGGTTGACTGTGCCAATGGAATAGGAGCCCTGAAGCTATCAGAAATGGAGCCCTACCTTCCAAAGGAGGTGAAAATTCACCTATATAATGATGGAACCCAGGAGAAGCTCAATCACTTATGTGGTGCAGATTTTGTGAAAGTTCACCAGAAGCCACCTAGAGGTGTGTAGTCGTTAATATTATCTCTCTGGAGCTGAAAGTGCAGGCTTTCAATGGCTTCTCATCTTCAGATGAGCTGAGCAGCCTGTTTTTTACTAAGTGACTTGCTTCCTTAGTTTTTTACTGAGTGGTTCTGCTTCCTCAATGCAAAAGAGAGAATTGTAGGGCTGGGTTTGGCTCATCTGTTTTATATTAGTCTAATTTCTTTGAAGGGGTACAGTACATCCCTGGTTGATATATGTTTGACAATCCAGTCTAAATATTAAGCTGGAGGGGTCCAAAGATCAGTCAGAACAGGCTTCTTGCTATTTATTTTGCTTCTCTTTGTGTTACCAAGAAACATTTACATGTGAGCTGGGATGCAGGCACTTTTCCGGGTTCCTGGGGAAGAGCTGGGATAATTAGCAGCTTGTTGCCAGCAGAATGAATGGTTGAGGTAAACCAGTGAGGAAATTATTTCAACTCATATAATGAAAAGTGTATAAATGAAAATCCTGGAACTGTGGGAGCAGGCTAGTTTGGTTATTTGAGGCTCTAAGGTGGGTTGTCCGATACCTGTGCCCTCACTGCAGCTGCTAACCAAATCTGAACACCCAAGTGCACTGTTTGCCTGCTGGAGAAATGTTTGTCCTGCTGGCACTGGATGCTTGTGTGTCATCTGTGCTTTGGCTTTAACTGGGACTGAGGGCACACCCTCCCTTGGTGGTTTCCATGAAGGGATGTGCTCTGAGAATCATGTGCTGAAATAAATTATATAATTTTTCTGAAATTAAAGAGGAAGCTGTTACCGCTTAACAAGTCATGATGAGTCCCAACCTGTTAAATGCTGCAGCTGCAGTCACCTCTTGCTTTAGATTCAGGACCTCAGTGACGGGGGGTGTATTGTCCTGTGTCCCTGTGGGCATTCAGGTGGTGAAACAGGCAAGTTTTGGGGTATAGTTTCCTGTGCTGTTAAGGACAAGGTGTCACCAATGTGGGCCAGCTTTACTGTCTGCTTGTGTACTAAGGTGCCTTTTTCCAAGAAGGGGTTTCAGGATCCAGCTTGTCCTTTGGCACTCCCTGCTGAGTTCAGACTCTGAAATCAGCCTGAGAATGGCCAGCTGAAGTTTGTGAGAAATAGATTCAGAGGTTAATGTTAAGCAAGTTGTACCTTAATAAAAGAGCAGTTCTTTTTTGCATGGCCTTGCTGTGTCCATTGTTGGCTCTTTTGGAGCTGTTTCTCTGTTGGTATTCAACTTGGAAAGTTTTTGAGGCAAGTACACTTATGTGCTACATACATTGCAGTGTAAACTGAATATCAGTAAAACTAAATATGAGGTATGTTTGAAGGCCAGTCTGGACAAGGCACTGAAAGACCTGATCTAGTGGGAGGTGTCCCTGCCTATGATCTTTAAGGTCCCTTCCAACCCAAACTATTCTATGACTCTGTGTTATAGCCAGCAGATCTGCTTATGTGTTTTTTGTACAGCTCTGAGAAATCTCAGTTACTTTGGAGCTTGGCTGTTTTTTCAGTGGTAGAATTTCCGACCTCCTGTTGTAATTGCACTTCCATGTTGACTTTGCTGTCATGGGCATACACGGTTGTCTTGCTTTAGGAAAGTGTGAAAAGAAGCAAAGCAATTCTGTGTGTGCGTCTTCACAGACTTAATTTCCACATGAGGTCCCCACTAGGACTAAACGTTTCTGTGTCTTTTTCTGTCTCTAACTTGAATTTGTAACTGTGTGTGCACTAGGGCTAGACATGAATCCCAATGAGAGGTGCTGCTCATTTGATGGTGATGCAGACAGAATTGTTTATTACTATAAGGATGCAACTGGCCATTTTCACTTAATCGATGGAGATAAAATAGCAACTCTAATTAGTATCTTCCTTAAAGAACTTCTTGCCAAGGTAACTCTGATGTATGAAATAAATGCTGTCACTTGAATTACTAAAGTGTGTAATGGTCTAAGGAGGCTGTGTTAATTTGTATATGTGCTCCTTCTACATCTGCTCCTTCTACAGGGGATATCAGTCCTGTACCTTATGAATGGCCAAAATGGTGTTTTTATAAGGAGAAAAATTCTGAACACTGATATTTTAACCCTTCTCATTGTTTTGGGATCTTTCATTGCTATTTCTGTGAAGCGATGTGAAGGGTGGGCATGCCATTTACATGGGAACTTGGTTGTGGCAGTGAAGGGGATTAAAATCAGTATCTGCCACAGAGCATCCTCTCTCCATAGGGGTTATAGAGAAAAAGCATATTTTCAAAAAGTCCCCTTAGCCTTTTCTGTGGTGCTAAACCTAAATGATCTATCCTACCTTTTTCGTAGACACCAGCTCAGTTCTTAGACTGTAGCAGAGAAGCTGGCCAGTGCAGAGACCTTGTGCTTGCCAACAACTTTGCTTGCTTTGTGCTGGAAGCTTTGAATTCACCATGTGTGCATGTGGCCTCATGTAATGCTGTTTGTCTGCCCAGTGCACTGAGCTTGCTTAATTTGGAAAAGGGGTTTTGAAAGTCTAAAGCTTGGAGAGCTGCTTCAAGCCAGCCACAAACAAAAACAATGATACTGTCTTTAATGAATATAAATTCTCTGCAAGCTGATGCTTTCCTCTGATGCCCAGGAGTTTTAATTGTCTGTAGGAGAATGTGTGTTTGATGGTTCTCATCAGACCTTTATTTATCCTACTCTTCTGGTCATGTGCCTATTGGACAGTAATGCACTTTGTGCTTCTTGGCTTGCCCAGGTGGGACAGACCTTAAAGATGGCAGTGATACAAACAGCATATGCCAATGGGAGCTCAACACGCTACCTTGAGGAAACACTGAAGGTATTATTTTTTTTTTCCTGGTAGTTTTCTGCAAATGTTGTTTACTGCAAATGTGTTTGCTTTAAAAATAAATGCTACTGTAATACAATTGCTAGAAAAACTTAAATGTCTCTCCAAGTTCCTGTAGTGACTTGGTGGTTAGGCAAAGCAAGCAAACCTGAAAAAGTTCAAGTCAGCTTTTACTTGCTTTAAAAAAAAAAAAATGGCAAAAGCCAAGAAAATCCCTTATTACTTCTGGACCAATGTGTAGACTTTGTCTTTGCAACAAAGTGAGTCAGTAAAGACTCTTTGAGCCTTGGACACTGGCTGTTTCATTCGCTGCCACAAGCTACGTGTTGTTCTGTACAGAAATTGCTTTCAGTTTGGATAGAAGTCAGGTGTCTTCCCTGAAATCATAAAGTGAATTGTGTTTTTCTTGGTTTGGGGTTTTGTTGATTTCTAGTAAAAAGAGAAATAAAAATCAGCCTTTATCTTCACCTCAGTAAATAAATAATATTTAATGGGACCTGCAGAAATTATGCATAGTTTCAGGTCTGGGAGCTAAAAGAGGGAGATTAGTTTGTAACAGTTTACCCATGGTGGGGCTCAGCCTCTGTCACTTCACCTGCAGTTCCTGTCTATGGTAAAGAGTCTCTAGCACTGTTGACATGCTCTGCTTATCTTGGGTTGCAGGTACCTGTCCACTGTGTCAAAACAGGAGTGAAACATTTGCATCACAAGGCCCAGGAGTTTGATGTTGGTGTTTATTTTGAGGCAAATGGACATGGTACGGTAAGTACAAAATGTATAAGATCACCAAATCTGTACAAAATTTTAGGTAGATTAGCTGGAGAAGGAGATCTTTCACTTTCTTTATAAATAAGTATACATGATTTTTCTTCATGTTTGAGAACAGATGTGTTTCTGCTTTCTGTCTTTATTGTAACATTGCCACCAAATCCTATGTTTTTTTGTGGGGATGGCTACTCACAGTAGTAACCATTAATGATGGTTATTTGGGCTTAAATGGTAAAAGATTTTTTCCTTGTGTCTTTTCCTAATTTGTGATGTGGGATGATCTTGACAAACTCTTGTCTTTCTATTCAAGGTATTATTTAGTAAAGCTGCTGAAGCTAAAATCAGACAACTGGCAAAAGAGGAGAAAGATGAAGAAAAAAGAAAAGCAGCAAAGGTTCTTGAAAACATGATTGACTTGATTAATCAGGTAAAAATTGAGAAACAAATGGCAGTCACAGGGATGACCCTGTTGTTGAGTACCTGTCAGGCTGCTGCCAGGGACTGCTAGAGCAGGACAGAAGGTACTGTGACAGAAGGAGACCAGAAAAGTAGGGCAGTCTTTAGGAAGATCTGAGACAAGTGGATGCCATATACTTGTGTGTGGTCTGGCTTCAGGACCCAAAGAAGGGATGGGACAGCCTGGGACCCAGTGACAATGTGTGACTTGTTTCTGATTCAACACCAAATAACCTTTTGTCTGATGATTTTTCACTAACTTACATGCTGTGGGAGTATGGGGGCAATCCAGTGCTCCTGTTGCCACAGTCCTGAGATTCACTCTCTGGGTACAGATATTACTCCTCTGGGGTTGTTCCAAATTGTCCTTCACAGGCCAGCTTTAAGCAGCATTGTTCTGCACCCCAGCACAAAGGTGAGGTGCCAGTTCTTTTAGGAGAGATAGGACTAACACTTGGCCTTAGCAAACCTGTACCAGTATCTGGTGTTATTATGCCAGAGTCAGCATGATGAGGAGTTAAAGGATCAAACCCCAAGCAAACCAGCCAAGCACCCTTAGCTACCCCAAGTGAGGCAAGTCAGCCCAGATACATTTTTCACTCTCTTCAGCTGGAAGTTTGCTGATCAAATTGTGCCTTTGTTTCTTCACTGTTGCCTGCTCTGGTGTTTATTCCCTTGTTGACAGACAGTCGGTGATGCCATCTCAGACATGTTGGTCATTGAAGGAGTCCTGGCTCTAAAAGGTCTGACAGTGCAGCAGTGGGATGCCATTTACACTGACCTTCCCAACCGCCTGCTTAAAGTTGAGGTGAGTGTCACAGCACCTTGGGACCCTGCTGTGAGCATCTCTTGCCTGCGTGTAATGTTTATATAAGCATTACTTCAAAGCTAAAACAGCTCATTAAAGGGCAGAAGGCAGCCAAGCAAACAACAGTGGAGAGACAAGAATTTAATTTGGACTAGAATAAAAATATGACCCCTAACTAATTGGCAAAACCTGACCAAAACTGTTCATATTTTAAGTGTGAAGTTCTTTCTTACATTTTGCACTACAACAATCCTTTTGGAATTTTATTTGTTGTGTATAGCTTGCTTTTTATGTAAAAGGAATATTCAAGCTTTTCATTATCTTGCCCAGTATAGAAAGAGCTTGAGTAATATAGGCTTCTTTATGGTAGCATTCCATTCAACATAAGAAGGGAGCTCTGGGCTCTAAAGTAACCACAGGAGTGAGTTTCAGTTTCCTGATCTATTGGGAGAAGCCCAAGGAGGCATCTTCAAAATTGACCCATATTTCCAAACCAAACAGCTGAGCCCTACCGGACTTGGCTAATAACTGCTGAGCCACAGTTGAGCAGAGATTGTAAATTCAGCATTTCTTCAGGCACCACAACACATCAAAATCTTGAAGTTCTGTCTTACCTGTGACCTTTTCCATTCCACTATCATCATCCAGCTCCAGCACACAAATCAACTGGCTTTTTCTGGCGCTGCAGGTGGCAGACAGGCGTGTCATTGACACAACGGATGCAGAGCGGCGGGCGGTTACACCCCCGGGACTACAGGAGAAAATCGATGCACTTGTAAAGAAGTACAAGTTGTCACGAGCATTTGTCCGTCCCTCAGGAACAGAAGATGTAGTTAGGATTTATGCTGAAGCAGATACACAGGTCAGAACTTTAACCACTTGTATTTATGAAGTAGATTCATTTATGTTCAACCATCTTTTGCTTAGCATTGGGTGATAGAGGGAGAAGGACATTCACATACTTGGTCTTTAGTCACACTTAACAGGTGCAAACTTTGGTCATTAGCTGAGTGATCACAACAAGTCTCTTTGGATTTTATTGATAAAAATTATGTTTGAAGTTCTCAGTGCTTATCCTTAAATGTTTATGAAGGTAGGTAGATGATTTTGAGCAGAAAAATCAGCTTTCTGAGAACTCATAGTCAAGAAAAAAGTTACAGCCCGTTGCTGTGGTTTTTTGTAAGAGGCAAAATAAGAAGATAAACTTTGGCTACCATTAAGAATTATTCCACATGTGAAGTTTAAGATTGCAGCAAAAGCAGTGCTTCTTGGTAGTGAAATACTGGAACAGGTTGCCCAGAGAGGTTGTGGATCCCCCTCTCTGGATGTGTTTAAGGCCAGGGTGGACAAGGCACTGAGCAGCCTGATCTAGTGGGAGGTGTCCCTGGCTATGGCAGCGGGGGTTGGAACTAGATGATCTTTAAGGTCCCTTTCCAACCCAAACTATTCTATGATTCTATATGCTCTTCCTGGCAGGATAACCACAGCAGCGGAAGAGCCCTCAGGATGACAGAACAATGTAGGGAATACAGCAGTTGTGGGAACTCAGTATCAGTTATTTGCTCTATGTCATGCTGACACAAAGTAACTGACTTTTAAAACATTCCACAGGAGAGCGCAGATGCTCTTGCCACGGAAGTGAGCCTGGCTGTTTACAATCTCGCTCATGGAAAAGGAGCACCACCCCAGCCTCTGTAACAACTGATACAACTGCATTTGAAGTTTGTAACTCAGCTTACTTTTTTTTTTTACTATTACTTTCTTTACCATTTGCTAACATGGGCATGCCCAGCCCTTTCTGACAGTCACTAAGGTTAATCAGAATGGATATTCTGCTAGTTAATTACCTCTGCTAGCAACTTACTTCCTAGTGAGATGCTCTTGCTGCTGAATTACACTCCTTCCCCCTCCCTCCCCTTCACCCTCTGAAGCTGAAGCCTTGACAGTGAGTGGCTTAATCATGCCCAGTATATTTCATAGGTTAGTGTCACCTTGTGCCTGAAATCCAGCTCCCACATCCTCCTCCCACTTGTGGTAGCTGCATGTGACTTGAGTTCTGTGCTTGCAGAAGCTGCAGAAATATCCCCTTGTTCCCACAGCAACCACACTGTCTGTGGGCAAGCAGCATAAGGCAGAGGTCGGCACTGGTCTTGACATGGGCTTCACCTCAGTCCAATGGGAAACATATCATGGAAGAGTGTGTGCAACTACTAACAGATGATTGTAACAATATTAATCATTAATTACTTTTATGAAATTTAAGTATTGCTTAAAAAGTGATTTGCAATAATAACCTCTATAATCACTTCTAAGAGGGACAGGCCAGAGGCCAGTTTGTTTTCTGCGGCCCTTTTTACTTCACAGCAGTGGAAAGGGGTAGGGCACAGGGATGCACCTTTGAAATACACAAGTTCCCCTCCTCTGCCTATTCCAATTCAGGGTATCTACCTCTGGCAAATGTCTTTTTCATTGTATTAACTCCTGGCATAATGGCATTTTCCAGATTGCTAAATAAGCACAAGTTCCAAGGAATTTAAGAAAAAAAAACAAAAGACAAAATTAAACTGGAAATTAATTGAAAAAAATGTGCACCTTGTATTTTTTTTAGGATTTTTTTTTTTAAGACAACTGAAGACAACAAAACATGTACTGGAAATAGTAGGCACCATAATCAATATGAGCCACCAATATTTAAACTTGATTCAGGCCACATCCAGAACTTCTCTCTTATTTACAAATATTTTAACTTAAATACAACATTAAATGTTTCATTACATACAAAGTAAGAAAAGAATACTATACAACTGGGAAAGATACAGTATTTCATTTAAATAGTTACACTACATATAAGCTGAACAGTACTGGTTCATGTTTTTATCACACCTTCAAGAAAATCTTTCTCAACCATTTCTTCTATCTTTTGTCTTGCTTTGCTGGAGAAAGTCTTGAGGGTCTCCATCTTTATGTCCTTGCTTGGAAAACAATTGGGGTAAAGGACAGGGCTCCCTGAGTGTCCAACACATCTGCTTGTGACTTTGCTGTTAAAAACTTGGCTGAGCACGTTGAAGAAAGGCAAAAGCTGCTCAATGCTGCGAACAGTGTAGATGGTTAAAAGCAAGTGGCCAGGCTCCCAACTTAGTGTTTTCCCTGAGCTGTCCTCCTCTGGGTTTTTCTGTGAATACAAAGAAATAGGAAATAATACAGGTTAAAAACAGAAAAAGCAAAGATTGAAATAAAAGACTAATGCCCAGTAATGTATTTTGCTTTTTAAAAAAATTTCATTAAAGTACATATATGCTGGAATTCAGCTTTTGAAGTAGATCTCCAATGCCTCTCCTCCCTTCACTTAGCTTCATTGCAGTGGTAGTCAGGACCATTCAGGTTTGCAGTCGGTGACCTTTCACGTCCCCTGCCTCAGCCAGGGGCTGCCCCAAAGCAGCCCACCTTGAAGTTTTCAGAAAGGGCAAAAGTAGTGCTGGTTTAATAACAGAAGTAATGCATATGGAGACTCTGAGCAAATACTTGGAAGTTGTCCTCCACGGAAAACAGTTCAGTTACTTGTTGCATCTTCTCAGAAGACCTGGGTTATACAACTTCCATTCCATTGAGGAATCCCCTCAGTCACACACCCATTGCTCGAAGGCAGAGACAGGACACCGCTGGAACCTGGTTAGGGTTGCCTTAAATACCTGCATAATGAGGTATCTGAGCACTAGCATTCAGCTACTTTTGTGGTATTCTTTCCCGTTTTCCTTTTTATCTTTGAGTAAAAAATCATATTCAAATCCAGACAATGAGGTACTGTCACTGCTAGAAACACTTATTTGGACTGTTACTGACAAACCAGTGAGGAGCATTTCTTCTGTGAAGCAGAGTTCCAGCAACACTGTTATTATTCAGCGAGGAAGGCACAAAGAAGCGTAAAGGCCACACCAAGGAGCGCCACCCCCTGATCCACCCCTGCCCAGGTCGGCATCTGAGACCCCTGCAGGCTGCAGAGCTCTTGAAAAGCAGGTTTTGTAATGCAAAGAGAGTGAAGGGAAAGGAAGAGCAGGGGGAGCAGCGGGTTAGTGACTGCACAGCCTTGGAGCAAAGAGTTTTCCTTCAAGAGATGATACTTTAGCAAATGCTGAGTTTTGCCCTTTAAATAAGCAGCTTACAATTTAGGATGTTATCCATTTCACAAAAACTAATCGGGTTAAAATGAAATAAGAATGTATTTCATATTTTAATCTAGTGTTTTGGTTCCCTGTCACAGGATATTATTCTGGATCTACAACTCTTAAGTAAGGCTCAGAATGAACTAAAACAAAGCAAAGACTGCATTCCATCACAGAAAGAGCTGTTGACAGAATAAGAGAACCGCCTCTGTTTGGAAGGGACCTTTCAGACCATTAAGCCCAACAGTCAACTTTACTCTGACAAGAACCATCACTGAGCCTTATTTCTAAGCTTTATATCTACTCATCTGTTAAACACCTCCAGGGATGGTACCTCAACCACTTCCCTGGGCAGTCTTTTCCAATGCTTCATAACCTTTTCAGTATAAAAATTTTTCTTAATATCCAGTCTAATCCTCTCCTGGTACAACTTGCCTCCTACTGTCAACAAAACTATTAGTTTTTAAAACTTCTCCTTTAAAAACTTCACGATGGATTCACAAAAGAGAAGCTTTTCAGTCCTGGTTCTCCATCATGTTTGTATCCTGGGGTGAGGGTGGGCACATCCAGCAAGGGTCAGAGTTTTACAGTGCCAAACATGAAGCATGTGCAAACACTGGTTCTCTTTCTATGCAATGAAATACAACTCATCCAAGCCATTTCCTCACAGCAGCATCTGCTAAGCAAACACCACTAATTCCTCAGATGCTTAGACCAGCAGTTAATTAGGCAGAGACTGATTAGCTATTGTGTGTTTCACACCTGCCTGTTTGGCAAAATCTATTATTTAATTTTATTATGATTTGCCAGCATAATTCCTCTTAGAACTTTTATGTGTAGGAAATGAGTTGAAAAATAAATTTAAAGTTACCTATAAAATAACTCACGATTCTTTCACTTAAAAAAAATCTCTCAGCTTTGTTCTCTAACAAGACCAATATGTCTCATTTCTTAATGAAAACTAAATGAAAACTGCCCAGGGCGCTGAGGTGATGGTATTATTATGTTGAGCTTGTTTCACAACTCAAGCATCAAAGGCCACCCTCACCTGATGCTTGGCCATCTCCATTCCCTCCAAAACCACCGTCTTAAAGTCCTCCTGCTTGTCCTGTGGAAGGAAAGAGGAGAACTTTCAGACTCCATTTCAATTATCAAAATAACACTTTGCCATGAAGGCCGTGCAGTTGCTTAGTTGGATGCTGTGCTACAGCTGACAAAAAATAACCATCCCTAGAGAGTCCATGGACCAGAGAGGGCAGACTCTGAAGCAAGTGTGGCTAAGGAGACAACAGCACTGCCCATTTATTCCTTTTTATTGATAGCAGTGCCAAAGGAGGTTTTTAAGCCTGTTTCCTTCAGACAACTGAGCCTAAGCACCACTGTACTTCACAAAACTGAGCATCAGTCACAGTGCCCTGAAAGAAAATTAAGACCTACTGGAACATTTTGCTTAGAAACAGTTATTTTCTAAGAAAAATCCACAGCTACATGCAACGGTATGCTACTCTGCACAAAGAAGAAATGGCCTGGAAGTCTGTATTCATTACTTTGTGTTTATCTCATCGTCACACCCCTTGCCAAGGTTCACAGTGTGGAACTACTGCTGTGAATATGGTGTTCCAGAAATTCCAGCAAGTTTTCTTCATTCCTGAGGCGTGCTGTGGAAGTCCTGCCTTCAGACATCTATCCCAACACGCTGTACTTACAAGCATGTGCGTATTATAGATCATCTATAATTTATAATTCACACAGAGAATATTTTTTGGAGTGTAACAGCTTTCTAACACGTTGAACACTGCACTGAATATCAGGGTTAGAAGCTGTGCCCAATTAGCAGTCAGTTAACACTGACTTCACACACACAAGAAGACAAACTTAATCTTATCATAGAATTGCCTTTGTTGGAAGGAACCTTTCAGATCATCCAACTAGTCCAACTATCAACTTAACTCTGACAAGAATAATCACTAAACTGTATCTCTAAGGTCTATGTCTGCCCATCCAGTGTCTCACCACTTCCCCTGGGTAGCCTGAACCTGAAGGCCATGCAGATGCAGGTTCTCTGGTCTTAGGGGCCAGTAGGTCTATCTTATCTTCACAGCTCAAATACAATAAAATGAAGAATGCAGATGTACTTCAGGTACTTGTTTTATCCCTTATGGTCATGAGCCTTGCTTGAATAGCTCGGGTCTGCCTGCTACTTGAAGTTATGTATCCACTTGCAAGTCAGAGGCAGTTTACTTATTCAGTAAAACAATTCTAAATACAGTAGCTACAGCAAGCTGACAGTGTTATAGCCCTGACAATGTAATCTATTTGGAGAGAAACCTAAGAATGAAACTTCAAAGCTTTCTCCCACATGGCTTCAAGCTTCCTGTTTCTCTTGCTCATCCAGCACTGGGGGTGCCTGCCCGGGTGGGGGGGGGGGGGGGGGGGGGTCCTGTTTCACCGCNNNNTCTGTTCTCACTGCAGCAGCAGCAAAAGTAGCCAACAACCATTTTCTTACTTTATGGCAGCAGAAAGGCACTCACTAGGACAGGGCTTGGCCAGCTTCCACCAGAACATCAGGCTTCCAGGAAGTAGGAAAACAAGTTTTAATATACCCCATGCTCCAAAAGGACGACAAACCGAATTCTGCCCTCAGCTGTATCAAACAACGCAGCCAAGGTTTGCCCAGAACTGTTTCTACCACTCTCTGCTTTCTTCTGTTCATCATGACAGCTTCAGGGAAGAAGCCCAGCTCCCCCTGAGCACTGCAGTCTCAGAACTCTTCGTTCTGTCATTTTTAGAAATGCAACAGTTTTCTAAATATAAAAATGTGATTAATAAAGATGCTGATTCTACTTCAAAATGCTGTGAATTTTACTAATGTCTATATATGTGTCTGGTTATATGAAAATAATTTCATGTTAAAATACATTAGACACTATTTACTTTCTTTTAATACAAAAAGTTTGGTTAGGTTTGTGGTTTGTGTTTTGGGTATTTTTGTGCCTTTTTTGTTTTCTAGATATACATAGATTCTCTGCCTGGTGCTGGTTTGGGCTTACTCCAGTGAGAAATCTCTAAACTCTCTCCATTCCTCATTGTTTAAAAACCCACCAAACATCCAAATCAAAGTCAGTGCTGTTCAGTTACTGTACAGGGAAATTATCAAGGACAAGCCAAACTGGAAGAAAGTGACATACCTTTGCTTTTTTTCTCAGCAGTTTTGCTAGACGCACCACATAGGGTTTGAATTCCCTCTGATGTGTACCTTGCCTTCGTACTTCCAGGCCTGAATCATCTGATGCTTCTGGAATAAAAGCCCAACGATACCTGCCATGAGATAACACAAGCAGACATTACCTTTACTGAACCAGCAGGCTTTTCTGCTAGACCTAAGAATATAAGTGGATGAGGAAATCTGGTTAAGTACCAAAGAAAGAAGAAAAAAACCCCAACCAAGTCATATAAAACCTCACAGTTTTTAACAGAAAAGAATAGGAAAGGTACATCCCAGAAAGCTTAAGGTAACAAGGCTGAGAATGTAGCATGGTTTTTTTCCTTTAGAGTTTCTTGAGGTATTTAAGGATGCCAAGAGTAAGATAAAGCAGAGATGCTCAAAACAATGGTGGTGGTATTCACACCTTCATTATGTGGCAAGGGACTGAAAACAATTCTAAGCCATAAAATACAGAATTTAATTAAAACACTTTGCTGTGCATTTGCAGTTCTTACTGTAAGACACAAAGCGTTCTCGGTATGTCATGCTGGTAACAGCAATTTTTTTCATTTTACCTATTGATAGAACAATGAGACCAAGAGGATCACTCCTCCTCATTGCTCTACAAAGATTGGCTACTTGCATCATAAACTATAAAGGAAATCTAAGTTTCTATCTTTAAAACTTCAAGCTAAGACTCCAGAGACATGCCATAAGAGACAGTGTGATTCAGCATGATTACTGTCTGTCCAGAAATACAGAGAAACAACCTAAATAAAACTGGGCTGGCTAATAACTGGGATTATGATAGTTGGAGAACTGAAAAAGAATTAAGAGCTAAAACTCTATAAAACGAACCTTCAATATTAGCTTTAGAAGTGAAAAACTACAGAGTACAAACTGACACAGCCAGGAAGGAAGTAAACTCTTTGAAAGGGCTAACAATAGCAGGACTAGGGGAAATGGATACAAGTTGAAGGAGGGAAGATTTAGGTTGAATANAAGTCTTTCCACCTTGTAGCCCATATGAATGTCCTTTAAATAACAGGATAATTAGAGGTGACCAAGTCTCTACAAAGATGTGCCAGGGCAGTAGCTCTTGCACTCTCACCACCGTGCAGTGTAAAGGAAGAGACAAGTCATTTTCTCCTTGTTGAACTCCCATTTCTAGGGTCTTCAGCAAATGCCATTTTGGCATTCTTCCAACAAAACAGGATTGCAGAGGCAATGAAGAAGCAGCTTGCACTCATGAACACTAATGATCAAAAAACCCCATGAGTTCCTCTTCACAAGATGGTTTGTTGCAACATCTTCCAGTCAGATCACACAGGAGTAATTTAAGTGAGTCATGCTGAGAGGATGGAGAGTCCTCTGATCTCATGCATTACTCACTGAGACGTGTGGATGTATTTTGGGTTCTCAGACATTACCGCAACTAAATACTTCAAAAAATCGAGTACTTGAATAAATCACTGTTACTGATAAGCTCACAAGCCCAGAGAATCTCTTGCCACAGGCTAAATCAAAGCAGCCTGAACTCATTAGGAAGGACATTGAGCTATTGGAGTGGGTCCAGAGGAAGGCCATGAAGATGGTCAAAGGGCTGGAGCAACTGCCCTATGAGGACAGGCTGAAGGACTTGGGGTTGTTCAGCCTGGAGAAGAGAAGGCTGAGGGGGGACCTCATAGTAACTTATCAGTACCTGAGGGGGTCCTACAGAAAGGCAGGGGAAGGACTTTTTAATATGATATCGGATGGGAGGACTAGAAACAATGGATGCAAATTGGAAGGGGGTAGATTTAGACTTGACATAAGAAAGAAATTCTTTACAGTGGTGAAGCACTGGAACAGGTTGCCCAGAGAGGTTGTGGATGCCTCCTCTCTGGAGGTTTTCAAGACCAGGCTGGACAAGGCACTGAGCAGACTGATCTAGTGGGAGGTGATCCTGCCTATAGCAGGGGGGTTGGAACTCGATGATCTTTAAGGTCCCTTCCAACCCAAACTATTCTATGATTCTATGATTCTGATTTGATGTGCAGCATCATTTGCTCTGGGAACCTCTCTGACACTGGGAGGGAATGAAGTGTGGGCTGCCCTTGGTGAAGTCAAGAAAAAAAAAAAAAGGAAGTAGGAAAACAAAGATTTTTTAACAGCAGTATTTTACCAAGAAGTATGGCTAAACATCAAAAAACTTAAATGACAGCATCTTCTACTCACATCTGAAACTGAGGAAGGTTTTCAGATGGTAAAGCAAGGGCCAAATCCAGAAACTTGCAAGCAGACAAGTACAAGTTCAACCATCTCTGGCTATTGTAGGATGTAGAGAAACCATTGCCACCTGTATATGTTGTCTCCAGACCAGCAACAGATGGGCCAGAAGTTCTAAAATAAATTACAGCAGACAGATGAGTCATAATAGCTTTCTGCCATGAAGGAAACATCATCTTTCTCTCTTGCCTTTGCAAGTACACAACTTAATCCTGACTCCATAAATTAAATCAGAATATTTGAAGCCTGTGCTATGAATAGAGTTGTGTATGTTTATATATATGACAAAATACTAATATGTAACAAAAACATCATTCAGATTCCCATCAGATGTCCAAGTTAAAAAAATCTTTAAAATTGTCACTCATATTGACGTTACTTTATTTTAGGGGAAAATGAGGATCTACTTATGTGCTCAGGCAAATAACTCCCACTGTTCTTTTGAGAAACCTGCCTCTACTGCTTGCACTCACTGAAACTGGTCCAAACTGTGCATAACATAGATCAGAATTTTTCTTGTTTCATCGTCTATTTCTTACCCGTCTCATCTTTATATCTACCACTAGAATAAACTATACTTTTTAAAATAAGTGCATCAGTCTTATTCTAAATATGCATACAATATAAATAAGCCATAAAGTCATGCCACACATATTTTAATAGCAGAAGCATTATAATTTTACCCAGGAAGACACTATAAGAACTCTTAGTTGCTTATGAGCAATCTGAAAGTGAAAATTTTATTTTGTCCTCAATAGTATGTACCTGGTGCTGCAGTCTGATTTAACTATAATTTACTTGTAATTTTCATTTAAGCTTGACATTTCTAAGACAAATTATTCTAAAGAATGACTCAGCTGGCCATCAGCACGCCAGGAGACTGTCATCAAGTTAAACAAGTGATAAGTTCATAAGTTTACCTGGAAATATCTTCATCAGCAGTGAGCTCCTGTTCCATCAGTAAAAATACTTGTACCTGAAGATCAAATGCTACATGTTAATACAATTTTTAATTGACTGACTCAGGAAAATGGCACAGAGAAGTCTGAGTAATAAGCCTCAAAAGAACTGTTGTTTGGAGCTTCATTTCCACTCCTGGATGATGAAATAACACAATGAACTATGACTGGACAGTGACACTCTGAGAGACTTTCATTCCTTATACATAGCCTATGTAGCACAAAGGCTGCATGTGAAAAAACATGACTCCAACAACCAGGAAAGCTCTCAGAGGTTAACGCCCCCTCAGTTACTTACCAAGAAAGCCCAGCAGAGGGCAAGACCTAAAGGAACTGGGAATAAGGAATCACATAGTAAAGCAATAAAACTCAAGTATGAATTCCCAAAGATGAGATAGTTCTCTGCACGTTCAGAACTGCAGTAACTTCCACAAAGCTTGAGTACAGCACAGAAATAAGAGGGCTGCACTGCTCCCAAGTCTTAGCAGAACTTACAGAGTAGAATGTGCTTCCTAACATTTACAATATTGACAGCATGCTGGTGTAGTGTTAATTTTTTTATAGTGGTTTGTAGGGGGCTATGTTTGGGATTTGGGCTGAAAATAGTGTAGATAACACACTGATGTTTCAGTTATTACTGACCATCATGTTCTTTTCTGCTCCTCAAAGTGCTTTGAGGAGGGATGAACAAGAAACTGAGACAAGACACAGCCAGGATAGCTGATCACAGTGGTGCAAAGGGATATTCCAGACTATATGACATCATGGTCAGCAATAAATGTTGGGGAAGAGAAGGGGGGGAAATTGTTAGGGTCTCCCATTGCTCAGGGACTGCATGGATATCAGTTAGTTGATGGTAAGCAATTAAAAACACTGAAAAATGAGGTAGTGTCTCAAAATTGCACCAGACTTTCAAATCATGAATGTTAATTGCAACTCACCAGTTCAGTGATCATGGTAGGCCAAAGAGAGGTAAGGTGCTGTGGAGACATTCTTAAAAGCAATACTCTGAAAAACAGGAACACTTGGGAATGAAGGGTGGGCACCTGTGGCAAACGGAGACTTTCTACCAGCCTTTCTGAAACAAAAAGCCAAGAAAATTTCCTCAGTTCAGAGTAAATGCAATCAGTATTTTCTTCTTCCCTCATTTACTCTCAATTTTTACTTCTTTTCTGTCCCCTGCTTTCCCCCTCCAGTATATGTCACATTGTTTCTGGACTTTGTTAGAGTCCTATTCTGTCGACACAGAAAATAACCACTTGTACCAAGTGACAAGCTGAAGCCTCAAATCAGGGCTGTTACATTGTTCTGTTCAACTTCCCCACACAAATGGCATATTGCATCGGGGAGTTTTGCTCACCTCATGCAGAGTCTGCACATCCCAAAAAGAGGAGTTAACAGATTCCAAACAATACAACAACCATCCAAACAGCCAGGATATCTATTATTAAAAAGGCTGCACAACCACAGTATATTACACAGGGACAACATGTTCTTAACCATTACTGTCTCTAGGTAATCAAAACAGAATGAGATTTTTCAGTCAAAGCAACACATACAATTTGCAATTCAGACCAGTAAAAACACCTCTGCCTTAAACATGACAAACACAGCTGCTGACTTAGTGGGAACAAAACTCAAAAAACTTCAAGAATAAATCCTGAAACAAATGAAACCATAAAGATGATGCAATAGAGAATTGAAGAAGAGATCAAAGTGTCTGCCTTGGAAGCACTAAAGGATAGTATCTCTAGAAGAAATTGCCGTAATTGCATCACCTTTGAATAAAACCAAGCAGGTCCCACTCTCAATCACATCAACTAAAAGGCCAGTAGAAGAGAGATACAAAGTTGAATCTCCCCTTTCAATGGGCAAGGACATCTTCAACTAAACCAGGCTGCTCAAAGCCCCATCCAACCTTACCTTGAACCTTTCCAGGGATGGGATATCTACCAGCTCTGTAGGCATCCTGTTTAAGTTCCAACATCCTCATGTTATCTAGTCTAAATCTACCCTCTTTTAGTTTAAAGTCATTATTCCTTGTCTTGTAGCCACAGATCTTACTAAAAAGTCTTTTCCCATCTTTCTTATAAGCCCCCTTTAAGTACTGAAAAGCCACAGTAAAGTCTCCTTGGAGCTTTCTCTACTCCAGTCTGAACTACCTACTCTCAGCTTGTCCCCACAGGCGGGATGCTCTGTCCCTTTGATCATTTTTGTGGCACTCCTCTGGATCCACTTAAACAGGTCTATGTTTTCCCTGTGCTGAAGGTTCCAGAGATGGACACAACTCTCCAGGTGGGGTCTTACCAGAGCAGAGTAGAGGGACAAAACCACTTCCCTTGACCTTCTGGCCACACTTCTTTAGATGCAGCCCAGAGTACAATTTGCTTTTTGGGGATGTAAAGGCACAGTCATAGTGCACAGTCAGGCTGGAAGGGACCTCCAGAATTGAATATTTCTTGGCAAAAGCATGGTCTAGACAAGATGTCCCAGCACCCTGTCCAGCAGAATCTTAAATTAAATTATATGTTTTTACTTACCTTGTATGTCTGGAAGGTATTTCTGGTATTGGTCTATCTCACTACTAAAAATTGCAAAAGCCAATCTCTTGAGGAGCATAGCACGCTGCTCCAGCTCTGCATCTCTGTTAGCAAACAGATTGAGTGAACTGCTCTGAGCCACAGCCACTCGTGCTGAAAGAGAAATGGAGTAAGTGCAGAGATGAGTTTCAGATTTGCTTCCTGTTTCACTTTAAGGCACAAATAACTCTTACTTTCATTATTAATGTATTAATGTAGCTCAAAGGCGGCCACTGAGAAGGCACACGTTTTGCAATTGTTAAACTTGTAGGTGTATACATTAGGGTCTTTTGAAAGGGAGTTTAGCTTCTTGATTTTTTAACAATGGGCAGGTACATAGAAGTCTACAATATCCAGAATCAGTTTTTCCTGAAGCAGAGTCAGTGTCAGACTTCAGCAAAAAAAAGAAAACCACTACTCAACACTCCCTCCTCACACTCACTCCCAAATAAGTGTTTGAAGAAAACACACACACACACAAAAAAAATCAAAAAATTCAATCAGATTGGAATAAATGTTTTTTCAAGATACTTATTTTCCCATTTTTTCCTCCTTTTTACTGCTTCCTGTGGAGAAGAGTAAATACTACATCTATAGATACTTACTCATCAAATCTCTGAATGTGGTTTTGTCATGTGTCATCAAATTATCCATAATAGCTCTCCAACTAGAAGAGGAACATTGTGCACAAATTAGAAATGCAACCAAAAATCAGGAATTCACAAGAATGTTTACAGAACTTTTCCTGCTCCTAATACAAGCTCATGTTTGGTAAGGCTTCCAATCCAAGGTCTCTACTGCAAAGCTACCATTTACTTGGTGCAATTTGATCTGAAGCTGTAGAATATTAACCACTTTGACCTCATAGAAATGAAAAAAGAAATAAATACTGAAACTGGAAAAAATATAGACTTGTGCGTATTAAAAAAATCAGGTAAAAAAACTGATCAGCTCATGCAGAACATCTTTGTATTTCTCTCAACAGAGATATGTTGGGAAATTTTGGTGCACACTACACATCCTCTTGTGTGATGTTACATATAACATTTTTTAAGTCATTAAAGAAACTGAAAAAATTTATGTCTTACTGGTTAACACAAGAAGCATCCATCTGGAAGAAACTGGAATCCATAAAAAGGTCAAAGGCTTCCTTTTTCCATGCTCTCCTTGTATACTGATACCCACTAAGACTGCTTAATAACTGCACACAGGCTCGATAGCTGGATGCATTGTGAGCACTAAACAAAAAGAAAGCATGAAACAATTTTGGACTGTGGCTTTACAGAAAGTTTGATAGATATCTAATCCATATCATGCCTGTTTCAACTCAAGTTTCACCCATCAAATCTGAATTAGCTGCAGATATCTACATAAATTGATTAGATTGTAAAGATACCTGTGATTACGGAGGTAGGGAACAACATAGTGCATAATATTGACAAGCAAAGGAATAACCCTCTCCTTTTCATCGCTGTAGAAAACCATATCCAAGAGATGAGCCAAAATCTATAAAAGCAGAGGAAGGTATGTTATCATGGACATCCAAATGCTTTTTATGTACTATTCACCACTTCTATAATAATGTCCTTTTACTGAATGTTGAAACTTATGATAGAATTAATCAAATTTCAAAAGCTACACAAAAATACTACAACTAAACCCTATTTTTTAAAACAAACACATAGCACAAGCTCCTGGTCCAAACATTATACAGACTAAGTTATAAATAAAAAAAATGCAAAGACTGGTTAGATTTATCAGCAGTAAATAACACATACCACTATCAACACACTAAGTCTGCCACCACAGAAGTTCCCTACATTACACATCTGAAAGGCCATGCTTTATTTCTCATCCACTTCACTAAATCTTCCTAACTGTTCTTAGTTACTAAGTTTTATGTATTGTCACATTACAAGAACCAGAATCCATTTGCATTATTTTCCCATCAAATACCTTTCCCCAAATATGTTAACTGAAGCTTTACATAACGCAGAAGATTATTATAAGACAGTGTTTATTACATCTAAGGAGACATTTACCTCAGAAAGCAAGGTCAGTGCATGGACACTATAAACAGATGGAGTTATATTTGAAGTTTCCATTGCTGGAGACAACATATCTAAATGAATAATAAAAAAATGTCCAAAGTCAGTTCTTTTAAGCCATTATTTACCTCACAAGCATATTTCAATAGCATATATTTTGAAGATGTACAGACCTTACCAGATACACCGTGTAATGCCTGAATGATACTGTATTCAAATATAGTAAAAGCTGTCCTCTTTGTTCATTTTGGCCTGATAACTCATGTTTTATGTAAAATAAAGATGGAAATGAAGCTACCTTCAACATCTGATTCCAAGTTGTTTCCATCAACCATAATCTTGGGGGAAGGCTTCACCTCCAAGTTTCGTCTTAGCCAGGTAGTCTGTTCCAAGGAAGAACCAGCAATTACCCCAATGGCATCCACTATCTTGTGCGTTACATCCTGGTAGGAAAAAAAAACAAACATCAAGGATTTCAAGAACCCGATGCAGATGGATTGCATGTTTTTGTCCTGACATTGGTTTCTATAGAAGAAAAGGCATAGAACCACTTTGAAATCACTTGTGCTCGATGTTATCAGTGATTAATAATTCCACAGAAAATGAGATCTTTTGCAACAAATTGCAAATAGTATTAAGTAGAAGAAACTAAAGATTAATTTCAGACATCAGAACCAATATATCAGACAATTCTAGTAAATTCAAGAAAGGCTTTGAAGTTAACTGGGTAAAATCTTGTAAATTGTTAAATAAATCTTTCCATGAAAAAAAGTAATCAAAATGTTTTTCTAAGAGGTTCCTCCTACCACATATTTTGATGCGCTAGTTTTAAGAGCTATTTGACTCTATCCCAGTGAAACCAAATTTAGCTGACTAAATTCTAAATGTGTACAATTTTGAAAAGCATAGGAGATCATCTTTAGGACATTTACTCTTCCATCAAACTTAGCTTAAAATTGGCCATCACTCTTTGGAGTAGAGGGTACACAAGGGTAATTTCCTTTGAAATTATAAAATATAGAACACTCAACCTATAATTGTTTAGCACTTATTGCTTAAAAATACCTCAAAAAGAATCATTTTACTATATCACTGTCATTCACATGTCTCAAATTATGCATTTTTGGGTCAGTATTTTCAAAAAAATACAGAAAAATCACAAACTTCTTACCTGGAGGTCTCTTTGGTCTTTCTTGTTCTCCAGGCTTGGGTTTTTCATAATAAACTCATTAAGAACACTTAAAAAAATTACAGAAGCATTTATTTTATTCAATAATTTTAAAAGCTAGGATTAATCTGAAGAAATTCATGTGCACAATGCTTCATTTACTAAACCTTCAGTCATTGCTACTTACTGATACTTTCAAGTTTTTAAAGTTAATTTTAATGATAACATAAGCTAATCAAGAACATGTTTGGTTTGACTTTACACAAGTACCTTTAGAGAAAATTACTTAAAGAAGATGAATTCAAGAAATTCAAAGAAATGGCTCTTGAAGTTTTATACAGAAATCATGTTCAGTATTTTTTTTTGAACACTCAGCAAACAGCTCTCAAGCTGGAAATGAATCTGCAAATCTACATATCCCTAAGAAATAGTAATTAAAGTTATTTTCTAGGTAAAATGAAAAAATGAAACCTACTTGTTTAAAGAGCCCACATGGCTCAAATAATCAGTAAGACGTAATTGTGATTTATATAAAATTATTACATACATTTTAATATATGCAATTATTAATCGATGAGACTACTTTGATAAAAACTCATAGAACTTGGGCAACAGGGATTTGTCTCCACTCAAAAATAAGTGATAGAGACTTGAAAACACAAACACTACAGTATGGTTTTAGACCCTCACACTTGAGCTCATTCAGAAATTGTTAGTATCAAGAGCACTTACCCAAGAATGAGGAATTGTCCTGGAGCAGGAAGACCCACCTGGATAGAATCCTTTAGCAGAAGCAGCAGTGCTGCCCAGCTATCTACTAAGTTGGTCACGGGAATCCTGAGAGAGAGAGAGCAGTGATGGCAATGCAAACAGCATCATCAGCCTCATGTATTCCCCGTTTTTTTTTAGGCCTCACAACTCTCCTGATAGATAATATTAATCAACACTCATACAGATTCTTTGGTTTTCATTTAACATCAAGTGGCTACATCAAGTCATCAAGAAAGGGATGGATGTATTCAAAAAACACACTTTTCAGTCCAAAGTTGGAACAGTGAGTTGCAGCACAACTAAGATGAGCTTTCCTTAGACAGGTGCAATTTCCCGCAGGATTTTTAAGCAGAGAAAGAAGAGTGATGCAAAACCAGGGAAGTCACAAAAACCCCCCTCTTATTTATAACACTTACAGTCCAAAGCCTACAGTTTTCTTCATGATTTATATAGAAGGCTATTTCACATCCTAGGGGTTATAAAGAGATATAAAATATTCAAATTGTCCATCTGCATACTGATGACAAAAATAAAATTTAACTTTAGGTCTTACCTTTGAGTATAAGCATAGAAAAACTGCAACATGCAGACTTCCAGCGAAAGATGTTTCTACAAAGACATAAAACCCCTCTGTTATCAGGAAGAAGAAACTGACTTCTCCCCCTCCCCCCCATTTGCCAGGGCAAAAATGACAAGGCTATAATATTACCGCAGCATCTTAAGATACAGTTTCATTAATCAAATATTAAAAACAACCAAGTAGTCACCATTCTAGAGACTCATTCTTCCCAGTATATCAGTTGTCTTTTCCCAATTCCCTTTCTCACCTGAAAAATCAACCCGATGCTAGGCTGTACAACCGTTTCCCTCAAGTAATAAGCCTTTCGTTGTGAAATGCTGACTTGTACAGAAGCAGTAAGTTCTGCAGTGATTCAGTATACGGAAATAACTTAAGAAGGTATAACTTCTCTACAAATATTCATCCATCTATGAGATGCTGTGAAACCTTTCATACTGTGCTGCACATTACTTCCTCAACTTTGTGAACGAAGTATCCATATCATCAGCATCATAAGCTTCAGTAAGACACCATTCAGTAATTCAATACCATCACTACAGTTTTCTTACCTTGTCCTTTGCTATGGCTGGAGGCTGCTTCAAAACTTCTTTCACTGTTTGTATGACAGTCTCCGTTCTCATAACGCTGATAGAACGAACCAGCTCAACCAGTAGAAGTTGTTCGTCACCTGCTGCAGGAATAACCTAAAAGAACCAAATGTATGTCTCAAATTACCACAAATGACACCTATGCCAAGATAAAGTCAGCTGGCCTCATAAGATTGATCACAGTAATAACCACTAGGTTACCTAGAGACTTGTAATTACTTGTTCTTTTCCTGCAGAACTCACAGAGATTATCTCATTCTAAAATAAACCAGTAGCTCTCTGACAGGGAGTACACAATTGCCAATTAGAAATATAATTATTCTCCATATGACATATTAAGGCTTTTTTTTTCACTAGAATGTCTGAATGTTCTCCTTGTTGCTTCTAAATCACTGAAAGCTATTACCACTGTTTGAAGTAATCATTGTAGTATAAACATACCTTTGTCCTAGAAGTATTTTTATTTTGTCTCCTTTCATTCCAAACAAATGCAATAGCAGCCATGAAGTGAACACCATGATTCATTGAAATTGGACCCAACAGCTCAAGAATCTGCTGCCTCAAGTTCTGAAATGTGGAAGCAGAACACATGCACCTTTAGAAACACACTGCAGCATTAAATTCAAAACAGCTAGCTAAAAAGCCATACCTAACTACATTGTTAACTACTTCTTTCAACAAAATGGAAGGATTCACTCAGAGGGCCCATAAAACTCTGCATACTACATCTGGTTTTCTTCAGTTAATTTTCAAATGGTAATGAAGTGGAAAGAAATTGATAGTTTTTTTCAGGGTGCTTTTTGAGTGTCTTTCTAAGTAGCAATAAAGGCTGAGAAGTGTTTACACAGCATCAAGGCATTTCTTGCTCCTCATACTACCACCTCAGCACATGAGAGGGGGCACAAGAAACTGGGAGAGAATTCAATCAGGACAGCTGATGCCAACTGAACAAAACAATATTCCATACCATATGATATCATAATCAGTAATAAAACTAAGGGGAAGGTTGTGAGAGAAGCTGCTGTTCAGAGACAGGATGGGCATCAGCTGACTAGTGCTAAAAATTGTTTTTATTTGTATCAGTTTTCTCTCTTGGGTTTTACTTCCTTTTTTATTTCCCTTTTAATTAAAATTATTGTTATTATATTTCAATGCTTATCTCTACCCACAATTTTTCTCACTTTCATCCATTCCAGTTCTCTTCCCCAGTCTTGCTGGTGGGTGAGTGGCTGTGTGATGCTTAAGTGTCAGTTGGGGTTAAACCACAGCACCTTCAAGAAACGTACCACAAGCTGACAGTACCCAAACTATAAAAAGAAAGATTAGCAATACAGAATATGACCTCCAAGAAAGAGGAGAAATGCAGGGTCTGTACAGTCAGGAGAAAAGCACACAAGCAGAGATACAACAGTTATCAAATGTGCAATTAAGAAGGAAGATGAAGTTCATGTCTGCCACAAATAGTGACGGAATGCCTTGCAGCAAGTCCGATAAAGACCAAGTAGTAAGGGTGGTGGGGAAATCACAAAAGAAAGAACATGCTGCTCTGGGAGACAGAAATACTGACTGCTGAAACTCTTAATAATGTTCATTTGAAACATGTCAGAAATTATTGAGGTATAACTGAGTCTGGAAATGTATTTCCTGAGTTTTTTGCTGTGTTTTCTATGACAGGAAGATTTCAGAGAAAAAAAAAAGTTATTTGTCTGTTTTCTGAAAGTAATTTTTATCTTGGTCAGAGATATTTCAATAGGAATTATCTAAGCTTGCAGGAAACTGCTAAATATATGTGCATTATACATATCTCAGAGATGACTCTGCTCCTCATGTACTAGTTGCACTAAAGCTTCAAAAGCTTGCTTATAGATACACAATTCTGTGCCATAGTTTTTAACCACATCCATCAACTAGGAGGCAGCTAAAAAAAAACATTACCTGAAAGCAATGAGGTGCAAAAGTAAAATATCCCATCCGATACTACACTAAACATGCAGAATTCAAATTTAATTTCTTCGTATATAGAACAAGTTGAATGATCCTCTGAATGCTATGGATTTGACAAATTAAAGAATAGCTGGGAAGTACAGAAGAGGTAACGTTGAACCACATTACAAAAGCTTCTTCTTTCACAGATGCAGCATAATATCAGTTGAGCCATTAACAAGTATGGACCTCCTTTATTTCAGTAAGGGTGAAGCCCTCTAGGCAGCACAAGTATGACATTAATGCTGTCTGTGCAAAGACATGGAATGGTACATAAGTTATTTTCCATTCCTTCGATCTGAATGACAAATGCTGAAAAGGACCATCACATCTGGTTATTGGCATTGAAATTAACCAAGGAAATGTTATTTTAAATCACATCAAATTTAATCAAATTAAATCACTTCCTATTTAATAATGTGAAGTGCAAGTCTGAGCTGCTTCCAGAGAGCTAGGTTATGTTCTCAGTATAGCCCTGTTTCTGCCCAGAGAAGACCCCATTCCTGAAAGTGTTCAAGGTAAGGCCAGATGAGGCTTTGATCAACCTGGTCTAGTGGGAGGCGTCCCTGCCCATGGCAAAGGGTTGAAAGAAGATGATCTTTGAGATTGCTTCCAACCCAAATGACCAAACCACTCTATGATTATATTTCTCAATTGATTACTAGTTTGTTATCTGCTATGACATTTCCCCATGAACAATGACATCACTGTAAGAGAAATGATTGAAGGACCTAAAAAGTATCACAAGTATCCGATGCTTTTTTGTATAGATTTGGCAAATTTTTTCATGAGTATGTGTCTTTTGAGGCATAAAAAGGCCTAAAAGCATGGATTTAATTTTCTAGAAAGCAAAATTCAAGATATTGTTGTATTGAGTCGATACACTCACATTTAAAAGCAGATTCAATAACTGTTCATAGAAGTCTTGTTTCTGAGGTGGATGAGTAGATGAGAACAAAGACATTAAAACACAATTTACATTTAAGGGAGTGGAATTGGATTTAGTTTGACAAAGGTATTAGTGAAAAACTCAATGTTATCCCTGATATCCTAACCTTTGTTGAGCCAAGATTAATAGTGGTAATGGACGCTGCAGCAGCAGTAGTTTTCTCTGAAGAATCTGCAAGGTGAAGGATGCTCCACAGCAAAGTCACAGAAGACATGATCATGTGCAAGATAGACAGGATCCCATTGCGTGCTTCTATCAAGTGCTTCTGATCTACATTAACCAAAAGCTAGTGGATTTGAAAGGGAGAGGGGAGGAAGAGCATTAAACATACATATGAACAGCATAAAGTAAAACAGTGTAAACTGAGACTTAAGGAACATGGAAGCTTTCAAATAACTTTTTCAAAACAGTTTTGCAATAATTCTTGCAGTATTAACAAGTTTTGAGTCTATTAAAAATATTAGGGAAACTTGAGTCATAAAATATCAAATGTATTCTGAACCTGAGGCCTCATGTCTAAAGCAATCAATTTTATATCACCAGCCTACACCTTTGCAAAAAAATTATCTCAGAATTTTAAGTGCAAAATCAATTAGTTGCACAATTACCACTTTTCAGATACTTTTAAGTGAACAGAAGACAAAGCTGTACAATAACAAAAAAAGAGCAAAATGAAGACTGCAGAGAGAGCAGGGCCAGAAAATTCTTGCAGAATCTGAGCCAATTTGTTAACACAGACCATGCTCGGGATACTAACTCTAAAAATCCTGTGTGACTTCTAAGATAAATCGTGAACACAGAGAAGGAGAAAAAGGTAATGTTTTGACATGTCACAAGATGAATCAGTCTTATTTGAAACAGGATAGGCATCAGCCTGTGAAGTTCCTCAAATGAAGCCAGCTCCAAAAAGTAATATTTTGGGGGGCTGAAAAAATGCAAGATTATTCTCTTAAAAGTCTAATTAGTAGAAAAAAATTATTTCTGTTTGAGATATGCATGTTAATAACCCCCCCGTAATTATAGATAAGGCAATATATTGGGTATTTTCCCCAATCAGATCTTAAATTCTGCTAATGCAATCACATTCCTCAATTTGAAACATATTGCATAGCAACCTCTCAGACATCCACTAAGACAAGTTCACCTGATGATACTGTGTAGATGGATCCAGGAGGCAGTAATGAATTATTGTTGTGATCCCTTCTAATAAAGTGAGAACCATATCTGGGGGAGTGACTGATGCCATCCAGAGAGGCCTAAAAGAAGAGATTAATATATTTTTTGTAATGGGTTAATCTGGATGTAAAGTAATTCAGCACAATCAAGTCCACATAAAAATTTATGCACCTCTACACATACCTATTATCAGATAATCCAGTTTCATATTTATATTGCTGAATTAAATTATCCAAGTTCCTGCAGAGCTGAAGAGTCACTGAAACCACCACCCTCTGAAGAACTTTTCCCATGTAAGGCAACGTAGAAGTGATAAGGCCAATCCACTGGGGATGCATTTTACAGGCACAGTGCTGGTGCAAAGCTCGTATCACTGCGCAGAGAAACATGCCTTGGCAGGTTATTGGCTGGGAATGTAAATACTGAAGAGAAGTCATTGGTTGCTGGGGACCAATGTGCTCCAAGTCTGTAATGACAAAGTCAAAGCCCGTTTCATTTTCCTCAGGCACAGTCATTACTCTGTGTTCCAACACAATCAGCCGCTGAAGTACTTTTAAAAGCTGTGATTGCAGAGTACTTCCATTGTCAGATTCATCTTCAGAAAAATTTATAAGGCTGTCTTCAGAGAAACCTTCTTCTACAGCCACTATGTTTTTTCCAGCCGTCTTTTCACTGTGCCATTTCTGTGCGCTGAAGATAGAAGACAGCAGGCAATGCAGAATCACCTTCTGAACCTTGCACTTAGACAGCATGTCTGAAATAAAACTAGGAAAGCCCTTTGCAGAACTTTCTATCACTTTTGCTAACTCAGCAAAGAGAAGTGTCAGGATTTCTATGCTCATCATTTGCATATTGCGGTTTCCTATTAGGTCTTGCGAGGTTACTTTAACATGAGTTGGATAGTGGCTCCGCATGTAGTATAAACACAAGGAGATAAGAATTTCTATGTACATAGAGCTACGAAAGTTATGGTTAGAATCAACTGGGATGTGACTATAGAAATCCTTGCCCATAACTGATATTCGATGCCTGGCTAGAAGGTTCTGGAGAAGTGAAAGCTGAGGAGTGTATGCATTGTTGACGCTGGTAGTGGAGATAGCACTCACAAAAGCTGAAGGATTTGTTTTCAGAATTGCTTTAATTGCAGAAAAAGCATACAGTGTCCTTGAAGAGTCATACAGCTGGAGATAAAGCAGCACATGTTGATACAATGGATGAATATTAAAGTTGGGAGATTTTCGTATTCCTGGGGACCCTACATCACTTTCAATTTCTGAAATTTCTCCTTCTCCACAACTGTACCAGTTTTCTAAATCAAGACCATCACTAAAGAAGACATTTGTTTGCTTAAGCTTTTCTGATTGCATTTTTTTCTTCTCTTCATCTTTCTTCTTTGCTATTTTTACCTTAGGTTTTGCACCTGGTTGCTTACCAGCCTCTTTAACAATTGTTTCTTTTTCTGACATTTTTTCTGGTAGCTTTCCTTTGAAGCTGAACTGAATACTACTGTGGCTTCGCTTTCTTGATTTTGACTCAGTGGAAGCAAGAGTAAGATCAGAGAGGGCCTGTTGGCTCTCTGCGATACAGGGTGATGAGTTGTTTCTTGAAATTTCATCTCTTAAGCTCTCAAGTCCAGTCTCAGTTGAAGCTGACAGCAATTGGGAGCTGTCGTTACTAAGCAAACTACTCTGGCTACTTAGAATATTTTGATCTTCACTCTTTGTTACCTCTATAGAGTTATCCAAAGGACTAAATTTACATGAAGCATCCTCAGAGTGATGAATATGTTTAACTGGTTCAGTCTCTTCTCCAAGACCAATTACAACTTTGCATATAAGATCTGTAACCACCTGTTGCACAATTTCATCAGGAGAGTCTTCCCTCAGAGTCTGAGAACTATCTTGAGCACTCAGGCTTTCTGTTTCTGCTTCATAACTGATGTTGTCTCCAGTAGATGACTGAGAACAGCCAGAGTCAGAACTCTGCAGTATTTCACCCTGATGGTCAGGAAGGTCAAAATCAGACACAACCATTGGTATTGTCTCACTGCTGGTACTTAACAAGGAAAGTCTGTCACTCAGAGGGTTGACAGTCAGGCTGAAGTTCTCCATTTCATCCATAACAAGCTGTTTTTCATTGCCTTCTTTAGGTATAATAAGTTGCCCTTGGCTTGCAGGCACATGGGAAAATGCTTCAAGAAAAACACAAAAAATGATACACATAATATTTCATTCTTCAGAATAAGAATTCAGAACTAAAATATAGAATTTAAACTGTTGTCAAGACTTTAAATTATACCAGCACAGTAAATACTGCCTTCCAAATTTAAAGTAGAATAAAGTAATGTTAATATGCAATTCACATTCACACAATGAATGCAAAATTGCTTTAGCAGTAGACTTTGTAGCAGTAGACACAAAGGAATGTAATTCCTTTGTGAAATCTTATGTAGTCTTATCTGCCTATGTGTTCATAAAGAGAATTATTAGTATATTACTAAAATGATACAATACATGTAAACACCCACAAACCTTATCAACATGGTTTTAACAAGGCCCACATCATACAGTTGGAAGGCACCTTGAAAGGTCATCTAGTCCAACCCCCCTACAGTGAGCAGGGACATCCTGCACAGATAGGTTCTCATCAAGCCTGTACTTGAATGCTGTCAGGGATGAGGCCTCTACCATATCTCCTGGCAACCTGAGTCAGTGCCTCACTGGGCAAGAAATTCTTCTGAATGTCTACTCTAAACCTACCCTGCTCTAGTTTAAAACCATTGCCCTTTGTCTTATTACTACGTGTTGAAAAACAGCCCCTCCTCAGCTTTCTTGTAGGCCTCATTCAGGCACTGGTAGGCCACTATAAGGTCTCCGCAGAGCCTTTTCTCCTCCAGGCTGAACAACCACAGTTCTCTCAGGCTGCCTCATAGGAAATGTGCTCCAGCCATTGGAGCTTACAAATGCATTTAATTTCTTGGTTAAACTTCAAGCTGTACTCTTAAGTCCTTCTGAAGTTCAGTAAAACATAAGAAAACAATCTGCACTATGAGTGCTTGCTTATGATTTTAATGTGAGAGCAATAAAACCTGAATGATACTTTGGACACTCAGATTTAAATCAGAAAAAACATGCAAAAATACACACATAAGCAGTAGCTATTCTGGCCCTTTTTTTTTGTGAGTTACGTTTAAAATTTTCCACTACATTTTTAATACACTGCATGTAAGTAACAGATAAAGAAATTAAGGAGCTTCCCACAGTCTTATTCTGTACATACCATCAGAACAGCTGAACTTCTCCATAAAGTGCTTTTCATTTTCCTCTTCCGGGTGATAGGGAGATTTAGTCCAGTAACATTCAGCCTGTACTCGCTGAACAGAAACTCGCTGAGTTTTTGGATGGAGAAGCAGTAGGAGCAAAGGTTCAAGAACTCTTGCAATATCATGTCTCTGAAGCACTTGATTTAACCAGGCTTGTCCTACTGACCATGTAGAACCATCCAAGCTATTGAGGCTGTCCAGCATGATAAACAAAGATCTAAAATAGATTCAGCACATTACCTGCAGAATAATCTTGTTTTAACCTAATATATAATAAATTTCAACATGTCAGTTGCAAATTTATGTCAGAAGCAAAATTATTGCAACTGAATCATGCTTGTAACCACCAACCTGTCAAAGGTACGGCCAAAGGAAGAAGACTTGTTAATATGAAGGTCACGAGTGAGATGCCATAGCACTGCAAATTTTGCATGAGCTTCCATTCTTACTTTCTGTGGACCAAATTACAAATTAGATCTACCAGAATAAGACATTTAAATCTTAACTTATAACCTTAAATACAGAAACAGGAAACAACAGGTCTCTGAACAATTTAGTGATGTAAAAGAATTCTCCCCTAAGTTGGACTTGATCAAAGTTTAGATTGAAAAAGTTTCAAAAACTTCATCCAAACAGTTACTAAGCAATTGTAGTGTGATCAAAAAAAAAAAGCACAGATGATTATACTGATTAAAGCTTCAAAATTACTTTAAAATATAACCAGGGCTTAGACTAAATTACTAAACAATAAGCAGAGGCAAGGGGAGAAAGATTTTGTTTGTTCTTAAAGCAAATACTTATAGTGAATGAACATTAAGTGCATTTGCCTCTAATCAAAATGAGGCCAAACTGTTGATACCACTGTGACATCTGGCATACTTCCAGACTTTGTTTGCATCTTAAGAAGCTGACGCTTTATTGAGTATAACCAGCTGTTATTCCTAGTTGCATTAAGGTTAGGAAGCAGGACGTCTAGATGCTATATGGACAAATTATTAGACAAGATGCAATAATTAGTTGAAATAGGAAGAAGCACACCAGAGGACTAAACTACAGCTGGTTAGGACAAAGCAAAAGAAAGTGAGCTTAAATTCTATGGAAATGTACATGGAATGAAGAATCAATAGGAAACTAGAATGGAACGTATAAAATCTATATACCATTACTACCATAACAGACATTTCATTGGTCTGTGAAACATCAAGATATCATGAAATCAGTGTTCAATTGCTACAGATATAAGGCTTCTTGTGAGTGAGAATACAGGATAGAGGGTGTCAATTTAAAAGGTCAACAAATCTAACATGCTGCATGCAAAATAAGTCTTTTTTATGTTTGAAGTAATCAATAGAATGCAATATTTTATTCAGCACTGACGTTTTTTATGTCCTCCTCTGAGACACCAACTCCTTTTTCTAAATATATTTCTACAGTTGGCAACATATACTTAACTCATATTTTAGCAAATATAAGAACAACTTGCCTTGTCTCTGTGAGTCAGCTGCTGACTAATAACATCTTCACAAATGCTAGAAGATGGAACAAGGTTGTGCAGCTGGTAAAACAGCTCCACACTCTTCTGATGATGCTGAGGAGTTCCATCACCCAACTGGTCCCAAAGAGTTAAAGCTATATGCTTTGTACATGAAAATAGAAGTTGCAAGAGAGACAAGTGAGTAAGTACCATACTTTGTTTTGCTCTGGACTGCATTGTGCTTTATGCAATAATGGAGATGATGCATCTGATGATACCCTATGACCAAGAGGCAATCTAAAAAACTGTTCATTTTTATGAACATAACAAATGGTTTGAAACACTGCAATAACTTACTATCTAAAAATTGTTAGGAGTCAGACCTCACAAGCATCTCCAGAAGTATGTTTCATTGAAATATAACTAACCATGTAAATATACCTCGTGACTGATTATCTTTTGTAAATGATTTCTTACATAAATTCCACAAATGCAGAGAATGTGGTTTACCAGAGTCCTACAGTATGCACATTTCAGTTTCAAGCCTTTACTAAGTAATGATGCTATTATATCAGGTTTTAAAAATACTAGAACTTACTAAGGACTTTTTCATTCAGTCTAACGCAGGTTACAGCTGTTATCAAAACACTCAGAAAGAAAATCTGGTTTACCATACCAAGGATGGTAAAGTGGCCAAGACTGTCAGTCTTCACCAGCCAGGAAAAGAAGTCTAAAAGACACATAATTGAGATAATGTATTGTACCTTGAAGAAGTCTGTCTTTTCAGCCATATATCTCAGATTGCCTTGAGTAAGAGGAGGTCTGATGACCACAGCCACTCTTCCCTGGTTAGGGCTAAGAGGCTGAGCAGTTTCCACACTGTTCAGATTTTCTCCAGTGACGACAGCAACAGACTGAGTCAATCCAACCAAGTCCATCACAAGGGAAATAGTGACACCCTGAACACTGAAATCATTTCCTTGCTTGCAAGCATTCATTAAAGTCTGTAGCCACAGTGGAGGTTGTACTTGTTCACAATCTGAAAGAAAAATCACAGATTATATATTCATTCAACTACTTCAAATATTATTTTTTCCTCTTAGATCTCATTACCATGCATACAATAGCCCTTTATCATTCAAATTCCAACCTGTCCATTGTATGGGTTTAGGAAAAGGTAATGCATTCTGGAGAAAGAAGAGAGACTTCTTCATGTATCTCTCTTTAAAATAATCCAGTTAAGAGTGCAGTATACTATATCATTTAAAAGACTTAGTAACTAAAAAATAAATAGGAAAATTTGAAGAAGGAAGAGAAAAATAAATTCTATGGACTTGCATCCACACAATTTCATGCTTTAAATAAAACTGGACTTCTAGCTGTTTGCTCATCCTTTCATTTGCTTTCTCCTTGGAAGAATTCTTGGTCAAACAGGTGTTAACAATGCAGTTTGTGGTCTCAAATAAGTTTGAAGAATTTTATATATAGGAAATATCATATATATTGTACAGATATCATAAAATCATAGGTATCTTAAAGATACACTTCCCCTGTCATGGGAAGAGATACTACTTACTAGATCATGTGGATATACACAAAATTATTTACTTATATATATATGTCCTGGTTTGAGCTAAAATAGGGTAAATTTTCTAGTTTGTAACTTCACTTTTGAGCTAGGCCTCTTCTGTCTGACTAAACTCTTAAAATAACTGCACATTGTTCAGAAACTGTTAGCTCCCAGACTGATAAGACCTGATTGTACCAGGGAATGGTATGTAAGAAGCTCTTATTTTCATTATTCACTATGGTGATCAAGGCCAGAAAGTTCGTCATCCACCCTACCAGGGGGCTGGAAGCGGAAAGACGTAGTGAAGTCCCACCTGCAAGGAGGAGCGGACAGGGCAGGTGACCCAAAATTGACCGACAGGAATATTCCATCCCATCTGCCCCATGCTCAGAATATAAGCTGAGGGATTGAAGGGTAAGTTTAAATGGACAAAAGTATAGAGATATTCCTGGCAACACCTTAAAAGTAAAAGCAGATGTGAAAACAGATTGTTCAGGTTACCTGATGCTATTAAATCATGCTCTGCTTTCCCTGGTTTTTCCCTTCTTACTGTCCCCTGACTTAATGCTTCATAGATCCACACTAGTGATCTACGAAGTTCACATTCAACTCTCCAAGTGAATAATGCACCCTTCTGTTTTAGAGGTACCAAAGTAACTTGTCTCAAAACTTCAATAGGACTCCTGATCATACTTTTATAATGGGTGAATATTTCTAGAATCAGACACAAAGTGCTTTTTAATAGACACAGATTCATTATCTACTTAGAATTAAAAGAAGGCAGACGCAATTCCTAATTTACATGCACAGTAGCTATTTTTGCAGTGTAAATTGGTGCCTAAATATACCTAACAATTACACATCCTGTTCTAGAGTTTACATATATGACACAATTCCCTTTTTGATTTCTTCAATTCATAATATCACACATTCATTTGAAAAACTAAGCATACAGCAAAATTTGAGCACAATTATGTTCTATAAATATCAGATTAATTTAGCTCCATCAAATACACAGACTGATGTCTCTCACCATTGATCAAAGACCATTGGATCACATCACTCATGCAACACATAAAAAACATGTTTCAATTTTAGGAATCCTTCACTCGAAACAATAGAAAAAAGCAGTCAACAGATGAACAAAAGGTTGGTATGGGACCTGTGGGTACTACCTTCTCCTGGTCTCCATTCTTTATTCCACTGGCATTCTCTGTTATGGTTAGTAGGACTGGTACAACTATGCAGCTCTATTCCTATCTCTCATTTTGTAAAGAAAATTCTTCCTGTTGATTTCAGCCAATTATAATTTATCCTCATTCTTCACTGTCACACTATTTGCAGCCACAGACTGCAATATCAAAAATGGGAAAGTTCAGATGATGAACAAGCAACCCAAATCCAAAATATTTTTCAAAGTGAAGATTATTCCTAGAATCAATGCCATCATGTGAGGCTTGTATTACTCAAGCTCCACAGGCTTTCTGCTTTAGAGGAGGTAGCACTCCTTCAGCATTGCAACACCCTAAATTAACAAACAGCTGTAACAAAGTCACCTTCAACTGACATCAACATTTGATACCTCTACATCTCAAAGTCGAGGATATGCTCTGCTCCTGGCTGTATAATGAAGACAAACAGAACACATCTCAAAGACTACAAGAATTGAAGAAGCAGTCAAATTAAATTAATGAGCTTGTTTGCAAAAGACAAAAAAGATTATTCTACCAGTGTTTAGCCTGTAATAGATTTTTAAAGTTGTGAATAAGAATAAAAAACTGCAAACACAAAGTTCTGTGGAAAAAATGTTATCACAAATGATGACTGTGTCAGTAACAGAAACTATTTTAACTACTTTGTGCATGCTCCAAGTATATACTCTATGATACCATTGTAAGGCAGCAGCACTTACGGGACAAGAAAGAAGGGAAAATAAAATTTAAGACTTCGCAGACTTTAAAAAGGATTGTCCAAATAAAACGTCTCATTTTTTACTGTCCAGAACTGTCAACATTTTAATGACATTTCTCTACTTCTCTGCTTGTGTTTACTTGTTTGTGAGCACATTCACACTTCACAAACATTATCATTGTTATTTTGCTTTCTGATACAACTGTAGCTAGAAGAATTGTTTGCTTCCATTAAAGGAACAGCTCTTGCAAAGTAAAATTAATTATTTTCTTATCTGGTATGATTTTTATTGGACAGAACCGTACAATTTCCATATCTTGTATGAAGTTATCAATGTGCACATTGATCCTAAATTTCTAAAATGAACCTAAAAACTTACTTGACATCAGCTGAGGATATTACAAAATACAAAAACATATCATGGATCCATACAGTAAAGAGGAACATCTGAAAATATAGAATCTGCTCTAAGGCTTCAGTTGACATAATTTGTATTTGTCACCCCAATATTATTAAGTGACAAATCCCATGCCAGCAATAGTCTTAAAATCTATGAGTAAATAGTTTATTTTCCGAAAAGCAGAACAATTGATACAGAAGGCAACTTAGAATCATAGAA
>VZTY01028952.1:0-11949 GCA_013400935.1 Turnix velox
GGGCCCACCTCTCAAGCCTTCCTGGAAGCCCCATCCAACTAGACTTAATGATGAGTCCTCTGGGTAACCTGTTCCAGTGTCTCACCACCCTCAACATAAAACAAATTTCTTTGTTATGTTCTATCTAAAGAATGTTACCCATTGTCCTGGCACTACAGACCTTGGTAAAAAGTCTTCATCTTTCTTCTAAGATTCGTTTATATATTGGAAGGCTGCAATTTGGTCTCCCCAGAGCTTTCTTTCTTTTCTCAAGGATGAACAACCTTGGATGGTCTTTCTTCATCAGAGATGTATTACAATTCTCTTACCCTTTTCACAGTCCTCCTATAGTCCTGCTCTGTCAGGTATGTATCCCCAGAACTGAATGCAGTACTCTAGGTGGTTTGTCATGAGTGGAGCAAGCTGAGAGAATCACCTCCCTTGAACTGTTGGCCATACTTCTTTTTATGCAGCTCACAATGGAGATGGCTTTCTGGGAATAATGCCAGCTCATGTCCAATATTTCATCCATCATTATCTCCAAGGCATTCCTTGTAGGGCTGCTTTTAACCCATTCATCCCTCAGTCTTTACAGGTACTGGACATTGTCCTGACCCACGTGTAGGCCCTTGAGATTGATTATGTTGAACTTACTGATATTTCCGTAGGCCCACTCCTCAAGCCTGTTCCTCTGGATGGCAACCACTTCCTCTAATGAAATAGCTGCACTACTCTGGTTGGTGTCATCCACAAATTTACAGTATGTGGAGTAGTGTTTCTAGGTCTGGTGCCCTCAGCATAAGAGGCTGATGAACCCTTTCAGAGAGGGTCCAGATGAGGGTCAGAAGGATGATCAACACATCTCCTGTGAGGACAAGCTGAGGGAGAGCTGGGGCTGTTTGACCTGGAGAAGAGAATTCTCTGGGGAGACCTCATAGTGATCTACCAGTAGCAGGAAAGGTGGGGAAGGACTGTTTTGTCAGTGCATGTAGTCATAAGACAAGAGCAATGGTTTGAAACTAAAGCAAGGCAGGTTTAAATTAAATGTTAGAAAGAAGTTTTCACCATGAAGGTGGTTAAACACTAGAACATGTTGCCCAGAGAGATGGTGGAGGCCCCGTCCCTTAAGACATTCAAGGCAAGACTTAATGAGGCTCTGAGCAACTTGATCAGGTACAGGATGTCCCTGTTCACTGTAAGAGGGTTGGTCTAGGTGACCTTTGAAGGTCCCTTCCAAGTCTGTAACTCTGTGATTGCTTTGGATGTGCAATCAATACCATTGTTCATGACACGTATGAAGATATAAAATAGTATTTTTCTCAGTTGGACCACTGAGGGACATCATTCATGAATGTTTTCCACCTGGATGTCGACACATTGACAATACTTCCTTGAATGTGGATGTTCAGCCATTTACTTATCCATCAGTTCATCAGACAAATCTCTCCAATTTAGTGACAAAATTGTTATGGGGGATCATATCTAAGGTCTTACAGATATCTACAGATATGTAGATAGTATCTGTAGCTGAACCCTTATCTATGAACACAGCCTTTCCACTGTAAAACATCATCAGATTAGTCAGAAACCATATTGTCTATCTTTAATAGTCTCCTTGTCTTCCATATATTCTGATGCATCTTCTGGGAGAATTTCATCTATGATCTTACTGGTCACAAAGATGAGACTAACAGGTTAGTATTTCCCAGGGTCCTTTTTTACCTTTTTTAAAATGGGTATGTTTTTTCCCTTGTCCCAGTTACAGGGGATTTTGCCTGACTGCCATGGCTTTTCAAGTATCGTGGTGTCTTTGCAACTACATCAGCCAATTCCCACAAGACACTAGGATGTAACTCATCAGGTACCATGGATTTATGTATATTCAGGTCCCTCAGGTGATCTTGAACATTATCTTCTCCCACAACAGCAAATAACAGACTTTCTCTTCTATGAAAATATAATCTTTCAATTCAAACTTAAATATTATACCTGTAGTCTTTCTCATATGTCTTAATGCTTCTCAAATATTATGCTACCTAAAACTTGACAAAATTTTGACACTTTAAAATCAGGTGACTCTTAATACTGAAGATCTCTTTAGGGATTACTGGCAGCTGTGTTTCTACTAGTGAATTTAATCAGTGAAGTCTTAGGAGCTGAAGTTCTGCGATTGATTTTGATATAGACTGAAATATGTCTTTGCCCTGTGCACTAGTACCTTATTAAATCTTTTAATAGCTACAAATGGCCAGATATTTACTGTGATAGTAAACAGCTCTTTTCCTTTTAGTGAAGATACCTCCAAAAGAGGTGGTGTTAAGACTCTAGCAAAAGGAACAGAAATTCTCTGAATGCATTACATGAGGAAGAAAACTAGCTGTTCTCATGAAACTCATATTTGTATTTTTAAAATCCTTGGGAATCAATTACATTCAAACCCCGTGTGAGGACAGTAGTGGGAGTATTAGAATAATAGGAGGGAAGGAGAATAGAGAAGAAAATATGTGACATATTTGCAAGTATTATGAATCCTTTTCATCCCTTAAAAAAAAAAAAAAAATTCACACAGTGTAGTAAGCTAATCTGAAAGTAAGAAACTTTTTTCCTAAATTGCAGCTTGCAAGACTCACTGACTAAATTCATTGTCAGAAGCAGGGAATAGCATCACTCAAGATCTCTTTTTCAGAAAGCATCCCTTTTCAAGAAAAGACTTAAACATGTGCTTAATGAGAGGAAGGCAGATGCTTAAAGATAAAATTACGTGCATGCCTGTATCAGGGCCTACAAAATTATAAGGCAACAAGCTGGAAATGTAAGCTGTTGAAATCTTGTCCTTTCCATCTGGAGATGGAAATACTTGTTGTCATATGCTGCATGCTGGAGAAACAGGATGTTTTCCTGCCTGCTTAGAAACATAACCATGAAAAAAAATCCTACAGATATGCCAGTTTCATCCATTTAGTTATTTATTTATTGTTTTGCTTCAAAAATCTCCAAGAACAGTTTGTGAAATATGAAATCAAAATACAGTCTATATGATTTTTTTTCTCAGTGGTTCAATTTAAACTTCAAATTGCTACAACATTCTAGACATGGAAACACCCAATTAGTGCTCTGAAGACAAGTCCATAAAGCATGTAGAAATTTTCTCTGCCTTGACTTAATAGAAAAAAAAAAGAGCCAAGAAAAAATCCACAAAAATAGTAAAAGTATCACAGTATAAATATCAAAAAGAAAGTTAGTATTTGCAATTCTTTTTCTGTAAATATTTGGGTTTGAGAGAAATCAGTTTTCAGAAGTACTTATTTTAGCTTTCAGATGTCTACAGGAAATGCTTCAATACTGGTACAAGCTAAGAATGTTTCAACCTACCTGTTTTTATAGGGGGATACATTATCTATTTAGTACTGTTTGCATTTTTTTCTATAATAAATTAATTGACTATGAGAGTGTATCTCAAATTAATAAAGGTGTATCAGATGCATTTTCACTCTGAGATCTACAAGTCAAGTCTCTCTGCTTCATCCTTTCCTAGTTCTAATGTTAAAGGAGCCGTAACCTTTTGTGTTACATGCACGTGATAGCAGTGCAGTGAAGTTAAAATCCTCTACAGGATTTCATTCTATCCATGTACCTTGCAGAATAATTTAAACTTATCATTCTTCTATTTCTTATCCATCCCTACTCAAGTCTTCTGAAAAAGGAATCCTTGCCATTTCCCTGAAATCTGCAGGTGAAAGGTTAACTCAGAGGAATTCCATTTATTATCTATTAAATGCAATAGGGAGGTTTTGTCACTGCATTTGCCTTTTAAAAGTGTTTCCCAGTATATCTTACATTGCACTTAGGCACTTATGATCTTAAATCTTTACCACATCTCAGTGAACTCAGCTATTTCTCTTAGTGCTGAAAATTACTAATGATTTACTTATACTGGAGACATCAGTCTTTTTGCCTTCATAATTAGTTAGTCCCAGAGAGATTTAAATGATTTCTTTTTCTTCTATTGTATTTTTCCACAGGTTTCTCATTCTCTGTATTTCCTGCCTTCCCCCTACTTATTTCAACAAGATGAAAGACTTTTACAGAAATACAAAGTGTCTGAGAGAAGCCATTTGCTTATTTGAAGGAGGTCCAGTATTGTCTGACCTGTGAGCTCACAATTGGAATTGGAGACTATCTCAGGTAATGCCATTGTTCACTGAAGCAGATCTAGCTCTTGCAAATTACTAGTTGTCTCTTCCCCTTCAAGGAGTGCTTCACAGGCTAAATCTCTAGTAATGAAATGGATAGTCTGTATTTAATAAATCTATCTTATAGCAAAGCATACAGAGATCATGTGGTTTGTAGACATTATTTGTGAGGAATAATAATACTTTGTGGCCAAGCATATAGATATAAAAAACTGCAGTTGCATGTAAGGGGCACAAGAGAAATTCTGCCAGTATTAGAGGTAAAAAGGACTGGGAAATTAGTGTAGAGCAAGTAAAGTAAATTGCTTATTTTTGACTCTTTAAAAGCACCCTATGTTCAAAGAAAGGCAGTCTTTCTTTGTGGCTGGTAATAAAACAGGAGAGAACTTGTCATAAATCAAGGCTGTGCAGCAGACTTGGTGAGGCAGCAAGACAAAGGAGAGTGGGTGGTGAGGTTACCATGTGAAAAGTAAATAAGGACACACCGCACACTATTTCTTTTTTTATTTCCTCTAAAAATTTCTATTGGCTTCCTACCATTTCCCTTTATCTTCCTTAACTGTTGAGATCATAGGCCTTTCAAAAGGTGTTTTCATGTTACATATTCCACAATCTGGTAAGGCCATGTTGAGATCCATCAGTGCTATCAAACTAAAGTTCATGAATTATAAATACATAGCCAAGACATATCATAATATCTTTCCATTCCATTAACACACAAATATACATATAATTACAACATAAATATTTATATGTAAATTTATAAATATTCTAATAATGTGTTTATATGTAATTATATCATATTATTATGTTTATGCAGAAAACATAAACAGCCATGTGCATGCACACATACACACAAGTGCATTCCTTATTTGTATGGAAATTATTACATGTGTACTTCCAGTGCTCATCCACTTGCCAGAAAATATCATTTCATCAGAGAAAAGAACAAATAATATTGATTATTAAGGGGTTTGTCCCACTAATCACATAATTTCTCCCTACAAACTGCCAGTGATTCACAATCTCCGTTGCTTTGGATTTCATCTCCTGCTATGTACAACTGAACTCTGTTTTTTACCTTCACATTGTCTTCTTTCAGCTTCTGAACCTGAGGGAAACTGCAGATTTCATGCCACTTTTACCAGATTCAGTAAGTGTTAGACAATATATACCCACAATCATTATTCTATATTCAATAGAAAGGAATCAGTCAGTTAGTATTATTTTCCCTGGTGTGATGAAAGCATTTCATGGTGGTAATTAATCTCTCACAGCAATGACATTTTGAGCTATAGTAAAACCCACATGAGGATGACCATAAGACTCAATGTTTTGTAATTTCATGTCATGAAAGAAACCAACCTGATTTCCTTATTAATCTCAGGATTTGTTAGGTTACTGGAAGCAGAAACAACAGTGTATGTTATGATGGAAACAACAAAGAAAAACTAAAGCTGGAGCTCATCTTAATGATGAATATTCCATTGGAAGAAAAAAATTTGTAAATTGCTGTTTTATCATATCTTGAGGTGGCACTGAACAGCTCCCCCTCACTTAAACTGAAGAAAACGATCTGTAATCTTTTAAAGATACATAAGATATCCCTTGATATAAAAATTAATTTAAAATTAATTAACAATTCATTCAATCTGCATTTTTCAGTAAGCTTCCTTTACATCATAGGTGTCAGCAAATAGGGTGAGACAGTTACATATCTGCTGAAGCAAGGGTAGCTTAGTTTGTGTGAAGTCTCTTCCAGATGTTAGCTTTCTTGTAGATTTTACCATAACTCAGTTTCTTATGACATTTTATTTTAACTTCAGTCACATTTTTTTCGTTACTTTTAGTATGTTCTTTCACTGTTCTTTACTACACCTTTTACCAACCTTTTTTGTGTAACCTCTAATTTCATCTTAACAAAATTTTTATTTGAGATTTTCCATTTTGCATTTCTTTAAATAGGCTTAAAAAGACTGGTATGTAAGAATTATCACTTTTCCTTCTAACTTAATGATGTATGGATATAAAAACCCACTCTCATCTAAGTTCTAAGCAGTAAAGTAATTGAGCACCTCCCTAGTGGAATTTCAGATATACAATTGTGAAGAAGGGACTCTTTCCTATTACCAAGTCTAGTAGTGTTAAAAAAGAGAGATCTATGTGAAGTTAAGCTGCAAGGGTTTCTTTAATGTTTCCAAGAATGTAAAATTATGTTCTGAGTTATGCTTGGAGCAACCATAGCTTTTGATGACCTCATATGTGGAATACAGAAGTTGAAGGTGCTCTGAGCATAGCTAACAAAGGCATCAAGAGACATAGCAGGTTGCACAGAAGGGTGTAAAGAGGGGGTGTTGAAGGGGACCTCAAGTGAAATTGAGTTGCTGTAATAGCCTCGCATATGTTGTTATACTGCAAGGTAGTTTCCTCAGTAGATACTGGAGTATCCATCCTTTGAAAGTTAGAGACTTCAACAGACTGAGCTTCAGGCAGCAGATGAAGCCTGAAATCCCAGGCTGAAGGCATTGCTGTATCTCTGCCTCTGGGCCCAGGAGAGATGCACTTTTGGCCTCGAGGAGGTGAGACAACATAGAGGAACTTTGTAACCAAGTAGAGGAACTAAGGGAAGAAATGAACATCAGGGAAGACAACAGACTATCTATATGGAAGACAGTCAAGATCTCTGAGACAACAGCTTGAACAGCCTCACATCCCATCTGTAGACAAGAAGCACACAGTGTCTGCTTCCATCATCAATGTAAATGCTAATTCTGAAAAAGAGGAAAGCTGGCGACTTCTGGAACAAGGATGAGGGCTCCTGCATCTTCTTACTACTTATAATTGCAGAATAGGGTCAACATCCTGAGAGCTGAAGAAGAGCCAATTGTACCATGAAGCAAAGACTCTGGTCCACCTGACTGCAAACTATGAAAGACTATGAGGAAGGAACACTGAATCATCAGGTGACTCTCTACTACCCTGGATGAAAGCAAGCAAATTGTCATCTGCAGAGGTTTGCTGCCTGCCAGGGACTGGGATCAAGAACATTGCAGAGGAACTGCCAAAACTCATTTGACCCTCTGACTACTGCACACCCTCCTCTTATTTCATGTAGGCATAATCATACTGCCAGGGAAAATTTGAATAGGATCAGAAGTGATTCCAGAATTCTGAGTCAATTGTAGTAGGGCACAGTGGGCGCACAAGGTGTTCTCCTCAATCTAGCGGGAGAGGGGAAAGGCTAGGAGGAGAACAGCACTAACAGGAGAATTAGTAATGGGATGCAGAACTGAAATAATTGGCTTTTGGTGACACAGGTTTTGGTTGTGTCACCATGACGCCCTATTTGTAGATTAGTATCTGCTTGGAAAGCACATTATCTTCCTCACCATGTGGGGCAAAGCTACTTTTGCCAGTAGAAGGAGGACTTTAAAATGAGAATGAGTATTTAGAAGAAATCATAATGGAGAAACCTCCCAAAGCCTCTCTAGGAGCAAAACACGCTGGAGTGGCACTCTAAATTTTCTGTATGCTCAGAAATGCAGTAATAGGAATAAGTATGCTGAATTAGAGACTTGTATGCAATTGCAGTGCTACAATCTTGTTGGGATCATGGAGATGTTGGATGGCTCCCATGACTGCAGCATTGCAAGCAGAGGCTCACAAAGATGATACTGTTTAACCTATAGAGGAGGAGGTTGATTGGGATCTTATTAAAAAACATAAATATCCAAAAGGAAGAATGCAAAAAGAATGGAGCTAGGCAGATTTCAGTAGTACTGAAAACCAAAGAAACACAAGAGATTCTATCTCAACATCCGGCAACAGTTTTTTAACTGTGCATGTGACTGAGCACTGGCATGGATTTCCAAAGGAGATCGTTTAGTCTCTGTATCCAAAAGCTCTCTGGACATGGTCCTGAGCAACAGGCTCTTGATTGCTCTGCTTGAGTAGAGCAGTAGGATGGGATGGCCATCCAATGGCCCTTTGAATTTTGTGTTCAGCTCAGAAATGCATTGCCATGAGGCAATTGTAGTTAAGCCATTAACTTTGTGCCTTCTACTTTTAAGCATGCATTGGATCTTATTTAATTCAGCAATATTGATAAAAATAATCCTCAATCCAATCCTTTTAGAGTACATTAATTAACACTTTTTCATTAAGAATCTGCCTAATGTCGGGATTATGAGATGCTAGTTGGAATGTGATGAGGTTAACTTTTATTTTTGTTTAATAAAGATTTCTCTGAAATCTATATTTTGCAGATGAAGTTACTCAGGGAGCAAACAGGATGTGAACAAGGAAGTATGGATAAGTAAATCAATTACCTACAGAGAAAATACTCATGTGTTCTCTATCATAAATAAATGTAGTGAGGAAGAGCAGACATGTCAGGTAAGTACAGTGAAGCTGTATTTTTACCAAGTCTCTGTCCAGCCTCTTGGTTTCAGTCTTTATCTCAAAATTATTCTTAGATTTAAATAATGCATGTCAGTGATGGAAAATCTTATAAATTACCGAAGACATTGGGACAGCTGAGATAATCTGAGAAATTCAGACTGACACATTTGTCTGGTCTGCCCATGAAAGCATTAAAATCAAGACAGCTCATTAGGCTGCTGGGGTTACACATACACTGTGTAACTCATCATATACTTCTGCACAAAATCCTTGCATTTAGAAGAGAGCTATTTCTAAGTAATTACTGTCTTCTATTAACAATGTTTAAATGTCACCAATAATACAGATTTCCAATAATTTTATTTTGCCTACTCTTTGCATGTGTCTGCTATTTCACCAATTGTAGTTCTCTCTCTCTTAGTTCTCTGTATTAAGAACAAAGATAAATGCCCCAGGTATTTCCTTTTACCCCCATCTCCTGTCTTGAAGACTGCATTTTCCACCTCTGACTGCAATCCCTTTGGTTTGCCCTACTCACAGCCATTTGAAAATTTGGTGGAAGGACAGTTTTCCTATAACATTGCTTTAGTCATCTCCCTACTCAATTTTGCATTATTTTCTTAGTGCTCCTTTATGGCATCAAATTAAATTACTCACTTCAATTTTAGAAGCCTTTTATGACCATTTTCACTTTCTATAATATTCTTACTCCCATCTCTTATCTCAAGCTCACTCTCCAACTCACTGAATTTCTGAGGAACCTCCTTATTCTAGTCCTGAGACATGGCCCCCTTTGAGAGGAATTTCCTGTTTTATGGGGTTTTTTAAATAATAATTTTTACAAAAGATAAGGCAAATGAGAAGGCTGGTATCATTTTAATAATACAAGGTCTACCATGTTGACTAACTTTGTCTAATTGCTTATTGTACTCTGTCATCTGTCTCTACTTGTTATCCAACCTCACCGGAGTTTGGATTACTGATTATTTTTTGTTTGTACAATACCTTTTGCAGTGGTGCTCTGTTTGAAAAGCAGGCTTCCTAGGCATGGTAGTACCCAGGAGTAACTTGTAATGGTCGCGAAAGAGAAGATTAATCCTGCTCCAAAAGCTTGCAATCTAAGCCTAAAACAAGAAACAGCAGATGGATAATGACAGACAGATGGTGTTGAGCAAAAAATAATCAAACAATTACCAATAATTTAAATAATACAAACACAAGGAATAAACACATAATATGTATATGAGATATATGTAAACGATAATGCTAGGTAAGAAGAAATAGACATGGATGGAAGAAAAGCATTTAGAAATTGAAAGCTAGGACACGAAGGTATGAATTGTACTCTTTTCAGCTAGCTGTAGATTTAAAAATTTAGATGCCAGGCCTAGGTTAGAATCTACTTTTCCTCAGGAAATAGTGCATTTTGAAGAGTGAGTTCATATTGCCTAAATTTATGTCTTCAGCTAAGTTACAAAATCAATCTTTCTAAACTTCTTTATTGGAGAAAGAAGAAGGAACTTCTAGAGGGCAAAGGGCAATTCCTACGATATTAAGATGGGATATGCCCATCGTTATGTGAGTCTGTATAGAAAATTAAGATAAATCTTCTAACATTATTGTTAGATGAGGATAATGAAGAAGGGCATAAAATGAAGCAGGCATGAACGCTGTGAAAATTGAACCAGAATTCTCAACTCTGAGTTACTCACTGAGTTCTGTACTCATGAAGAAGCAGTAATCCAGTAATAATAAGGCAGATTTTGTAGGTCTTACAGGGTAGGACCTCAAAAACTCCATGTTAGTTTAAAAACAGGATTTTAAATAGAAATTATCTTTAAATTGAAGTCAAGGTCAGCAAATTAGTCTTTCCAGGAATTAATTAATACCTTGAAAATCTAACAATTATTTCTGTAGTAACTTCTGTTGTTTTTTGTATAGACATAGAATTTAGGAAAACTTTAGGTTCCCTGTCAAAGTCAACAATGCGCTTTTGGGCACACAGATGATAGAGTGGGGTAGGTAGAACACACTGAAATGCTGGTGGACTGAACCCTTGTGCTTGTTGCATGCTGCCTAGAATGTGATTGGGGTCACTGAGGAGTAGGACTTCTATCTGCCCAGAGTACTCCATGTTGATATACTGCATGCATGGAGAGGCATGCTTGTCAGCTCCAAAGCTGATGCAGTTTGAAATAACAGATTTACAGCTGTGCTCTAAAGTGAAACTTTTTCTCAGATGGCAAGCAGGAGCTTAACTTATGGATGTGAAAGTCTCTGCAGATACTGTAGTGTGCAAAGATATCTGACTAAGCTTGGCTTATGGGGAAAGATGGTATCCTACAGAATGACAAACTCACAGAGAGCCTAGGAAAAGACACTGATAGAGTCAGTCTTCAAATCTCTGTCATTTTGGATGTGGACTATAGACTCTTGGAGGAACTGAACAGAAAAATCAACTACTAAACCAAAGACTGAAATGCAGGATGCTCCGAAGTGTATGTGTGGTCTAAGCATTTTGAAGCAGTTTGAAAGGATTGAGATACCAAATCTCTAAACACTAGGAACATCCAAGGAACATGCAAGGAATGTAACATGCAAGGAATGTAACATCACTATATGAACTACATATGAACTACATATGAACATAAGCTAACATTTAGATATACTGCTATTTTGCTGAAGGCTATATGTGAACAGATACACCAATATCAGGAAGAAGCTGCATGAATAATAACTTTCTAAAAATTTCTCCCAATGTTCAGAAATGTTTAATTTATTTCATATTACTTGCAAGAAATTCTGTCTTTTTAATTTACCAAAAAGTGTAATGGTTCCCTTTTCTTTCAGGCTTCTATTTCTAACATTGACACAGACTTGTAGTTGAAATAATTCTATTTTAATGTTTAATAGAAGACCTTAATTTCCCATATTGATATTTTTTTCCCAGAACTGATTTGGAACCATTAGTAAGTTCTCAAAAGTTTTCTATGTTCTGTGGATATGTCAAATCTTGATAAGATAACCTGAAAAAATAGTGTAATGTCCTGTACCAATCTGGGAGGAAAATCAGCACCAGGCTTTTAATTTCCAGACAGCCTAGAGGCAAAACTGGCTTAATATTTTTTTATTTCCTATCCTTTCTCCATACCTTACCAATATTCATATATGGTATATTACTCTGTTACTTGTGCTGAGAAAAATGGATGTAAGGTAGACTTGAGAAATATAAATACAAACACATTTATTGTTATCTCTTTGTATGTAGATTAGGTCCTTATGCTTCCTCATAGCACATCCACAAAGCTATGTGGCAATACAGCTAAAAGATCAGGAGGAGGAAAAGAGGAGAGGAGAGGAGAGGAGAGAAGAGGAG
>VZTY01028952.1:12066-53891 GCA_013400935.1 Turnix velox
AATTAATTCACAGAAAAATCACAAAAAAATGGAAATGTAACTATGCCCCAAGGTATTAGCAAGAGATGAATTTAGTAGGTTGAATGTCGTAGGTTGACATAACAGAGGATTTTTGCACATGTGCTTATATCATCATGTATTAGCATTGAATGCTTCCCTCAGTAAAGATTGGCTTTGGAAAGTGTCTAGTTTTGAGGACTGTAGAATACTTTTTTTTTTCTGACCAGAGCATGTCAAGTTCTGTTTTCAGTGGTATTTTGATACAATTTAACAAGAAATTTCACCATTTGCTATCTATATATATGGATACAAAGCAGAAGTTAAGGAAATGTTTCTGGCATATAGGAATAGATAGCTCAATTGCTACTGATTCTATTTCGGCTTGCAATTGTCAGTTTCTCATTTTCACTTGGTATTTGAGGAGAAACTTTATATCTGCAACCAAAAATAGCCTCGGTTTTGTATGATGCAAATGAATTATGAAATTCAATATTAACTATATCACTTTCAGAGATTTAAATCCAAGTTTCAGTGAGGTGAATGGCACCATCTGTGATGACAAAAAAGAAAAAACATGTAAGAACCCTGATATTCATTTGTAGATCTGTTGATTTTAGATATTTCTGAGCTCAAAAAATGCGCTCAGTGTCCAGATTAATTTACATTAGTTTAAGGGATTATTAAGTTGCATGGTTTTCTCTGCGTAAATAGTTCATACTTTTCACCCGGCTTAAAATGTCAAAGGATTTCTGCATTTTTTAGCTAGTAGTGTTTAAAAAGAAGAACTCTTTTTTTTTTCAGAACTTGAAGACACAGTTAAGTGAAGCTTTATTAAATGTGCACTTGTGAGATACAAGATATAAAATGTACCTAAATGCATACTTCAGGCACCTGAATCAGAAATTTAACCTTAGTATTGCTGAGCAGCTCTGTTTTTCATTGATTGCTTTCTTGAAAAATACCCTGCTGCCACCTCAGACCTGGATTTCACTGTGGTCAGTGCCTTCTTAGTATTCATTGATGCTAGATGTACAAATCTGAGGAAAGAATAGGTATGACCTAAAATGATTGCTGATGTGGATGGCAGCAAAATTAGCTGCCAGTTTTGTAGACAAGATATAGCATTTTTTCCTGAGAAAAGAACAATTCTACATACAAATTTTCACTCCCCGAGGATGCCCTTGTACTTCAATGCATGATCCATTACTGGAATTTTTAAAGACATATATCCTCCTCTCACAAATTCACTGAACTGAACTGAAGCAGTAAAGAAGGACACAATCCCAGACAGATAAATAACAGTCCAACACTGAATAGGGTTTGCCCACATGGGAGATAAAATGATTTCTATTTTGTTTTGTGACAGTGAGTTACACACCATGACTAATGAATATACTGCTATGTCTGATCAGCTGTAGCAGAGCATCAGAAGTCCATCTTTATGGAATAATTTTTTCTGTTCTGGAACAAAGAGATTTTTATGGAATCGTGCCTGACTTTTCACAGAAGCAGGAGCAGGAAGGTTCTTTTCTCAGTGATTGTTAGCACCAAATATAAGTACTTTTTTACTACAAATTCAATACAAGAATTGTGGATGAAATGTTGATTGCAAAGAAGATAGTGAATTCCTACATTAGATTGAGTTCAGTTAGTCACTCAGAAAAACATTTTATCACCTTCTATTGTCACAGCATCTATACAGTTCCTCTCCCCCAAATAAAGAACAATAGAAACATAAACAAGTGTGCACTCGCAGCCAAGAAGGCCAACCAAATCCTGGGTTGCATCAAGAGGAGTGTGACCAGCAGGTCCAGAGAGCTGATTTTGCCCTCTACTCGGCACTGGTGAGACCCCACCTGGAGTATTGCATCCAGTTCTGGAGCCCTCAACACAGGAAGGACATTGAGCTATTGGAGCGGGTCCAGAGGAGGGCCATGAAGATGGTCAAAGGACTGAAGCAACTGCCCTGTGAAGACAGGCTGAAGAGAAGAGAAGGCTCAGAGGGGACCTCATAGTAACTTATCAGTACCTGAGGGGGTCCTATCGAAAGGCAGGGGAAGGAATTTTTAATATGATATCAGATGGGAGGACTAGAAGCAATGGATGTAAATTGGAAAGGGATAGATTTAGACTTAAGAAAGAAATTCTTTACAGTGAGGGTGGTGAAGCACTGGAACAGGTTGCCCAGAGAGGATGTGGATGCCCCCTCTCTGGAGGTGTTCCAGACCAGGCTGGACAAGGCACTGAGCAGCCTGCTCTAGTGGGAAGTGTCCCTGCCTATGGCAGGGGATTGGAACTCGATGGTCTTTAAGGTCCCTTCCAACCCAAACTATTCTATGATTCTATAAAAGCTCACCTAGTCCCAAACCCACAAAGTGCAAAAAACAATCTATGACACTGGAATACTCAGAAATTTCTACAGATTTTCCATTGATGCTCAGTGACTCCCATACTTCATAAATGTACTTCTACTGCTACAAGGACCTATGTTTTCCTGTATGGAACAACTGTATTCCTTCAGATAAGAAGTGAGTATAACATTACCAGTCTGGAAAATGACTGCTTTTTTTGCCAACCATAAAGTACTCACACTTTATTCCTCATGGCAACATCGACACAATTGTCTAGTCCTCTATCTCCATAGTGAAGTACCAGTATGTAGTCCTCCACCATCTTATGAACTGTCTGACTCACAGATTTCCAAATATTCTGGTGGCTGTAATTTTTATACTCCAAATCACAAGATTCTTTGGATTTTTTTGCTGTATATATGGTCCTCTTCAAAACTTTTCTCCTCCTCCTAAGAACAAACATTGACAAAATTTTCACTAGTCACTAATCTTTGAAGTGAGAATTATTTCCCAAACAGAGAATTCTTCAAAGTTCACCACACCCAGACACAATTTTAAGTTTAGAGCAAAAAGACCGTGGATAGCTCTCTAAAATTCACCAGAGGGAATTAGGAGCTCTAGATGCAGTTTCAAATATTACACAGTAGCAAAAAATTGCCCTGATAATCTGAAATTTCTTGATAGGGTCTAAGCACTTCTGAAAGTTGTGTGTGATGCTTGTCTACCACTTTAGGGACCTTAAAATTCCAATATGAATGAACCACTTTTGAACTGTTTCCTTCAGGTTCCTAAGTCACTTTAATGCTTTTGATATTTTTCCTCTTCACCTGCTTGGATACACAAAGACCTACTGGTTACTTTGTCTCATGTTTTTCTGACAGCTCTGTAACTCTGACCTCAGTATATGCATTCCTAAGCACATTATAATTATTCAAGCATAAATTGCTACTGAGTTGATTTCTGGAGTTATGTACACCACTTACTTGTGTTCTGACTATATTTTGCAGTTTCTAACTATGTAGTCAGTAGCTATAGGCATGCAGTCTTGAAAAGAAAATAAATATTGTCATACAGAAGTGTATATATGAAGTATATGAGTTTGTTTCTAATTTAGATACCCTGATAATATTATTCATTGTTGCATCTTTGAACAATACCTTGCAAAATGCTTCAGTAGGGGAACCAGTGCTATTGTAATTTAACAGCACATTCCTAGTATTCATTTATATTTTCTTTACTGGGTCACTTCATTAAAAAAAGATTAAAGTCTGCTCCAGCTAGAGGCATGAATTCCCACTTCTGTTTCTAGAGAAGTCTGGTATCACTGTAATTCTGAAATAATTTTATTCATAAAAGCAGTGTTAAACACACTTGTTGGGAGAACAAACGTCTCTTCTGGGCCTGCAGTGAGTCATATACTCTAACTTTTGTAGCACTTGAATTCAATGTAAAGGATTTTTCCTGAAGAATCATAGAAACATATCATGGAGTCATAGAATACCAGGTTGGAAGGGACCTCAAGGATCATCTGGTGCAAACTTTCTTGGCCGAAGTACAGTTTAGACAAGATGGCCCAGCATCCTATCCAGATAAATCTTAAAAGTGTCCAATGCGGGGAAATCCACCACTTGTGTGGGAAGACTGTAGCTTTAAAACACCAGGAGCTGAGGCAAACGCAAAGGTAAACACAACATAAGCCCACTATGCTGACATCTGCTGAAACAATTTCCCTGAACCTTACTGTCAAATTCATAGCTTCCCACACATGCAATTACTTCATTGAAAAGAAATTCGCAGGGATCATATCACAGGGATAAGACAGAAATACTTCTGAGAGACTCAGGATTCCCTCAAGTAAACAGCCTTCTGTTGGGAGGAAAACTCCTTTGAGATGTCTAGGGGATGAACAGTATGTACTCTGTGAAGCAAGAAAGGAGTTCTTCTGCCTATTCTTCACAATAATCTAAAAATTCGAAATTAATTAAAATCTTAAAGAGTGGGTAACATTTAAAATCCTCTTTTAGTTAAATGATAGGGTTTAAAAAACTTCCAGTGGGAAGTCTTACAAAGACAGATTCTCCAGTAAAGATTTTTCACTCCTGATATGCACATGCAGAAAAGCATGGGGAAGGATTAGCCACTGCATGAACACACATTAAGATGCATCTCTAAGCTTGGGAGAAAACATCTTGGGAGTTTAGGTATGAGCTAACAACAAGTGCCTAACACCAGTTTTATACCACAGCAATAATTTATGTGCCCTGGGGACCTCACCAGCAGAAACACTGAAATTAACAGTCAACAGCAACTAGGCAAAGGCAATTGTGAATATTCCTAATTGCCCAAAGGTTGAACTTTGGCAACTAAGAAAGGTTTCAGGCATAAAATTCCACTTGATACGTCCCTTTCTGATTTTTCACTCCAGTCAACTGGACTGTGCTGACTTTCATCATATTTATACTCAAAAGATTAAGTATATTCATTTGGCTGTGCATGTTGCAGGAACACTAAAAGACTGCTAAAGTACATGCTCACCATGGGCCTGATCAAAGCCCTCTGAGATCAATGGGAATATTTCCTTTGACTTCAATGGGCTTTTGATAAGATTCTGAATTACCCAGTGGAAAGTTAGTTTCCAAAGAGCAGTCCTGATGTTAGCATACCCATAGGTGCTGCACTCGAAAGGATGTGGCTCCACACCTGGGTGATACACTGCATCTCACTCTAGGGCAGATGCATGTACAGCACCTCATTCTGATATTTCACAAAATACCACAGTGGTGGTAGAGGAGATGTATTTTGATTGACTGGTTTAATTCTATCTGGTTCTTGAAACAGATTGTGGCCACGTCAGGATCTGGCAGGCAGCCAGACCCCATTCACAGTAATGGGACATCATACAAATATCAACAAGGCTGTTGATATATATAACCAGCTGTTATTATTAATTTCATGTCTTTTAAGGGGAAGAGAGCATTTCAACCATTTGAAAGGAATTTTTAATGGATAATTATACTGTTTGGTGATATTTAATTTCTGTTTTTTCTCTAAATGCTACTAAAGTCAGAACTCATGCTCCCATATGAATTTGATATACAATTGCTGTCTAATTTAACTAATTCACCTGAAATATCTTCTGTGACTAGTTATGGGAGGTGAATTTTTTGAAGAAAATTGAAAACAACTGCTGATGAAAGCTTGGAGTAGCTGAAGTTGGAGTTTAGACAACTGTTCTGGTATTTCCTGTTGTGGGAAAAGTTAACAACTTGAGATTAGAAGTGAACAAAAAATACACAGGCAATAATCTCATTTCCATGGATTTTTCAGTCTTTCTATTTTTGCCTTAAGAGCTAGCTTAAAAGATGTGTTACTCTCTTCTATGATACTACTTCCTTTCTTTTTATTGCAGAGAATTTATGATAAATAAAGACTTCAATATCAGCTATATCTTTTAGCTTGTAACAGTTGCAAGTTTTCCAGATACTGTATGGAAAAGGTTTGTATTCTAGAAGGCATAAATACACTGAGCAGAAACTTAAATGATAGTAGAAGGATAAGGAAAATCATAAGATTTTTAGATTAGATGGATTAATCTGGTTAAAGGGATAAATATCTGGTCAAATTTACAACCGCTATGAGCTTTCATGGCTATTTTAAGTGAATTACATATGGCATTTACTTGTGCAACCAACTGTCAACTTTTTCCCATAATCTTTTTTATTGCTATACCTTTGTATGTGTAATATGTACACAAATATATATAGGAATGCATTGATGTATAAAACACATAAACTACACATTAATGTTACAGCAACACTATGAAATCTGTTGTATTAAGATGGATGCAGAGGAGTTGTTCAGATTGATAGATTTCAGAAGAAAACTGCAAACATTTCAGTGTGTAGATTTATATAGGAAATTTTTAAAACATGGAGCAAGTCATGAAGGGTTTGATTATGACAGTGACGTTGTAGGAGAGAGGAAGAGTATTAAGGAGACTTTTGGTTCTGAATGATAGAAGGTGGTAGCATGAAACCTTTAAAGGAATGTTTTAAAGTGTAGTTTAGTCATCCAGGTTTTCAGAGATCAGTGAGCTGCTTAATGTGAAATGTGACAATATGAGTCTTTTTTGAATAGTAGTTCAGGATGCAGTATTTGAAATCCCTGCAAGCAGAAATAAAAGGACAGCACTCAGAAATAAAAGGACAACAGGCAAGAAGAGAGACCTTAGAGACTCCAGATCTCAAAGTGAGGCAGCAGAAAAAGTTTACAGCTTGGAAAAAGACCCCTCATTGGTCACATCCATACTACGAAAGCAGGTCTTACAAATACAGTGTGGTTTAGTTCTAATTGTAGTTGTCATCACTGTGTATATAACTCCACTGCTCTACAAAGTTTATTTCTTGCATTATAAAGTCATTGCCTAGACAAACAATCTGCTGATTTTTTGTTCTTGACAGTTTTGAGTACTATCCTTAAATCCTGATCTTGTTATCTCAGTTACCTATCTCTATCTTTCTCCTTGCAGTTTTATCTTAAGATTTCAAATAAGAAATTGAAAGCTTGGGCTTCTGAAAAAACTGTACTAAAAATGAGCTCTGCAGACCTACATTTGAAAGGGTCTGTATCTCCAAATTAAAGATGCAGGTTATTGTTTGGATTGTTGTTTTTTTTTTACAGCTGCACCTTAGCAAGTATCCAACCTGCATATGAAATATATTTGTGCTTTCTGTGTTTTTAAAGTTGTTGCTAGCGTGACTGAATGTGCAGCTGGTAGTGATCTACAGTTTTTGTTTATCCTGCTGAGTGAAAATGAGGAAGGACATATTTGCAGACCCATTCAGCTAAAATTCTGAAATGCTGTCTCATACATTTTATTCTCCTGAAATACTGTCTCATTCAGTCAAATTTCTCAAAGGTTCATTCCAGTAGCAATAATGCTTAATAAACCTAGACCTAAAATTTCCATGTCTAAAAATGGCTGCCTGGCAGAGGTTGATTTTTATGCATCCTTAGCCGTAAGAACTTTCCTAGGACAGAATTAGGAAAATACAGGCTCAAGGGTCAGTAATTTTATGCCCTTATATTTACTTATGCTCAATTATGACAAACTGAATATTTAGGAGTTCAAGTATTTTTGTAGAACAGTTCTGTCACCGGCAGGTTGATTAACTTCACTTGTAAGAGAGAAGTAATGAAATATTCATTAATTTAAGACAATTATTTAACAAAGTATGATAGCAAATGTGACAGTGTTTTACTAGATTCAGTGTCAGGGTATTCTTGATTATTTACTGCATAGAGGACAGGGTTAGATAAGCTGTCAGAGAGACTATGCCATTGATCCATGTGGCTCAGGAAGGACTTGGTCAATGGTTTATATCTAAAGGGTTATAGATACACAATAAAGCCTTTATATCCCTTAGCTGGGATTTAACAATTTCAGCATGATATTAGTCACTTACATAGAATCTGCTGGAGTAAGGAATCTTTCAGCGTCAAAGAGTAGAAGCGTAGAAATGCACCCCACTGCCATATAGGAGAGCTCAAAGGGCTCTTGGGCTGCCCACTGTTTATGAAGATAATTCACCTATATTCAGTGTTTTGGCTGTTGACAGCTATCCTCCAAGGAGAAGCTCATCACAACTTTCACTGAGGATTATGGCTTGAGCAGGAGCCAGAGGGAGACAAAAGAGGGAAAGGGAGGACAGCACACTGCCACAGCTTCTGATTTCACACACCAATTAATAAACTATAATATCACTTAAAAGAAAAATCTCATCCAGCATTTACCACTTTAATTATAATCTTCCAAAACATTTCTATTTTCTGTAATTTTTGATCTTATGTCCTTCCAAACTGTGTCTTACTGAAACTTTTAAAGTCACTTTTATGAAAGGAAAAATTTCTTCTATTTAAAATATATGAAATGTGATATAAATTTCTGCTATACAGAATTCCTGTATAGTTTCTGTATAGTAACAGTGCCTATCAGCTTCTTGTATTTACCATTTATACCTGGTATTATAAATAGGTCCCAGTACTTCTTTTTTCACAGTGTCTTCTTGTTTTGTTTTGTTTCGGCTTGGGGTTTTTATTCTTCTTATTCTGCTTACAGTAGCTTTTCCTGTGTCTGTGATCTACCAAGATACAGTATTCCATGTTTTTGTAATACTGGAGATACTGTTTTATCTATGTACAGTCCTGTCTTTTTGCTCAATACCCACTTGAAAAAGACAATTACTTTCTTGAACCAACATTTCAGCCACTGTTGGAAATGGCTGGTTTTTTTCTCCTGGGTTTGTTGAGTTGGATTTTTTATTTGGTTGCTTGTGTGTTTTTATCTTTTCTCAAAGTCAGAGATAAGCATTTCTCATCTAGTGGAACTTTTATACCATATGGATAAAATTTGATATTGTATGCCTTACTGCAATTCTCTTACTCTTCATTTTAGAAGCTACTGATGCTCTTGAATCTATTTTTCTTTTTACAGGATTTATCATTAAAATAAGAGAGGGGAAGAAGGAAGAAAATGTACCTATTTATTTGCATGAAGTGGAAAAAATTGTTTTATTTATTCTGCTTTATATACCAGCTTTCTCCTTCTTTGCATATCTACCATTTATATTTATTAAAAACAGCCTTGTGGCTTAGAGCGATTACTAATAATGACTTTGTGTCTATCACTTCTGAAAAGTACTACACCATTTTTACATGAGGCATTGTTTTCTCAAATACTGAACATCTATACTGAGGCAGTCCACCTCCATATTAATAGCAGCTTCTTTTTTTTTTCTTGAATCTTTTTCGTTTATATATGTTTCTTTAAAAGCACACTTGTCAGTCAGTCAAGTAATAGCCTATTTCTTTGGACTCAATTTGTTACTATTCAAGTCCTCTGGTTATTACCAGTAGTTCTTCAGTTCATCTCAGATCTTAAGGATTTTTTGTTCAGTAGATTAAATGTGCAAAAAATTATTGTTTTTTATTTCAGAGACTACATTGCTAAAGTTACATGTTCTTTCGATTTCTCTTGGTCTTATGACATACTTATCTTAATTTTCTTCCATGTTTTACTTCCCATTTTTTATTTAAATTTTTTATGTACCATATTCATTCTGAACCCAATTTATTAATTCACTGTCTGTTTCTGCTTGTCATATGAGTGTATGATTAAATAAAATACTTGTATAGCAATATCCCAGATGGAGGTCTACTAAGTGTAATGGAGAATGTTTTGTTGTGTTGTTGTTGGCTTATCCAACTGATTGCAGACAATTCAGTTTGACATTAATCTGCATCATGCATCAAAAAACCCAAAGTGATTAGAAGCTATACTTTAAGGAGAGGATTAGAGCCTTACTTTTGCAATATTTGTGATCATGCCATCTACCTTGAAATGTATAGAGATTTTCAGATGTAAATTACTACTTTCTTCCATACAACTTTTCTGGGTTCTATGTGTTTATGCTTTTGTAGGAACTGGTTGAAACTATTTCAGTGGAAGTTTTTGGAACATTTCATAATAAGTGAACAGTTTGAAAACGTTGCACTGCTTTGACCAAATATTGCTTTATCCTGGATAAATGCAGGACAAAAAGATTTTTTTTGCTTGCAATTTCATAATTCCGGATTTTTGTTCTTTTATTTGTTTTGGATTATTTGTCCCCTTTTCCCATTCTCTAATTTCTACTTTTCTTATTTTTCTGAATTTCATCTTATTTTCCTTATTTTATTTCTCTGTGAATAAGAGGCAGTGATATGCTCATAATGTCACATGCTGCCCTGTATCTTCTCTAATTCTATAAGAATAAATAATACTAGACCAATTCTGTTTCATGTGGACCAGCACAACTGATAGCTCCCTGAAAGTATTTGGGCTCAGCCTTTTGGGTAAATTAATAAAGTTGCAGAGTAGAAACCACACTTGGCAGAGATTGTTAGCATTGGGTCAATGACTCCATGACTGCCAAGTATTACTGGAAGATGTTTACTCTAAGTCAGTCTTTACAGGGCCCCACCTCAGGCCCTCATAAATGCAATTAGCTGATCTCAGTGTGAAACTATCCATGATAATGGGGCAGTTTACGTGGGCAGGAAAGGTAAGAACTGATGAAGTTTTCTTGTGACCCAGTGAAGGAAATGAGGAAGAGTGCCAGATGGCCAAGGGGAAGATATAAGGAGTCTGCTTCGCTTAAGACTAACAAGTGATCCAGAGGGTAATGTTTCCTTAAGGCATAATCAAGCATTCAGGAGGCAGATGGTGGAAAGAGTATGGAGTCAAGACAGTTCTAATTAGTGCAACACCATATGGAATTACTTCTTTTCTAGAAGCTAAACCTTCTAGATTGGCCTGTGGTTTTACCTACCAGACAAGACAGAGACCTTTGGAATTGTTTAATGACTACCAACCAACCAACTTGTCCAGATATTTACTCTACAGGAAAAAAGGGGCAACTGCAGAAGTATTTGAAAATTGATGCTTAGATCTCCAATATAAAGCTGAGATCTAATTGGGCTGTGCCTGAGAACCAAGAAATTAGAATAATTCCTAAACCTGGTAATCTAGGCATATTTAGAGTTTGCAATGTGTCCCTAAAATATTACTCTTTTTTTTTTTTCCATTCATAAAAACTCAGCTTCTTACTTCCAGCTGCCAGGCAGCAGGAAGCACTGAAATTCTACTGCCATGGTAAATGTGGGGTGTACTCTTACTTTGCATTTTCTTTTGATCATCATGACTATCAGTTTTATCATTGCTCTTGTAAAGTATAAGACAACTTCTGCATCTTGATTGCCTTTATCTATTTTTGTATTTTACTCTTCAATTCAACAATCAAAATCACACACCATCAATACATACAGGGAAAGACAATGTCCTGGGAAAAAGTAAAAGAGAAGGCCAACAGAGAGCAAATCTACAATTCATGGTGGATCACAGTACAGATAAGTAAAGCCAGTAAGATGTGCTATCAAGACTTTCCAAATAAAATCTGGAAACAGCACAATCATGAGAGGCTGAACATGTCCTCCACCGTATGTATCAAGGAAATATTAAATAAAAAAAGGCTTTATATTTTTATCGTATTACCAGCAGACATGACAAATGCTGGAAGCACATAAATTTTCATCAGAAATCTGAAAGTAGAATATTTCTCCCACTACTTTTTTCTTATACATGTTTGTGGTTCGTAGATTTTTAAATTAAAATTCTATATCTCACAGCAACTGATCTGTAAATCCCAACATTGCAAGATAAGTTTCATTGTTTCAGTGGCAAGTGGGCAACTGCAGTTGACAGACATTGTCCTTCTTTTAAAGATGTAAACACCAAATTCACACTTGCCTTCATCCGTGTACATTTGAAACTTTTTAGCAAACTCCTATCAGTTTTGCACAAAGCAATACAGACTGGCTTCTTATTGTTACTAATCACCTACAGCTTTTTTTTTCTTTTATTATTTTTTCAATAATTTTGATTTTTTCACATCCTATATTTAAAGAAAGTCCTCATAATCCTATTCACATAATTTCCTAATATATCCATTAATTTCAGTGTCAATACTTATAAATCACTCAGGATATTATTTTTAGTTTAGTTTTAGTGACTCCTTTTCAATTCAAATTTTCCTTACATACTGTAAGACATCATATTCACGAGAAAAAAATTATGCTACCACTTATCAACTGACACCCATAATCTGAGGGAGTCTCTGGGTCATACAAACTACATAGAGGACACTCACAATCTATGGGTGAAATTAGTTTCTTTTATTTCTTCTGTTGCAATATTTGGAGTTTAAGGTGTAAACTAGTCTTTCCTTGTTTTCATCTCCAAGTCTAAAACTTCACAGATGGCTAAAACTCTCTCCCTACTCAATTGCTTTGTAAAGCTGTTGGGAGAAATTATGGCTAATGAGAGCAGAAGTGTCAGCATTATGCTGGTGACTCAGTATCTACATTATATAAAACCTAAACCTCAATATTTCTCAGAAATTATAGTGCTTATCTGAAAACAATAATTTACAATTTAAAGCCTGACCAAAAGAAAGTTAAATTGATCATCTAAAGAGAGGAATTTGTCCTCCATATGTCTGTGTTTGATAAAGTAGACTGGCAGCTTTAATATTTTTGTCCATTATTTGAATTTGGTTTATTCACTGTGATGTGTATCAACAAAATTTTTAGCAGAATTAACTGGAAAGGAATTATCTCAGTTATCTCAACCATTTAAAGTTTGGTGTCTACCTAAGCTAATTGTTTAGGCTCTATGCATAGTTGGCAGTAAGAGTTGCCTCCAGAGAACAACTGATGGCAGTCACATCTTGCTCAACACAGTAAGTCAGAATCAGAATGCTTTTTCACTGAGTTGTCTCTTCCTCTCATTTAAAAATTTGACTGAAAATACTGTGCTCCTCAACGACAGTATCTAAGTAACCACATCACAGAAATAAATATATTTTTGTAATTTTTCCTTTCCTCTCATGAACAAAATTCTTGGTCCACCTGAACACAAATTCTATCTGCTTTGTCTATGGATTTAGTTAGTCATGATCCTCATTATCTTGCTGTCTCTTCAGTATGTCATCTTCATTAGCAAACTCTTCAGTCTGTATCTGAAGATGAAACCCTGGTGCTTTATGCAATCCCAAATACTTTGATTCTGTTTATTGTTAGGTGAGTATCTGGTGGCAGCTCATCTTTTATTATGATGGACAGGAGTAAAGTATTCTGGGGCATAACAATTATAGTCTTGTAAGGGAAAGAAAAAAACAAACTCAGAAAACCTGTGACTGCTGAGGCTACTTGAATTTTTTTTCTTGAGATAGGCAGGAAGGCGTTGAATTTTAAAAGCTTGAGGAGAAGAAAATGAAGGTATGGTGCAGAGTGAGAAGTGAGGCTGTTTGCATATGACAACATTGTTGCCAAATGAGGACTTCACAGCACCTAAAACAAATACCTCAGATAAACTACTGCTTTAATCTGCTAATGCTTGAAATCCATTTTATCTTATTGCTCTTTTCTTTTGAAATATTTGCCCACTGCAGTTTTCAATGTTGTTTCTCTCTTCCTGGATTCTGTTGTATAAACAATATTCTACTGTACCTTTTGTTTCCTGCATTTTCATGTTTTTAAATTAATTATTCAGCAAGTATTAATTTTGGGAATGAGATTACATTTAACATAAATTACAGTGCATAATCATATTTTTCATCATAATTAGTATGAGTAATGAGAGTATGTGATTCTGAATGTTAAATTATGAAAGTATTTCACTTCACATATCTAATATTTCCCACATATAAAATAATTACTCAAGGTTTATATGTAGATTTTAAAAAAATATATATTTCTGCATAACAGTCTCCTGAGATTATTCTCCTGAGATTATTTTTTTAAATTCCACCTGTAAGAAGACTTTGAGTACAAAGAAAGTAAGTTTTGAAAATTTGATAAAATAGACAGGGAGAACTAAAGGGAAAAAAGCCCTACATTGTTCCTTTTTCAGGAATACACTAGATTACCATCAGGAGGAGTTTGTCTTAAACAATTGACTACATTATTAGCCTAAGTTACCTTGTCTATGAATTTAGTAATCTCAATTGTCTTTGAGTTAAAAATCTTAATTTTTAAACTGGATTCTTAATCTGTACATTATGCTTTTCACTTGGTCATTCTCAAATTCCAGTAAAAATATAAATGCACATAATGATGGACAGTGTGCTCAAAGTTTTAGCTACAAGTTAAATAGTTTTACCCGGAGGAGAAATTATTTTGTCGTCAGTTTTTAGTTTCATCTGCTCTGCTTTATCAGACAAATGGAGCTATGATCTTGTGGATCTCTATTTCTGTGGTTTATACCTCTGGAAGCCATTGCAGGGACAATATAACTGATTTCCTGGAGTGCACTGAGGCTCTTTTGTAGAGATTTTGTTAAATCTGCTGGGAATGCCTACTTGTGTAAGCAATAATTTTCTGAAGCATTTATCTGTCTGCATGTGCTAACTCTTATTCATAAACTAAGCCTCACTGGCAACCTTGCAGAAAGGAGCTGTTATACAAAAATTAGATGTTTGATCTGTGGCAATATAGCCTGTGTAGAAAACATATTTTTCCTGAGGGTATGGAGAGAAAGATGTTCAGTGCAAGTTCGGTGGTGGTTATCCAGAATAGTAGAGGCTGAAGTTCTTGCCCTGCAAAAAGAGGGCATGGGTTTGGGATTTGTGCAATCTGGAGGTGCAGGAAGACCTCACAGCTGTCCTTGCATCAAAGGAAAAGGAAACTTCTCAAGAGCATCAGTGAAGAAATAGTCCATAATACCTCATGTAGCATATGGTAACTTCTAGTCTTCATGTTCTTGGTTTTACAAAAGATTTTAAAAGGTCCAAATTTAGTGATATTAATAAAAAAAATAAATTATTATGGAATCATTAAGAGAAATGTTCATCTTTAGTTTTAGGATATGGCGGGGGAAAAAGAGAATTGCTTAAAAAACTTTAGTAAAACAGCTCATTTAGTCAGTCAATGAGATGTAAAGTTAAGTGTTCTAGGAATGTTCCTGCTTACTCTCCCTACGTAATATTAATATAAACTTACTTTGAGAGTACAATTAATTTTTAATCAATGACTTAATCATGTGAGTTTTTCCACAGTAGTGTTTTCCATCTGCAATTACCAATTGTCTGCTAATAGTGTTGGCTACTTTTCTACAGCAGTTTCAGTTTCTCCAGGAGATCAGAAGAAAAACTCATTTCAAGAGTATTAAAAGTACACAGAAAGAAGTAGGTCTGCGTAAATGGTTTGGAAAAAATCCAAATCTTGTCATGCATGAAAAGTACAGAGCACAAAAATAATGTAAGAAAATCATTTCTCATGCTATTTTAGCCATACTGTGTGTCCAGATTTATCTGAATTCCGAACCCAAATATCTTGGATGACTGATCATTACCTCCTGGAGTCTCTGCTTTGTATTTGGCCAGCCTTCACGCAACCATGCAATGACACAAATGTCATATGTGATGGATATGGCTTTGCAAAAAACAAACACAGAGGAAGCATTATGAAGCTTTTTCTCCTTAGGCTTTTGATTTGTTTTACATCCACTTTGAACACTGACGAAAATAGCAAGTCACCCATGAAGGTCTCTGATCTTTAAAAGGAGATTTTGTGAAGAGTCATCTTTACTAGGAAACATCCCCTTTTGTCTTTTCTTCTCCCTTCTTCTTGAGCACACAGCTAAGCCAGTTTGAGAATTTAGTATAACTTTAAAAGCTCTTGGGACCAAAACCTTGTGCCCTGGTTAAAACCCAAGAAATGCAACATTGTATAGGATTATAAGCAATTAAATTTTCTGTTCAGTTCACATATTCTGTGTGGCACAGCCACTGAGTCACATTCACACATCTGCCTTGTATTTAACACCAGTGTGCTCTGCTGGCATATGGACTCTTTTCCATACTTGCCTAGCTCTACCTTAGAGATCAATTGCCAATTCAGGAGGACTAAGGTTTACTCTATATTACAACATCCTTCTGTGTGAATTCCGTTGCCCAGTAGAGTCAAAATAGTTCAGTTGCTTTTGAAGAAAATTTGGTTTTGGGACAGAACATTTCTTACCTGGTTATTGTACCAAAAGTTGATTCTAAAATATGCTTGAAAATGCTTGTGTAACGTGATGTTTTCCCATTATTATTTCCATCCAATACTAATGAAATCATCCCTGAAAATCAAATGAAATATTATTCCAGGATTCTTCATACATTTCAGTTCAGAACAACACCCCTCAAAGGAAGACCACAGGTGCAAATTACAAAGTGAATGGGTGTAGGAAGAGTTCACTTGGTCACTATTGATATTCAGCCTTAAAGAAATTTTAGCATTTGATTGAAGCCGTAGCTCAGTTCCTTGAGTATGGGATCCCATGTTTTAAATCATGCTGAGCTGTAACTTAAGACCAACAGCTATTCTTGTTTCAAATATGTTAAATAATTTTATTACCTTATACATTCAACTGGATCTTTCGGCCTTTCCCTTGGGCATGGTTGCTCAGGGACGGTTTCCTCTCCTTGTACGCTGCCGGGACAAGCTGAGCTCTCAGCAGCAGGAAGGCAAGGAGAGGACAGAGCTGCTGCTGCTGTTCGGAGCACGCTCCACCATCCACTGTTGGCCAGGCTGGGGTGGCCTCTGCTTTATAGGGACCCCTGTGCTGAGGTCACAGCTCGGTGCCTGGTGACACCTGTGATGTCACAGCCCTGTCACCCCACATCACTGGAACCATGGCGATGGCCANCATGCCTATGGCGGGGAGGTTGGAACTTGATGATCTTTAAGGTCCCTTCCAACCCAAACTATTCTATGATTCTATGATTCTATATCTATTTTACATAGAAAGTGGTGAGCTCTCCAAACAGTTACTTAGGTATTAGTGAAGTTGGTAAGAAAGAAAGAAAGAATTGTGATCACATGAGAAATTCTAACATTTTGAATAATTGTAATTTCCCATCTGAATAAAAGTTAATGTTTGAAGGCATTTTAAGGAGCCAAAGGGCTTAAATGGTTACTTTTCCCAACACTGGAGTAATTTTTTTTTCAGGTGTTCATGCTATTAGGCCACTGCAATATACAGTTAAATATTAAGTTTAATAAATATACATGTTAGACAGAACAATTAAAACTACCATTTCTTCTTTTGATTTTGAGCTTTGTAGAGTATATTCACTCAGAAATTTCAAAGAAATAGAAACATTTCTATTTTCTAATGTCATCACAGCATTATCTTTTAATTTAACCTTGGCCATTTAATTTTTTTTACATCAAATCGCTTTTCTTACTTCCTTTCCTATTAATGACAAAAAGCAACCTATTGTGTGCTGATCCTCATAAATGTGGTTTTAGTGTGCTTTTAGTATGCATACCATGTGGATTTTTGGGCAAACTTAAAATGAAAATGGAGGAAAATTCTATTCAACACGATCAGATTTATCTCCTTGCAACTGCAAGGAAGGATGTTTGCAGCAGAAAGAGATGCAATGTATTTTACAAGGCATTAATTATATCTGTCTGGAATACTATACCAAATCATGTGTGAGAAATATGAGTTCAGACTAATTACAAATACAAACAAGGAATTAAAAGATCTATTTCATTGGAAAAGACATCAGACTAGAAAAATGGAAGTAGAATGTTCAGTTTGAGCTAATGGATGGATTTCACCAGAATAAAATGTCAGTTAATTACTTTTGTTCTTAAATTATAAGAATTTTTGTAATGTCTGCATGTTTCACTAGAGCAAATGTGTGCATTTGTGTCTTTCTAAATTCCTTATGAAATTATGTGGTAAAGAGTGCTTACAATAGCAGGGATTAGAACTAGATGATACATGGGCTGATGAGAAGTACTTCAATAATCATAGAATCATAGAATGTGTTTGAGCTGGAAGAGACCTTCAAAGGTCATTTAGTCCCACTCCCCTGTAGTGAGCAGGGACATCCTGCAACTAGACCAGGTTGCTCAGAGCGTCTTCAAGCCTGGCCTTGAATGTCTCCAGGATGAGGCCTCTACCACCTCTCTGGGAACCTGTTCCATTATTTCACTGCCCTCTCAGTGAAGTTCTTCCTAACAGATAACATAATAGTCCCTCCCCAGCTTTCCTATAGGTCCCCTTCAGGTACTGATATAGTCCCTCCCCAGCTTTCCTATAGGTTCCCTTCAGGTACTGATGGGCTGCTACAGGGTCTCCCCAGAGAGAACAGACTGAACAGCCCCAACTCTCTCATCCTTATTCTTGTAAGAGAGGTGCTCCAGACCCCTGATCATCCTTCTGGCCCTCCTCTGGACCCTCTCCAACAGGCCCGTGTTCTTCCTGCGCTAAGGGCACCAGTACTCCAGGTGGGGTCTCACCAGAAAAGAGGAGAGAGGCAGAATCTCTTCTCTCAGTCTGCTGGCCATGGTTCTTCTGATGCAGTTTATGTCTATCTTTTCATCCACCAGTACCCCCAAGTGCTTTCCTGCAGGGCTGCTCTCTATCATCTCATCCCTCAGTCCCACTACAGATCTCTGAGAGACACCATTTGTCACTCCATGTGGATACTGAGTCATTGATGGCTGCCCTCTGCATGCAACCATACATCCTTATCCACAAGACAACCTTACCCATCAAATCTATGTCTCTCCTCCTTAGAAAGAAGGTTGTTGTGAGGGACTGTGTCAAAGTTCTTACAGATGTCCAGCTAGTATCCTATTGGAGAAAGTCACTAGGTTGGTCAGACAGGACTTGCCCTTGGCTATCTCAAATCACCTCTCTAGAGCTTTTAGAATAATCTGCTTAGCTTCTAGAATAGCTTCTAGAATAATCTGCTCCACTCTGTTCCCAGGCACAGAGGTCAGTCTAATGACAGATGATAGATTTGCAGTTCCTGACATCCTCTTTTCTACTCTTTTTAAAAATGAGTGCAATATTCACCTTCCTGCGGTCACCTGACCACCAGTCTTTTTCAAATATTATGAGGAGCACTTTGGCAACATCTGTCAGATCAGTCAGAACTTACGGATGCACCTCACCAACTCCAATGGACGTGGGCACATTCAAGTTCCTGGGGGGTCCTGAACCTTGTCTTTGCTTGCAGCAGGAAGAACTTTGTCCACCTGGTCTCCATCTGGTCCTTGGGGGGTACAAAAAGAGAGGCTCCCTATGAAGACCAAGGAAAAAGTTAAGGCACTCTAAGGTAATTTTAATATGAGCTATAAAGTTATGCAGCCCATGACTTCTGTTTACATGAAAACTAGGACAGAAGGCGCATTTCTGAAGAGGAGGGAAAGAGCTGCAATGTACCTGCAACCATTAACTTAAAAGCACTCCCTGATTCAGTAATACAGAGATAGTGATTAAACACTTTCCACGTTCTATATGCCATGTTTTCATGTCGCTAAAGGGTGACATTTCTAAGCATGCCAGCTGAGGACTACTTTAAATGAACCCTTTAAGCTGCAATGTGGTGAGTTGAGAGGGCACTCAGCTGTGTTGTTAACACCTCTGTTCTTAAAAGGTAAGGTTGTATTTCTAATTGTGACTTTAATGACCACTTCTTACTCCATGTTTCTGCTGCCTATGTGCTCACCAGTTATATCTGCTACTTTAATGACTACAGCAAATTTTTGCCATGAACATTAGCACAGTAGAACAAATGTGGTGGAAACACTACTAAATTTTTCTTGATTCGTGTACCACAGCAGATCTTTTACTTGTTTTCTTCTTACTGAGATCACATTGTTCAGCCAGAAAGCATAATTTCTAATTTCCAGCTTGCATTCATTTTACCTCAGAAAGCCTGCGAAACTGGCCAATTTACCAGTTGGCACAGGGGTGGGAAAGAAAGCAGGAGGTGTCAGGCCATCTCTTAAAGTCATAGATCTTTATTTTTTTATTATTATTGTTTTGCTTGATCAGGAGTTAAGAAGAAGGAAGATGGAATAAAAAGAGTAAAAATTAAGGGGACAATTCTTCATGGCTTGCATTTTCATTATGCAAGCAAAATCACTTGCAGGATCTTCACATTAAAAAAATTATGTCTGCAAACCCCAAAACAGATACCCTAATTTAAACAATCCATTCCCATTGGACTTTCTATAAATTAAAAATAAAAGACCCTTTACCTTACAGCTCCTCACAGCTCACACTGGAAACAAAGTCTGGATGACAAATTATAAGGGAAGACTGGTCAGAATGCCCACCTTGATCTTTGTCCTGTTTGCATTGATTGCTAAATGGTATGAAGTAGATACATGCTTCCATCAGTCACAATCTTTCTACAAGATTGTTCTTACATAGTTTTGGTGACTAATCAAAAGAAACATCTGCAAACTTTGTGAAAACCAACTTTTTTTGTTGTTCAGTAAAAAGCATGTCAGAGGCTTATGAGTACATTTCTGTTCTTCTGAGATAAAATTATTTACATTTAATATAAACAAACATACAAATAAAACCTGAAATAAATTATATCAACTTGAGAAAAAGTCAGTTTGCCTTATGATAAACCTTGGAAAGCATCTTGTTTTCAGATCAAAGAAAGAACAAAGCTTGTTTTAATTCAGAATGAAGTAAAAAAATTTTTAAGATTCAAGAGTTTTATTAAAACTCTTTTGAAGAAAAATTAATTTTTTGTCTAACTACAAATCTGCTGAGATATCATGTACCCATTTTCTTTACCTGTGTAGTAAAAGGAGCCATTAATGTTGTGATTAGTCATAAAAATGTTGCTAGAACAAACTTCAGTGGTCACTTAGCCCATTCTTCAGCCCAAAGCAGGATCATCTATCAGTATGATATCAGTTCCTGATTGATACTTGTCTGATCTTAAACATTTCCAAAGACAGAATGTTTACAACAACCTTAGGACATCTATCCTAAAACTGGATCCAAGTTGAAGGAAGGAAGATTTAGGTTGGATGTTAGAGGGAAGTTCTTTACTAGGAGAGTGGTTAGGTCCTGGAACAGGCTGCCGAGGGAGGTTGTGGATGCCCCGTCCTTGCAGGTGTTCAAGGCCAGGTTGGACGGGGCCCTGGGCAACCTGATCTAGTAAATGCGTTTGTTTGGTGGCCCTGCTAGGCAGGGGGGTTGGAGCTACATGATCCTTGAGGTCCCTTCCAACCCGGGTCATTCTGTGATTCACTGCCCTTACTGTTAAAAATTATTTTCTGAATATCTGAAGTTCTAGCTCTGTCCTTAAAATCATCCCTCCAATTGTGCTACCCCTAACTGGCTGAGCACATTACTGTGCACAATATTTCAGCTAAGGCTTGAGCAGCACTGAGCATGCAGAAGGATTACAGGATGTGTTTTGCAGAGGATGCTCTGCCCTTGCATAGCAGTCTGATATTTGCTTTCTTTATAGTGACATGACACAGTTGACTCATGCTCAGTTAGCAATCCACTATAATTCCTAGATCATCCCCATTTGGCCAGTTGTTTCCCTTTTTATATTTGTGCAGCTGATAGTTCGCACATAAGTGAAGTACTTTTCACTTGCCCTTTAATCTTGTTACACTGGATCAAATGCAAATCATCAGCTGTTACATTCAGTGTTCCTTGTGATAGCTATTTGAAGAATTATTACTGGACATGGATTAATTTTCTGTTGGAAATTATTTTCTGACACCAGATCTGCACAATATTGTATCTGCATCAACTCCTCTCTCTTCCACTGAGCCTGGCTTCTAAAGCAGTGAGTTCCACAGCTCAGGTTTGCAATGAGAGGTGTTTATCTTTTTAATTCACAGTATAAGACAATGAAAATGCTGAAAAAGTGATTTTCTTTTTTCTTCACTGATATATATCTACAGCGTACTTAGCTTGTTAACAAAAAGACAAGAACAGACATGGAGAATCTGACAGTTGTACTACTGTTCATAAGGTCTTTGAAATCATTCAAGTCAGTTATAAGACTAGGATCCTTGTCTGGAAGTGTATGGAGTTATTTTTAGTCATAGTTCTTTTCCTCCTGCTTCAGAACTGTTGATACTCACGCAGGTGCTGAGTGAAAAGCTCCAAGTGTCACTGTCTCATACAACTGGGGTCATTGCGGTAGTACAGTGCGTGCCACAGTCCAAAGGGTGTATTTGTACACTATATTGAACATTTTACTGGTCTGGATTGAGACATACATATGCTCTGAGGGAAAAAAATACTATAGTGCATGAATGACAAATAATGTCTTTAGTGGAGCCACCTAGCTCTCAAAAAACTTTGTTATTATTTTGCATTTTAAATGATAATGTGAAGAATTCAAATACTGTGCTAGCAAGGAATCTACGTTTTTTAAAAATGTTGCCAGTAAATTTGAAATATTTTGTTTTCCAACACCCATACAATTTTACTTATTTTTTGTATAGGTGTATATAAACTAGTTTAGCATTACAATAAATGTCCTAAATACAGCCTTTGGAAAGCTATAGCCTTGTAGATGATCCACCCACATCTCAGGATCTTTTAAATAATAGTAAAAACAACAACAGTAATAGTAATTAAATTTATTACTATCTGCCATCAAGCTGCATCAGTAAACTTAATACTAGGTCAAATCTTCCTGATGTGAAGAAAGGATGACTGCGAGACAAGAGGATTAAGTGCTCTTTCAAGGATGGTGCTGCAGTTCTGAATTATTTACAAAAAATGGAATTCAAAATAGTAAAATTCAGAGTTTCAGAGTCACAGTTTGTAAACTGCACATCTGAGAAATACACTTTTTGATGCTTCCCAGCTTTGGGGCCAAAGTTAAACACAAGTCATTTCTCCAGTCATGAATACTTCTATTGATTTTGGACTCTGAGTAAAAGAAAATTCGGCTGAGGTCACAAAGTTTCTAGTGTGGCAACCATAGTGCAAGTGATTAAAACCCTGTCTCTCACCTTAACCGTTCCAATTCTGCCTTGTGAAGTTTAACACCTCACCTCAAGTCTCAGTCAAGTCTCAAGGGACTTTGAATTGCCATCGCAAACACACCTCCAAGTTTAACAAAGAAGCTGAAAAAGACAAACAAGGAAAAGAAATACTTATATGCCAGGAGAAACTATTCCGCAGAGATTCAATCTAAAGGAAAGCTTGAAGAAAACACCACAAAAGCACATTTTTTTTTTTCTTTTTCAAGGACTGTAACTAGTCCATGAAGGAGGGCTCAAGAGTGTCCAGACAAAAGACTCTCATCTTTTACCTTAATGAACTCTGAACTGACAAGTCTTTAATGACAAATTTAGTGTTCCAACAGTATCTTCAAAACTGTATGAAATTTGGAGTCCCATTTAAAGCCATATCTGGTCTGTATCCCCTCCATGTCAAGTTCTCTCAGTTCTCATCTAGGTCACTAAATGGAGATCCCATGATAGGGAAAACTGACATCCCATTCATCTTGCTTTGCATGAGTGCTTTGCCTGTCAGAAGAGCCACATAACAATGTTAGTTTTATGTACTCTCAAGAAATGCAGCCCCAAATTGACTGCCAAAAACCCAGCAGGAACAGTGCAGACATGAGAATATAGCAAGATGAGGAAACAAATTGAAAATTTAGATGACAACAAATAAAAAACAAAAGGGAGGTTGTCATGCTTTCTTTTCTAACCAGAAAGATGAATTGCCTTCTTTTTCCCAGATGCTAGTCAAAACCAGGTGCATGAAAAATGTCATAGAATTTGAGGTCAGAAAAAGTGATCCGATCATTTAATTTATCCTCCCCCAGGGCCTTATATCTCTTCCAGAACTCTTAAATTGAGCTCTGTGACCTTGGTTAAGATTAGTCATCCCTTTCACCACCCTAGAATAATTGAAAAGGTTCTCCATTTTAGATCTCTATTTTATATAAACGTGGAAGAAAGTGTAACACACCTGGAACAGATCTAACCACTTCTGTGCAGAGGGATGAAGAATTCTTTCGGACCCCAGCATACATCTCTCTGAAGATGATGGGGTGTATGATTTCACTACACTTTTTCTTTATTCATAAAGATACATGATACGAACGTGTTGTGGAAAGTGATTTATGTTTGTCAAAGCCCTTCAAAAATAAAGAAAGGTAACCACAATATTCAGAAAGTTACAGGCTTCAGAGCCAGAAGAGGCCACCACACACTGTGCAAAGTTCAAACGCAACACAATGACAACTAAGCTAAAAGTGGCTATCAGTGGGAAATCATCATTAAAGGGAGATGTTGCAAGACATTGAAGATCACAGTATTCTTATTCTTTTAATTTGAAGTAAGTATAGAATTAATTCTAAAATGTGTAAATCACACTGAACTGGATTTGCATGGTAAGGTCTTGGGTATGTGTTGGGGGGTGCTGGTAGAATATAGAGTGGCTGCAATATGAAGTTGACAGAAGCTTCTCCTGTGTCCCATACAGACAATGTAAGTTGGCTTCAAGATAGAACCTCTGCCAGCTGAGGCTGAGCCCATTAGTGTCAGTGATAAGTGTCTCTACAATGGCATAGTTAAGATGGGAGGGAAAATAAACAACATTGCACAACAGCAGCTATGAGAAGGAGTGATAATATGAGAGAGATTCAACTCTGCAGGCACCAAGGTCATTCAAGAAGAAGGGGGAGAAGGTGCTCCAGGTACCAGAGAAGCCTGTGGTGAGGACTATGGTGAGGCAGTCTGCTCCTTACAGCTTTTGGAGGTCAACGGCATACCAGATATCCATCCACCTGCAGCCCATGGATGACCCCATGCTGAGGTGAGAGGGGTAAAAAGTGTTAGATACAACTCATGATGAACCAGCTGCAACCTTCTTTCCCTGTCCTTCTGTGCCATATGGTGAGATGAGTTAAAAAAATCAGGAGTGTGGTTGATCCCAGCAAAAAGAGGGTGAAGGCAAAGGATTTTACGGTTTACTTTTTTTTTTTCCTCATTATCCTCCTGTTATTTGATTGGTAATAAATTAGTTCCCCAATTCAAGTCTGTTTTGCTCTAGATGGTAACTGGTTAGTGACTTCTGCATTCCTGTTGAAGAGAGGAAGATGTTACTTTGCAAAGGATTAAGGAACTTTTAACTCACAAACAACTAAAAGGAGCTTTCTGTGGCAGAAAGACAGGTATGTTCTTTGAGTGCATGAACTGAAGGAGTACTACATCTACAAGCAGGAGTAAGACAATATTGTGCCTCCTTTAGCATTTTTTTGGGATGTGTAATCTTAAAAGACAATGATTAAATTTTTGCTGAGCCTTGGCTTGAAAGAACTAATCAAAGCTTGAGAGGCTGTGAAAAGTATTTCTGGTGAGAGGAAAAAAAATATTTTTCCATTTAGTTTGCTGAAAAGAAAATAAAGTAGTTTAAATACTTTCATACAGAGAAAAAGGAGCAGCTATCAAAATGTTCCTTCGCCTGTTTGGCTTCTTTGTGCTATCATGTTATTATGACACATCATTCACCTAGGACAGAATTGTGAAAGAAATACTGGAGACTGAAGCTAGACATTGAGTATGCTATGTCTTCTTAACAAAACTATAGTACTTAATTGTCAAAAGAATAAGCAAATATTTTTGCTGTGCCATCATACTGAAACTACATGACTATTTGGAAGTTAATCTTGTGGGGATAATAAAAGATTACATGTTAAACAAAAAATTATTGTGAACACTTTACCTATGGGTTCTATATACATATGCATGAAAATATATTACCTAAGAAGAAAGTGGAAAAATCATCATTTGTGCAACAAAGAAGGATTTAATTATAGCTATTTTAATCTTGTGGTGGGAGAGATGGGAGAGATGAGAGCAGGAAAGAGAAACATTTTTTGCTATTAATCAAGATGTAATAAATTTTTCTCTCAAGTCTATATGATTTTTTTCTCCTGTTGCATCATGGGTATGAAAAGAAGGAGAATTGATTTTGATTTTATTTGTATTTTCTTCAAGTACCTAATAAATAGTAAACTAAAACACTTCAGATTTTTGTCTACTTGGGAAAGACCTGATGGTATTTTACTCTAGAAAGTGAATGGTTTACCATGAAATTTTCAGAAGATCCTTTGGATCTCTTACTGAGCAATGTAGTGTTTTCATCAGTGACTAATTACTTTGCAAGTCAAATTAAAGACAATATTTTCCACCTATACAAATAAAGGGACCTAAAAACAAAGCTAAAGGAAAAATAGGCATCACTGAAGTTTTACTTCATGCTTCATCTATGTGTAGCACTTAGGAAAAAAGAGTGGAACTGCTAAAATCCTGATGAAGTTTGAAACTAAAAGATTACAAGGCAAATCTAAGTGTCTGTGAATGCTTGTTAAAGATAAGCTTAAAGGATATTAGACTCCAAGATAACAAAAAAAAGAACAAGATTAATTGAAAGGGATAGATGAATAGCAGGCTTCACTTTACAGTAAAAGTAAATACAGCCACAGATTTCTAATTTCAAAAGTCTATGTTTGCAATATTTTGCCATGTTTTTCTACTGAACTTTATTCTGATTCATTCTGACTGTCATTGCAGTTCTTTCATTCTTTGACTATTATACTGACACCTATATAAGAAATTGTATATAACAGTTTCCTTCTTTCATATGAACAGGTATGTTATATGTTCACTCAATCTGTGGAATGCCCAGAGGAAAAAATTTTATGTTTGTTCCACAATATCTCATATACCAAAATAAAATACATAAATGAAACTAGCCTTGCCCACTTCTCTTGAAAACTTCTCTTTGAAAATGAACATCAAAACACAGATTCTGAGAATTTCTCATGTTAGTTGAAATGCAGGTAAAAGCATAATTTTTCAGTAATCTCATTACAAGCTTCAGAAATAACATGACTGTGGGCTGGTCATCAATGTATATAGTCTAAATGTGCTAATATCTGAGCTTTTTCAGATGTAGCCAAAGTATCCTGGATTCCCAAGGGTTTCAACACTGAGTCTTCAGAAGGATATGGCCTCTTCTAGTGAACTCGATGTGAACTCTACTGCAAAAATGCTTGATTTCCTTTCTTTTCTTCCAGTTGTCATCATAATGGTGATATCACATTGTTCTGTAAGTCAAAAGGACAGGGTTAACGTTACAGCTAGTTGTCATCAAATATTAACAGTGACTCATTTGGAGTTAGATAGTTAATGCTCTCCAAACATTCCAAGTATTTTTCTGTACTGCTTTGGATTTTGGGTCTAAAATATTTTTTACACAGTGAGGCCTTCATAAAAAGTGTTTCTTCTATTTTTAGGCATATTATCATACTTCCAAGCATACATACATTTATTTCAGGTAATACTACAGTAAAGAAACATGTTTCCTTAACACAATCATTGCCAAGAAAATCTTTCAGACCTACTAATCTTTAAAAAGAAATAAAAATACAAGCCAGAGCTCTCTTAAACCCCACAGATCCACAGATTTCCATAACCACCCTGCTTTTAGAATCTCTATGAAAAAAATATGGGCAGTACTGGAATTTATTCACTATATATATTGGCCTAAATATTTTTGTGACAATGAACCTTTGTTATCTTTAAAAATGTTAGACATTTGTTATGTATTGTATTGTAAGCGAAGTGAAATATACATAACACAATAATAATTGCAATTCTTAAAGTCAATAAGCTTTTTAATGGGTATGAGAAAGAGAGGTAAAAATAAAAATCCAGCTAAAATATTAATTGTTTATTTGCTTGGCTTTTGAAGGGTTTGGCAAGAGTTTTGCTGTGACTGTCACAGAAATTATTTTGTGTGTTTGTTTAAATGTTTGCCAAGGGCACAAATAACAACAAAAAGGATTTTCTTAGTTATCTCAGTGTTACAAGTGATAGTAGAGGTTAATGTAAGCCAAAAATTACTTTCACTGCATTCTGAAAGTCAAAACTTATTGCAAGTGTGAATGAAGACAGCATTTTAGGTCAACTATATGATGATTCATTCTTGAATGAAATGTTTCCATTTCATATCAATTCATTTTTTGTCTTGATTTTGCATTTGTCATTCTGCCACAATAAAAGTGCAGGAAGGGGGAAGGCAGACTTGTGTGTCATAGATTTTCCCTGATGTGGCATCTTGTGGTATCTTGTGGTAATGTGTATCAACGAAACTTTACAGCAATAATTCTGCTGAATGTTAAAGAAATTGCTTTCAAAGGTATAATGCCTCTAGGCACTTTGCTCAAGGCCTGTGCTTCCTTCTTCTGTCTCTCAAAGGGGCTCTCAGATCTTAAGAGCTACAGCTGGTCCCACTTTGCATGATATGTAGATGTATATATCATAATAAGGTATCATAAGAACATAATACAGCTGAACCATGCAGTTCATAATGCTCACTGAATGCTTCCACAATTTTTAAGTGCACACTGTGCAACCTTTTCGCCTCATGTCTTGACTGTTTTCCTTAGGGTGAGCTATGATATCCAAACATCTCAGTAGTTTCCAAAAGCTGAAATTACTTTTGTCATTTTAAATCCTCTTCTCAAAACACACTGTTCATTTTATTAAATACTGAATACATATTACTGACTGTACACAATTTCAGTTTAAACTGGAGATAAGTGATGAATTTAAGATCCATCGAAGCTTTAAAAAGGAGCTTAATGCTACTGGGATATGAGCATTCTCACTTTTCCCATGGTAGTTAGTGCTTTTTGCTTTTGATAATAGTTTTGAAATTGTTTTTAATATTATGGCTCCCTTAACCCTTATATACTTTGTCTTGAGATAAATAAATGTAGAGTTTTACAGAGGAGAGTAAAATTCACATTTCATTGTGAATTCTATCAACATGAAAATTCAGGAAATTATAGGCTCCTATATTTACAGAATAGGTACAGAATAAGTAGTATTTCTGTAGACTTCTGGCCAATGTTCCTTAGTCTTAACCTCAAGTGACTACTTCTTGAAATGAGAATGAATGTCTGCTCTTTCAGGTTTTTTTCTCCTTTGCTGAGACTGTTGTTGAAGTGCCTCTTATTCTCTAAAATATTGTCTTCAGAAAACTATAATTTTAAAATAAATCTGAAAGTCTTAGACCAAAACTGTCCAGAAAAGTAAAGGCACTACACCAAGTTTAAATACAGTTCAATACTTTTTGAGCAGATTTTTGATCTTTAACCTTGGTAAAAACGTGGAGGCATACTGTATGATTTTTCTGTTTCTGAATGATGCACACTTTGTTTTCCATGATAGCATCTTCAAAGTCAAACTCACTTGAAAGGGCAATAAATCAAACATTAGGGAAAAATATGGTTATAAGCAGATATCTTACAACCACCCTGACAAGCTTTGTCATGCAAGTCCAAACAAATCAAATGAGACTTATCTCACACCTAGGCAGGTGAGAGTGGATTTGTTCTTCAAGCAAAGAAAAACAACAGATTCCTTGTCTTCCTACATCCTATTTATTTTTGTAAGTTTCAATATGGGATTTATTTACATGTTGCATATTACATATTTACTTATCACCTTCAGCTTGTCCAGTTTGATGAGTTAAACTTGTTCTGTGAACAAAAAGAAGAGCAGTGAAGATTTTTCTGTTCAGTTGAACTAGTATTTATTTAGGACCTGCTCAGTAGAATAAACAATAAATTCTGTCCTCTTTGTCCTCTTACGTGATTCTGTCTGCTCTGTAGGAATACCACTCATTTTAGTGTCAGCAAACTTGGTGAGGGTATTTTCACCCTCATTGTTCGGGTCATTTATGTTGTATTTCTCTTGTTAGTCCTTGGAGGTCACTGCTTCTCATATTAATTCTTTGAAAGTGTAAAATTATAGTCAATTTCTTTTTCAACTTTCCTGATACAGCATGGCCTGCTAGCTTACTGCTGCTGCCTCTCCATCCTCTGCCTGAGTGACTCCACCTAATACACATAATGCACGTGGAGCTTCCACTCTTCTCCATGCTGGAGTTCAGAGTGCAGTTTATCAACCCTCCTCCTGGATAACAGTTTCATGATAAGAAGCTTTCTCTGGATGGACACCTCTACTCATCCCAGGCAGCCAATTCCAGAGTGCAGACCTCATCTGATCTTTACCATCAAGTTTACAACAATGCCAAAGCACTACCTAAGAATACCCTAGACACTTCAAGTTTCTGGGTAGGCTTGAACAGCTAACAGCTAACAGCTGCCTGGGGTGACCACCAGAGTTGCTGTCTAATCATGCAGGTGATCAGAGCATCAGGGGCTCAACAACTGGTAGAGTACACCATTGTTCCCCTCTACCCTTCCAATGTACAGATGCACAAACTGTTGACATCTCTCCCAGCTGACGCTGCTCCCTGTACATTCACCCTGTGGGCAGTGTTCCCTTAGCACCAGCTATGTGTGGTTCCCTGCAATTTGAACTGTCCATCCCTTGCCTGAAAATCTTGTGGGAATCTGTTTGGTCTCTCTACATGCACAGCTCAAGGATACTGGGGGTACAGAAACTCCCCTGGGGACATTGTAAGCCTCACACTCCTCTCAGCATGCACCTATGGCGGACACTGCTAGTGTCAGGTTCCCATGCCTTGGCCTTCTCTTTTTGCATCTTCTGGGGGGAAAAGCCACAACAATAGAAGGTGCACTCCAGATAATAGGTTACTGCCTATCACCTCTGCAGGAATGTATGAAGAAAACACCTGCAAACAAAATAACAGAACTGAATCTTCATTTCAGTGCCAGGTTATGATCTATAACAAATATCCTTTTTTCTATTTATTTTTTTTCATCCTGAATCCTAGCCAAGGGCAACCCTGCTGTGCTGCAGATTTATGGAATGAAGGATTATGTGACACCATTCTTTCCAGAATACTTAACAGCCAATATCTATCTGATAAAAGTGACCTAATGAGATAAAATTTGGTTTTCATTCTAGCTTACATTTCTTAAAGCTTTAATGGATGTATTAAACATTTTTATTATCTAGTTGGTGGGCATTAATAGTTGATAATTCATAATCTCTCCTTTGCAAGTCATGTATTTTATAATTCAGTTTTAGAATCTTCTTCATGCATCCGTTAGCTTTGTCTTCATTTCATAACTTCTGATACATTTTAATAGCTATGCCTCTAGGTACTGATCATTATGTACATTCTTTTTCTATTAAGTAGGAGTTTAAAAACATCTATTTTCATATGATTTCATTATCTTGAAAATAACTCAGTTTAATAACTTTTGGAAGTAGGTTACACATACCTGCCTACGCAGAATAGTTTGTTCTGAACTGAAAACAATACTTGATCTTTACTCACCAAATACTCAATAGTTTTATCTGGATGGGAAAAAAACAGCATACAATTTCTCTCTCTAATTATATGTATCAATTTCACAGATTTCCTTCTGAATACTTAATGCTCTTGTGTCCAAACTCAGGTGCCAATCATTGTATGCCTAAAGCCACACTAACATTAAGCTACTCACACTAACATAAAGCTACTGGCAATCAACTATGAAACCAGAAACAATTTCTTAATGGATTTTAGATACAAACTACGTCTAATTTTGTCTTTTCTTTCATCAGAATTCTGTATCTGTATAAGAAGACTCCTGTAGATAACATTTTCTGCTGTTTTACTTGCTTTCCCATGATTACTCACCTTTTGTCTTTAGGGCAAATCATGATCCCATTGAATTAGTAGGAGTAGAAATTACGATGATATCAATGAGACCTAGATTTGGCATCTTCTGTATTTGTGCTGTATCTGCTCAGCTCTGTTCAAAAGACAGCTCTGTTCTGCATCAACTGATTTGCCTTGCCAATTCTATCTATCAAGGTTTGTTAAAACCTTGGAAGGGTTTGGAAAGAGGGTACTCCCCAGCAACGTATGAGTCTGTAAAAAGTCCTCGCCAGAAGGTTTATTTATTTCTATCTGGAGCATATACAATACACACTAAAGCTCATTCATGCAAAGTCTTGTGTGCTGAAGCCCACTAATTTAAGTGAAATCAAAAGGAACATCAGTGTGAATATTCATTAGTACCACTGTGACAGAAAATTTCCACCTGCTACAGCTTGTGAAACCAAGGTAAGACTTAATTTGCCATCTAGAGTGTTGCTCAGTGCTAAGCTTTATTCAGAATAATATTGCTCATATCTGACATAGTCTGGTAGAACATTATTCCAACTTCTTGTCTTTTGGAAGTTAATGGCAATAATCCCATTGACATCAATATGACCATGTCAGACACAAGTTCAAATGGTCATTATGTCATCATTATGACATGCAGTTTTAATATTCTCTGAATATTACTTTTCAATTATTAGTACACAAATATCCAGAAGAACTGGTATCAGAACTAAGAAAACAAACTTTTCCACTGTTGTATTTGGAGAAATTCTTGTCATGAACAAGTCTGTATTTACAAGAGACTCAAAAAATTCAGAGAGTTCATAGCATCATTTTTTGCAAACTGGTAACATACTTAACTCTTGTACAGTATGTATAATTACAAAGTAGTACTAATTAACAGAAGAAAAAAGGGTCAAAGAGGGTATTATTATATAGATATTTCAAAGTAGCTTTGGCTTTCTGGAAAGTAAACAGTTGCAAAGGAAGAATGGATGCCATTAATTTAGTTTATTTTAAACATCAGTATGTCTTATAAATTTAAGCTGGTATTCAGAGGGCCTCATATATAGTCAATGGAAGGACACTGACATTGCCCAGGGTGAATATAGATACTTGCTTTAGAAGCAAGTGCAGACACCTATTTCTCTTCCAAGAAAGGGAAATGAGATACTAGCATAGAAATAGATAATTACTTTTTAGATGTCTGAAGGTATGTGAGATGAATCCCATTCTATGAAGTTAATTAAAATACCTTGCAAAACACAAGACTGTCAAATTACTGTTTTCATACATATTTCCTCATCATCTGATCTTCTCAGGGGTTGTCTTCACTCCAGAGAAGTCAAGCAAACAAACAAAAAGTTGTGTTTATTATAGCCTCAGGGAAATTAGCATGAGATGAGTCTATCCTTAGTAAAAGGCTGACCTTAATGTGCTTGCTTGTGTCAAAAATGCCTGTCTTTTCTGCGCCAGAGAGGAAACACCTTCTCTAGGTTTCTGAAACCTATTATTTACCCCTTGTTTTTGATATTCACTGCCCCCTGTAGTAGGAGAATTTTATTTTGATTACACTTTCAAAATGTCTGTATGACTGTGAGGTTCAAACAGTTTTCCTAAACATTCACCAATAACTCTTGTGTGAAGATTTACCTGACTTCTGGAGAAATGACTTGCTGAGCATGCTTGGTTTAAGGCAGTACAGAGAGCTAGTGCGCTGGCATGTTTGCTGTGGGGCTGTTGTAGTAGGGGACGGACCCGGAGTAATGATGCAACCTCAATATGAGTATGATCATTCTCCTTTATTGCTAGTTTCACACAGTTTATAGAGAGAGTACATAGCATAAACAACCTTATGATTGGATAACTGAGGCTAAAAACACGTATCAAGCCAGCAGTTAATTGGTTAACTGGATTAGTCCATGCTGGGCAGGACTCCCTCAGTTCCCAGATAAGAAGCACTGTGTTGTCATAACTTTAGCTGTTTACAACCCTGTTCTCAGGCTCAAGGAGAGAGCAAGATCACTGTGCAGCCTACAGCACTTACGCTAACAGTGCTATTCATTGGATGCTCAAAGTGTTGGGTTGCTCAGGATGTATCCTTTGCTTACCAACTGTCCTACCACATGGGGCCAGCCTCAGGTTCACTCCTTTGGCCTTTAACTAACCTTGTCACATCGATGCAACTACATTATTGCTTTGCCAGTCAAACTGCAGGTTTTTAATGATTTAGTTTTATAAATTCATAGATTCTAAGGCCTAATCAGATAATTATGATGCTGTAATGTGACTGCACATCTTAGATTAAGAATCCAAACTGAAGCTCGGTGATTTTCCATGGGCAGTCCCTCTCCCTTTTTGTTCCCCAAAAGTCATTGGACTTAACAATCTCCAAAAACTGTTGTCTGTGATTTCATAGTGCAGCCTGAAGTTACAAAGTTCTGCCATGAGCGTTTCAGAAAATTCAACACTGAGAGATGTGTTTTGTTGAGGCATATAAGGAACTTCTCCCACAGTATTCTGATTGGAATACTTATTTAGAACATCACAAACACTACAATGACAATATTCTCCAATTTAGTTTTTTAAGCTCTAATATGAAAGTTTATTTATGACAACTGAAAAGATGAGACTCCATTTGCTTAAACAAACATCCCTACTACATGAATTACAAAAGAAGGGACCTACTACCAATTGTATACTTGGTGATTATCTTATACTAGATCAGAGTATGTTATGAAAAGTGCAATCTACGTAGCAAATTTATATTCTTTCAACCAAAGGTGGTGTTATCTTATTGCAGCTTAGAAATATATATGATAAACATGATTTTTACAACAAAATATGTCCAGCTATAACTAATTCAGTGTGTCTCATTTTAGTAGAAATCCTCTGTATTTATACTGGCCAATAATACAAAACAGACTACATATTTCTCTCCCTCTTTTATTAAATTCCTTAGTGAAAGCAACACTGGGTTTATCTACTTGTCCAAAACTTTATGAGTCTCTTTAATTAAAGTTATAGAACTTCAAAAAATATTCATGGTTGGTATGGGGCTTTTTTCCATTAAAATTATGATCTTAAATTTAGATCAAGAAAAGGAGAAACAAAGAATCATAAATTACCACAAAAAATAAATGTAGAGGGAAGCTCCAAAAAAATCGCAATCTATTTGCCACCAGCACTAATTAGAGCTATCAAAATAGTTCAATAAATACCACATTTCAAGAAAAAACACCAGTAAGGCTGCACTTTTGCCAGTGTCATAATTCAGTTATCTTCCAAATAGCTCTGTTATAGTAGGAAAAAAGGTAGTTTTCACTGTGTCCCATAACTTGCCATGAGACAAATCAGGACTGGAAGATCACTCAAGTTTACCTGTCATTTTAAATAAAAATTTTTAATCTTGGGAGACCAATGACAGCTGTGTTGCTGCCATTCTTTAAATCAAGGTGATGAATTTTTTTTTATTTTTTTTTTTCAAAAAGGGCCTGGATATTACAAATGCAAATGGTAGATCAATTTTGCATAGTAAGAAGTTAAATCTTTTTGATTTTGTAACAGTGCCCAGGATTAAAGCCAAACAAAATCTAAAGTTAATGAATCAGTCAATATCTATCACACAAAACAACAGTAAAATTCAGTTATTTCTATTAAACAAACCCTTGTACAAAAAGAAAAAAAGTTGTTTTCATTTTCTTCTGTTTTATTCCTATATAGATTATTTGCATGGTATCAAGATAAAGTAATAGATCATAAAAATTCTTTATTTCATATGAAACATTAGAATATTCATTTCCATTGTCTCTCAGATGCCAAAGTCTTGCCCTCTTTCAACTACAAAACAGCTATGCAGTACTTAAGAGAAAATATTGTGCTTTGTTTTATTCATGACTCATTCTTTTCCTGCTGTATTTCATCTGGGTTCAGACATACGTAAATGAAGAGACTGCAAGAAAACAATCTAGGCAATGCTGAAAAACTAGTCTTACAGTAAATGATTAAAAAAATGGAAACTGGTCTTTGAAAGACAACAAAAAAGAGAAAATTAAACAATAAGGAGATTAAACAGGGGAGCTTAATATTGTGCAACAACAGATGGAAGCTTTTGCCTACAACGTGAAGGAAATAAGGTAGTAAACCAATAATAACTTTAATATGTATCTGCATTTACTTATCATGCTACATGAAGCCAGCTTTATTGCTGATGGCCTGGGGATAAACATCTATGTTCTCAGAGACAATATTACCTTTAGCATTTATATAAGGGTTGAATTATGTGTAAAACTTCAGAGATTAGGGATTGCTGGGCATCTGCTTGTTTAGCCTTGAGTGGTTTTTTATGATAAACTTTAATTTGTTGAAGCTATTTTTAACTTTCTTTAATCAGGTTTTTCAACAATATAACAGAGGTGGTTTAATTTTCCTTTTGTCTCTAGAAGAGATAAACATAGTAAGACAGAGAACAGAGCTAATAATAGTAGCTTTTCAGCATGTTTTCTATATTTGTGAAGCAGAATCCAAATATTTCTGAGATAAAGACTGAAAAATAATATTTAGGTGTTTGTGAGTGTGTGTACTTGTGAGAGAGGGGAAATTGCAAGATAAATCATTACATGACATGCTCTAGCTGAGGTAGTATGGTTTATGTGTATGTGTCCTTGTAGTGGATTATTGTCACAGTTTTGCTCAAACAGAAAATAGTAGCAGACAAACCTTACTTGCTTTCTCTCTGTGTTTTTATTGACCATTTTCAGATGCAAAATTGAAGATCAACACAGTTTGCTCATAAGTAACTCAACACAATATTCCCCAGTACACTAAATTCTACATGGCTGAAGAATTCAAATCATACTTCATTGACTTTACCTGTTAAGCTGACAGGTCACACAGAGCAAATTAAAAACCATGAGCAGCAAAACATTCTAGTTATTTCCATGCAGTCCCTCAGTACACAGAAATCATATTTTCAGAACATTAAAAAAAATATTTTGATGGCTTAAAAAACTGAAATTTATGAAGTGCTGAATGCTGAAAATTTTACCTTCACCTTCTTACATGTGAATAGATGGGGGCTTTTTTCCTCCTGAAACCTACAAAACTCAAATCTTGATAAAGAAGACATAGAATATTTGTGCAGAAAGGGAAGCATCACATCTGATAAGGGAAAAAAAAAAAACCAAAAAAACCCAAAAAAACCCCAGAAAACCCCAAATTGATAGAAATTCTAAGGAAAACTACCTAGATACATGGAAAAGAAAGACTGTGCCAAGTTAAGGACAGCAGCTACTGCAAAGGTATTTGGAAATATTTTGGGGAATAGCAATTAATGGGGAGAAAAGCATAGTGACGACCTTCTGGAATTCTCCCAAAACTTCTCTCTCTATGCTCACATTACCATGATCCAGTACTGCCAAGACTCTGTTTTAATAGTGGGCATAACTCTTTAAAAGAACAGCTCTTGGAAAAGACTGTTTTTACTCAGCATGGAGCAAAAGGTCTGCTGAAGAACTTGATGGATGACTTCACCAGTTCTCTTACTGTTACAGTCCACTGGTAAGGGGGCAAAAACACAAGGCAAGAGTTTTAGAACTCTTCTGCTTCCATTTTATTCCTGTCCTGGAAAAGGAGAAGAACCATAGAAAGAACAGAAATTAAGCTATTGCAGAGGTATTTTTAAAATGGCACTACAGGGGCAGAAATGCTTAATGACTAGAGGGGATGGGAATTCTGGAAAACAAAATATATCCAGACACAGCAACAGAAGAAACTGAGAGGAAGAATAGGATCTAAAGCCTACTTCCAAAGGGATAAAATTTCCTAAAATCAGTTGGAGGTAAGTCTATTAATCTTATGAACATGCATACACCTAGAAATTATTCCGAGTCAAAGCAAGATACTAAAAAGATGCAATATCTCTGTAAGAACTATTTAGGCAACCAAGCTCATATCTGTCATCTATTCTATTTTCTCTCCTTTCCTCACCACTCTTCAACACAGTCAATCCAAGTCAATCTTTATCCCTCAAACCTGTTGAGGCATCCTGGAAAAAAAACCAAACAAACTTTCAAGGGAATTCTAGTCTCAGTTACATACTTTCCACTAGGACTAACTCTCTCCGGTGTTTTCAAGTCTGACATTTAGAGCTATGTGCAAATTATTTGTGACTGAGCAAATTAGCTAATTAAATAATTGGCTTAGGGCTTCATAAAATTTGGCTGCTATGGAAATGAGGCTGTCTGCTATCTTACAAGCTTCATCTAAGCATTCAAAGTGCTTCATGTCTCTACTCTGAAATTATGATAGTAGCAGATTTGTTTCTAAAATGCTTGTTTATACAGTTGTTGTTGCATAGTTTCCAAGACAATATGTGGTGGGATATTTCTCATGAGAAGCAATGTACCCAAGTAAGACTGCAGTCTTCCCTGCTTATTGTTTGCAAAACAATAACATTACACTGACTTTACATAGAATGATTTAAAGTAGAATTAAAAATCACATCTGGTTTTGTTTGTTTGTTTGTTTTTGTGGTTTTATTTTTCTCTTTGGTGTACTATATTAAGATTCAGGTCTCTAGACAAGGATGAAAAAATTAAGGAGTTGATCTTGTTTGGAATGATACATGATAAAGATAACCCATTCTATGCACCCCAATGCATGACAACAAAGCAGGGCTGCATAAAACAAAATAATACGTTTAGAAGAAATTCAGAGTGTTTTCACCTTACCTAGCCCTTCAGACATCTGCCCTTCATCACTTAATGAATTTATAAGAGAAAATATTAGTCACATCCACTGAAACAAGATGTTTAACTTTCATACAAAATAAGACAGAATTCATTAGAATCAAAATCATAAAGTGAAACATAAGTGGGTGAGTTTTTTTCATCTATTGAAGAATGTGCTACTGATAAAGGTAAAAGACATCATATATAAAAATACTTTACTGGTTTTGAGATCCTCAGAACTCCAGCTTAGTGCAGCTCTATTGTGCTTTCGTATCTGTCATAGTACATGAAGAGCAATACCTGCCAGCTCCCTGCCAGCACTGAACAAGAAGCTCTGCCCATTGAATTTGACTGATGAATGTTGCCTGTTTTCCAAGATACAGCTACTTCCATTCACTGTGACTCAAAACATCTCAGAGAAGACCACTAAATATCTACATGGAAGATGGTCAGGATCTTTTCTGACACTCAGCAACTGGAATGCATGGAGCTCTGCCTGGGGATCGAGCAGGAACCAGCTGAGACAGGTTGAAGACAAGGAGGTTGTTTAGTTTTCAGCATTGGACATATTCAAAAGCTATCTGGAATTAGTCTTGAGCAACAGGCTCTAGATTGCTGTGCTTGAGCAGGGCAGTTGGAGCAGCTGAACTCCAAAGACCCCTTGTAATTCTTCTGTTATTCTCTAATTATTCTGTGATCTGTACAGGCGAATATTCTTCATAATTTTAACATACTTTTTTCTGTTCTGTGATTTTTTTTAGGTTTCATCCTAGAATATAGACACTGCACAAATAAATCATTATGTATAGTTTACTTGAAATTAAACTATGTTTTGATTTTTGCTTACCAAGCATCTGCTTTCTGTTTCTACCTACATGAGCCATAAATTCATGGACACCACATTGTAAAAATAGTCATCTTGGTAATTTTTTATTTCCTCATGTATTTTGACTGAACATTCAAAACTTTTTCTGCTTCTTGCATTTGCTGAACTTAAAAGTGGGAATGAGATGGAGCTCTACCCAGTACTGCATGAATTACAGAGACAGATGAATCTTTGATTTTCGTGAACAGGTGGTGAGGTAAAAGATTTATGTAAAGATGGAAAATACAGTAGCTTCCATGAGTAAATAAACTTTCTTGGTTGCATGACAATTGTTTCAATAAAAATTGAATTCTCTCTTCTTTTTGTGAATATACATGTAGCCTGGTAAATATTACCTGTGAAATTATTCATAGAAGGCCACAGGAACTGTAATGGCCTGACACTTCAGTAATTTGGTCTTGTCATGTCCTAAGCTGGTTTTAACTGCTGAATCTTCATTAGTGAGCCAATGTTATTAATACCAACATGAGAAAAACTAAAAAAAATAATCCTAAACAGCGGCAAAGAATGAGGAAAAAAGGGGATCCCAAATAATGGTGTTAATGTACTCTGGACACTGCTGGTGATCTCTCAGACTGCTCCCTTACATTTTCATAGCAAAATCTGATACTGTTGACCTGGATAAATACTGTGAAGGATTCCAGAAAAAGTAGATAGGCAGATAACAAAAGTTTAATGTGTTACACTTTCACTGGACCATTCCTGAGGAAGACTAGACAATTTGGTCCAAAATTGTGAGCAACTATTATAATTGGACTAATAATTACAACTTCTATTTTGGTTGCAAGGTTAAGACCTCAGCTATACTAACAATAGATTCTTGACTATGTGTATACAGTGATTTCCTATTCAACCATAGTGAAGTTTCGTGGAAGAACATAGTAATTTCTCTACTTAGTTTTAATTTAAATAGAAGTAAAGCTGTGTTCTTCCTTTTGATAAAATACTAATGGTTTCAAACTGACCTTTGTAATAGTACCTACTTGGTTGTTCGGGTGTAAAGCATTAAAGCATTTTGATCTAGCAACACACTGATGCAGTCTGTTTTTTCGTTGTTTTTTTCCCATCCAAATTGCTTACTTGAAAATTCTTCCTGTCTTATTTCAGGCTACATCAAGATAATAAAATTCCTTCCCTATGGGGAATAAGCAATCTAATATGGTTATAAATTGCAAAATTAGTCTGCAACAACTATTTCTCCATAAGCACATTTATATTTATTAATTTATTATGCAGACATTTTAATGTGACAGGGAAGTTAAAATTTGTTGGCTTGAATTGCAGTACTGGCTGGAGTAGAATCCATTAATTTCTGGAATCACTTAGCTGATACCTGAGGCTTATGACTCTGGCATCATGATAAGGAGAGAATACAATCCAGTAGATCTAAAATAATTGCCTGTATTTCATCAAAACTCAATATCCTTAGAAAATTCTGAGTCCCTGAGAAGGTGGATCCAGAGCACTCCAATTATTTGCCACCCTGTTCATATTAGCCATCTAAAGATCTTCATTGCTTCTAAATAGTAAATCTGCTCACATATGACAGTTACAAAAACTTGATCAGTTCTGAGAAGTACATGTTTCACAACACTCATACTGATGTTTCTAGGTTGTTTGGGTCATTTGTATTGAAGCTGTGGGACTTGGGGCACTGCTCAATATGTTTAATTCCTCATTTTAGCCAATATAAATGTAGCTGCATTTCCCTACAATGATTTTTAAACTAATTTATACAATTTTTAAATTTAATCCTGAATATATATTAATTTATTTCTTTAGTGACTCTGTTGAGGTATTTCAGTTTTTTCTTTGTTGGCACTGGTTTTTTGTCCTAGATTCACAATATAGTCAACAGGGAGAAGGGACATCTATACTAACCATCACTAGAGAGAAGAACTAAAGCAAACTGCAATTTCAGTTTTAAAGGATTTTTAAGGTTGAATGCACATACCCCTTGCTTTTCATTCTTCCACTTACCCAAGCAAGTAGTGACATTTTTACTGTTCATTAAAATCTCAAAAGTGATTTGACATTAAAAAATCATGAATAAAAGCAAAAAAGTTTTGATCATGACCAAAAATCAAATATGAAATTCTCATACATTTAGGATTTTGTGAAGGCTTTAGTCCAGGGGTGGAAATTCTTCTGTCTTATATCTTACACCCTCAATTATATGTCATGTTAACATCCTTGTAGGAGATATGGACAGTGGGATTGAGTGCACCATCAGCAAGGTTGCAGATGACACCAAGCTGTGTGGTGCAGTTGATACACCCGAAGGAAGGGATGTCATCCAGAGGGACTTGGATGTCATCCAGAGGGACAGGCTTGACAGGTGGGCCCATGCCAACCTCATGAAGTTCAACAAGGCCAAGTGCAAGGTCCTGCACCTGGGTTGAAGCAATCCCGAGCACAGATACAGGCTGGGTGTAGAGTGGCTTGAGTGCAGCTCTGAAGAAAAAGACTTGGGAGTGTCAGTTGACGACAAACTCAACATGAGCCAGCAGTGTGCACTTGCAGCAAAGAAGGACAAACAAGTCCTGGGTTGCATCAAGAGGAGTGTGACCAGCAGGTCCGGAGAGGTGATTTTGCCGCTCCACTCGGCTCTGGTGAGACCCCACCTGGAGTATTGTGTCCAGTTCTGTCCTCAACATAAGGAGGATATTGAGCTGTTGTAGCGGGTCCAGAGAAGGGCCACAAAGTTGGTCAAAGGGCTGGAGCAACTGCCTTATGAAGACAGGCTGAAGGAGTTGGGGTTGTTCAGACTGGAGAAGAGAAGGTTCAGAGGGGACCTTATAGTAACTTATCAGTACCTGAGGGGGTCCTACAGAAAGGCAGGGGAAGGA
>VZTY01028952.1:53976-66888 GCA_013400935.1 Turnix velox
GAGCAGTCTGATCCAGTGGGAGGTGTCCCTGCCACAGGCTTGGAACTCGATGATCTTTAAGGTCCCTTCCAACCTAAACTATTCTATGATTCCTATTAAAGACTGTTTGGTGAGATGAGAATGTCATTGCTGTCCTAAATTACTCTCTTAGTCCTGTGTGGGGGGATAGAAGAATGTGTCAGCAGCTGGGTGGGACCTGTCGGAGTTGGGCTGATAAAAATATCAGGATAATTTTTATTAGGGTGACACATTAGATTATCCTTGCATATGGGATGACTAAAAATACAAATAAGTTCAAGACATTCATGTGAAAATTCATACATCTCTGATGAAAAAGATATGGAAAAAGTGGTATAGTCAAAGATGTACCAGAGGGGAAAGTTTATTGTTCCTTTTACGAAAATAAAAGTAATAGTTTAAATTGAAATAAGTAGTGTAAGAACACCAAATAAACCTAATTTTGACTAAGACATCATATCTAATGCACAATATCTTCTTTAAATCTGATTTACTCCATTTTCCCACTACCCTCCAATATTGCTCTTCATGTGAATACATTTTAGGACAGCAGGGAGAGATGGAAAGGACATTAAATTTCTTCACAGAGGATAGGACTGATGGTCATTTTAATTATTTTGTTAACATCATTGGAGTCATTACCTCATAATAGAAAGTGCTGAATGGTCACCTTTTCCCAACCTTTCTTACCACTTATCATCAAAAAGCAAAGCATAATGGGCAACAGCTGTTTCTGCTATGCCATGCATTTAAATACACTCCCTAAGTGAGTAGTTTAGTTCCCCAACAATAATTTCTCCATAAGCCCATAATTAAAAAAGCAAAGTTAATCTGCAAAACATTAGTGTCTATTTTTAAGATAGATGAAGGGTGGCTTTTAGTTTTCATTATGATAATTCACTTTTCTTGTTTGGCCTTTCTTTTCCTTTCTTATGTCTCTTTTCGAGCCTCCACTTCTACATCTTTGCTCTTTTTAACTTTCAGCCTTATTATAATTCTTTCAGTCTTTCTTTTACATGTCTTTAAAGTTAAAAAGCTACAAATTTGTGTGTGTGTTTGCTGTCTCTGCCTATTTATATTTCTGGGGTTTCTTTTGTTTGGTTTTTTTTAAAATTATTTTTGTTTTTTTCCTCTATTTTGATTTCTGACACGGTACCAATATCTGGGTGAAATGATAAACAACTTGTAGAGTACATGTACAAATGAAAACTTCTATAATAGAAAACTTTCCGTTAGGAAAAATTATTGCATAATAGTAAGTAATGAATATAGTAACTGAAATATTTTCAATCTAAAGGGACAGACTGTACCATTAAGTTTGAGGTTTATGAGGGAAAATCTTTTTTTTCAACAATTTTTTCAATTCAGGATGAATTTTGCCGGGAATATTTTTCTTAACTAAATTGTGGCTGAAATTAGACTTCTTAAGTTCACCATAAATATTCTTTTTTTTATTATGCTTAGGTTCCAAAATAATCTCAATTTTCCCCTTTCCATCTAGCAGACTATTTTTTAGATCTTAAAACACTTGCCTACAGCTAGGATGTGGAGAACTGTTTTTCCACAGTGCTGCTGGGGAAATCTCTTTTATGTGTGTAAAACGTAAACCTGTAGATGTGAAATTCAAAAGAACATTTCCCTTCCAAGGAGAAGAGTCGGGCAACTAGTCAGTCATTTGTACAGAGGTTGTTCTCAGCAGTGACAGGAAATTAGCTAGTCATAAAGTGGTAAAAATTCTGCTTCCTGAACTTGCTGTAGGAATATGACGGTGAACTGCTAGCTGGGTTTTGTCCTATTGCCACTGAAATTAGTGGGAATCTTTCTAACTTAGGCAACTTCCTGAAACAGGCTCTACTCAATTTAGTTTATAAAGAATAGAAGATGAACAGTTCTGTCTGGTTACCTACCTTGCTACTACGCAAGGGTGTGTAATATGCTCTGATTTTATCACTTTATCTCACAGTGTTAAGAAATAAAGACTATTAAAAGGAGAGGTTTCCACAGTTGCTTTTTATACTCTTGATTTCTTTGAATTACTGATACTTTCTTCAGTATTTCTGGGATAAATTATATATCTCCACAGTTAAATGCTTTTATTGAATTTTTTTAGAACATACTGCATCATAATATGTATTTTCCTTATGGAATATGCTTAGACCTCTAAGGAAAACCATCAGCAACCACATTCTACCATCTAGAATGGAGAGGGGGAGATAATCCATTCTTTGTATGGCTATATGGATTTTTCAGCTAAAGAATGTTCTAACTTTCAGCATGGCAAATCCACCACTAATCCGTAGAAACCTTTTACCATGAAGCTGCAAAGGCAAACACAAAAATCTGTGTTACTCATTGCATAGCCAATACCCATATGTCAATTTTTTTTATTTTTACCCACCCCTTCCTTTTGAGAGACAGGTAACTTATCCGAAGATGAGCCAAAGTTCTGGTTCATAATTATGGCAAAGAATTATATGTAAAGAAAGATAATTATCTTGTTTTCCTACTGTAAAACAGAAAAAACTTAACCTACTCACAATGCAGGTGCAATCTGAAATACATTCTACTTTGTGAGATTCTTGTTTTACTGTTTGCTGCATAAAATGAAAAAGATCTCCTAACAATGAAAGTTTGTGATCCTCTATATTCATTTACATTTTTTGCTTGATTTGTAACCAACTTTATCACTCTTAAAATAAATATGCTGTTTGTCGTCACAAGCGCAAGTCTTATAACCTTGACTTGGTCAAAAGGAAGAACATGATTTGGTTTTTGGTGTTTTGTTTGTTGTTTATTTTTCATTTGTGAATTTCTTAAATTTATTTTGTTTTTTTTAATATCAGGGTATTCTTTTCTAAAGAAGATTCTGCATTACAAAGCAGAGGTGAGAAAAGAGAACTTGAATTAATTTATATATTATATGTATGAACTAAACAATAGTATTATAATTTTAATTCAAGAGCACACAGTCATTTTCCCAAATGATTTTTTCTTTAATTTCCCTATCTGTGGACATATGTGTTTTTCTGTTTACATTTCAATATACATGAACTGAAACACATTTTGAGATATGGTCATCCACAGTGTAGTGTGTTTTCCAGTCCAATTAACTTTAAAACTTCTAACCTCAAGCCTAGAGTGTGGAAAAAATAGCAGACACTGGAAAAAAAAACCAAAACAACAAAACCTTTTTCTTGCAAGAGAAGCGAAAGTGTAAATAGTTAAACAAGGTACAGAAGCACATGGAAAATAAAGGTATGACATAGTGTATCACTAGAAGCATTTATAAACCAATTTCTCAGCAAGCACAGAGCAACATTTTTGAGAAGGGATACAAAAAATCAAAACTTAGGTATGGGCAGAAAAATGTCTGTATAAATCTATTGGGGTAATTATGTTTCCTAAGGACTCTTGGCTGGAAATTTTAAAACATAAACAGTTCTGAATTATCCAAGTTTCAGGCTCATGGGAACTCTAAAATGGTGCATGGAATTGGCTCAATTGTTAAAGCAGAATACAAGGCACAGCATCCCTTAATAAGGATACAGTTTAGTTTTATAAGCATGGATGCCTTTCATTTTGTAGCACAGCAGTTGGTAGATGAAACACAATGTCAGCAGTCAAACTGGTAAGATCCTCCCAAACCCAGAAGATACAAAAACATAGTGGACCAAACTAGACCAAGAGAGCCATACCAATAACAGTGTTGACTTTCCATACAAGAAAATGTACCTATGGCTGGAAGCAATGAATCTAAAAATTCAGTTTCTTCTCAGAACTGGTAATGGGAAGAGAGTAGGGAAGAGAGCTGAGTGAGAATAAAGTTCAGAAATAAAGTTCAAGTAGCCAATAAGGGCATTTCAAGACTTTTTCTCTCCCTGAGATTTGTGTGTTGTTTGTGATTTTTTAGTTTTGTAACTTTGAGGGTCCTTTCATGACAATTCTGTTCAGAACATTTCAGTGAAGTGGAAAAAATCAGGAGGGAAGGGAAAATCAGTGATGAGACCTCACAAATATATACTAGTTTGTTTTCCATTGTATTATGAAAATAGAGACAGCAATTAGATATAGTTTACTCTTAAAGTAATTTCCCTAATCTTTAGCCTGATCATCATAATTTGTCTTTTCAATGCGTGGATTAACAAGGAAGATTTTCCAAAAGTACTGGGTAACCTGAAAGACATTATTTTTGGACCATATTAAAACATTATCAAAGAGAAATTCTAATGATTCATTTATTTGGGCCAAGTAAGCCATCAAAATTCATCATGATTTTTCACACTTAATACAGTGGGAAAAACGTGGATATCTGAAGGTAAAATTTTACTTCTGTGGCTACAAGATCACAAAAGAATTGGTCTTGAAGACAAGAAGCACTATAAAATAACTCTATTATTCTACAGAAGTGCTGCCCTACTTTAAATGGATCTGATTTTTACGTGGAAATTTTTCTTTACATACTTTGGGTCCTCTTTCCTTTGTGAAAAAAAAGATAATCTATTATTAAGACAAGTGACCACACTGATTTATCATAACAGCTTGCATCTTAGAAACCATTGGAATAGAGATATTGTCCAGAGTTATCATTTAAATTTTCCTAAAAAATAAATTAATGTATTTCTTGTTTAAAAAGTAAATGTAGCAATAGTTGTTGATGTTTCATCATCCTAATGAACAAACAAAACTACTCCAAATTAAAAAACTCTATAAGAATTAAAATAAAAAAGGAAATCTGAACACACATTTTGTGCAAGATATTCCTGCTGAGTTTTTTCAAGATGAAAAAAGAAGAAATCATATGATAAGGCTGATAATAAGTAATCAAATATAGGAAATGTCTCCAGTAGTTCAGATCTTTCATTTATTTTTAATGTCCTGAACAATATCTAATAGAAGTAATATTCTTTAAATCTTAGTATTATTGTCCAGAATGTCTAATGAAGAGGGCACTCTAATATGGGTGGTTAGAAAAACCCCCTTTAATGAGTTCACTCCTTTCTTATTCTTTGTAACTAATGATTGCAGAAATACTGCATTCCTTCTGTAGCCTGTAGCTGATTGTAAAGTCTACTGGTTTTCTTATTATACCTAAGAGGTTTTTGGTTTTTTGTCATTTAAGAGTATTTTAGAGCAAAGTCACTAATCAGTTGTCTTACTAATGCTATTTTGAGAGCTGGACCTCAGTATCCCAACATATTTATTTTTCTTATTTTATGACCAAATGCATTAGGCCATCATTTGTCTACATACAGGTAATCAAGTACCCATAAGGGGTTAAATATCCAAGACCACAGTAATGATCAAGATGTCAATACCTCTATTGCCTGTGCTATTGGTCAGTAAGACATACAAGAACTTAGACTGCATCTGGCTGTAGAGAGTCCATTCAGGTGCTCATTCTTCTTCTTGCTTAGCATCCTGCTGAGGGATGCATGCATCATATAATTTTTACACAAATCTCTTACTTTGAAATCTCATTTACACAGTCAGGGTTTTATTTAAACTGAAAAAGTCCAACAGCTTATCCAGACAGCTTGTTTTTATTCCTTTGGGTATTTTTATGAAAAGACAAATTGTATGTAAGTCAGTGTCACACTGAGTCATTCCACTTGGGTCAGATGCCTACTTTTCAGGCAAGGAAACGTCAAAGTGAAATGTGAGAAAATCATCCTCAGTGAATATTCATTTAAGCATCCTATAAGGAATTTGAGGGCTCCCAGCAATGCTATTGACAGACTATGCATCAGTAAACTCGTGCTGACACAACTTTTCCTTCAGAGTAATCTCTCTGGGTTTTTTTGAGGAGAGCACCATACAAATTAATAGAAATGATCCCTGAACTGAGAGTTTTGCAAGGAGATTTTGAAATGTGACTTCCTGAATAATAAACAAGGCAAGTGGCAAAGGCCATAAAGTGGGTAAGGTATCACAATGAGGTAATTTGGTTACTCATATAGAGATAGAACTTTGCTGTAACATTATAAAATAAATACAAATGTAGTCACAGCTTACTGAGCTAATACCTTACACTGCTGTTGAAAGAAAGGAGTTTCCACTCTTGAAAGAGAACTCACACTCCACTGAAAGTGGTTTACAGGCATTCTGCTGAAGTCAGCATGTGAAGTAGTAAGGTTGATATCAGTGGTGGCAGGTAAGAGAGAGAATCAGAGATAAGGTCCAACAAAAAGAAAAAAAAAGGTGGTTAGAAAAAGGACTTGCAGATCTGGATCACAAAGATTAATTCAGTGCACTGATATTTCAAATGACTCAAGAGTTACAAATAGAATAGGATTTAGATTTTCCTAATTCCTACTTGGAATTATTTCAGGCCAGAATGCTCCTTGAAACTTCTTAGGAATTCTTTCCCAACTTCGGTGTTTCATGAAAACCTTTTGGTATGTTTTTTTTCCTACTTTAGCTTTTAATAAGAGTAGCTAGTAACTCTCAGTGTGATAATGTAGTGATCATGTTAACCATCTTGAGATCTGTTAATTGACCTTTATTAATTTGTCCATTATGAATTGTCCCTCCTGAAGTTCAAATTATCATTTTCAGAACTGTAACAGTCTATGGAATACATAACCTCTCCAAAGCACAAGAATGTCTCACATTAATGTATATGAAATTAAGAAGATACAACAAAAGGCCAACTTTGTTGAACAGGAAATTCCAGACTGGGTTCAAACACAAGAAAGGAAGCCTATGAAAGATCAAAGTGGGAACAGGAATCCTGTTAGGAATTTGGTAGCATTGCCTATGCAGGCAGTAAGGAAAGTCAAATTTTAACTAATGCTGAAGCTGGAAAGGGTTTGTGAAGTACAACAAGGACTTCTGTAATTACACCATTAGTAAAGGCAAGACCAGGAATACTGTCAGTAATCTGTTGAATGGATGGGACAACTTAATAATGAAGCTTATTAAAAAAGCTATGATGTTTACTTTTCTTCGGTTTTTGCTGTGCTGATGTGGGCAGGTTAAGGAAGAGAAGTAGTAACATCAGTAGAAAAATATCAGGTGATGAATACTTAAGCAAATTGGAAATGCTGAAGTTCATCGGAACAGATGGGACATGTTCAAGTATGCTGAGAAAGCTAGTAGGTATAATTGTGGTAATTGAGAAGAGGCCTTGATGCTTGCAAAAATGCATATCATCATCATCTTCTAAAAGGGCACTAGGAGAATTTAGAGGACTACATCCTGGCCAGCCCAATATGCTTAAAGATCAAATCTTTCTGGAAGCCAAAGTATAAGAAGATGGCTTGAAACAACCAGCATGTATTTATCAAAGATAAAATCATTACTGACCACCTTGAATGGTGATGAAATGTCTATACAAGGAGGGAATTGTTGTGGCTTACCTTGGCTTCAGGGAGATATTCTATGTCTTGTTATTGCATTTGGGTAGCCAGTTAAGACAACTGAATCTGAAACAGGTGAAAAACTAACTGTTCTCAAAGCATAGCAGGTAACTACTCCAAGTCTAACTGGCAGCTAGTTATGTTCTCTGGTGTCATCTATGGGCCTAGTACTGTCTACCATCTTCACTGAGGACCTCTGACAAAGAAAATCAGACATATCAGTGAATTTTCTGAAGTCTCCGAACTAGAAGGATCAGGCAGTGAGCAGTTAGTTGGTTAAGATCCAGCATTTAATGAGATTTTAACAAGCTTCAGAACTATGCTAACAGTAGCCTCATGAAGTCCCACAAAAGCAAATACAAACTCCTCCATTTGTGACAGAATAACACCTTGCAACTGAATAAGCTGGAGTTATTTATCATGAAAGCATATTTGGAGTAAGAGATGTGAATCTGCAAGCCTGATGGACAATAAATTGAAAAAAGTCCAGTGCACAACAATCAGGAATATATTTTTATTGTAATGAAGAATAACACTCTAGCTAGTGCAGCAAACAGTTGGAAGAATTGATTATTTTTCTCTTTTCAATCCTTTTGAGACCATATCTGAAACACTGTGTCCAATTATGGTTCACCAGAGTAAGAGAAAAAATGACAAAATAGCGTTGAAATGAAGCTACTATGGAGGCCAGGAAGATGAACATAGGAGAGGTGCTCACTAGACCATGTCCTTATTCTGCTTCGCCCTTCACTCTATTTTGTCATTTGCACAAGAATAAAACAATGCAGAAAAGGCTCATAAATTGTAATTGCAACATTTTACAGTTCCTTAGTAGAGTAAGTGGCTATCCATTGAGTCCAAGAGGTTATGATTCTCTACTGTGTCTGCTTTATGCTGTCACAACATTGCTTTTTTCAGCAGATTTTCTTATTCTTGCCATTCGGTGTAAAAGGGTGAACAATCAAACACTTTTTCACAGTTAGCCGTCAGGCATACAGATACATGTATTCATCACCAGTCTCATAGAAGAAGTTAATTTCAAAACTTCTCATAGTACAGGCTTATCCCACTGGAAAACAAGAAACATGCAAAGAAATTAATTCTTTCATTCTTAAAAAAAAAAGGAGGTGAAGCAAATTAAGCTTTCCAAAGTCAATGTGAATACTCTTGTTTACTACAGTGAGAGAAAAATGGGTTCTAACTAGTTTGCATAGTTTCTTAATATAAAAAGCAGAAAAAGTTCTTCTTTTAAAATTAATTTTATTTCATTTTACTGATCAGTTTCTTAATCCCTAATGGCTTTTCTCGGTCTTCATCAGGAGCTTCACATCTTCAGGCCAGAAAGACAAACCACTTAGATGGGAAGTGTTCAAAAGAAGAACTACTTGACCTAGTGGCAGGATGCATTCTTTCTAACTTTCTTTTGCCTTTTAATGAAGCTAGTCTGTCAATTGTGTAATGTGATAAATATAATTTTGAAGGCAATGGTAGTTTGTTTGGAATGCTATGAAAATAATAATTTAACCAGCACTAAGCTTATACCTTCTGACTAGAAAATCCAGCCAATTACAGTAGTACTAGCTGCACAAAAAATTTGGAGTAAAATGGACAGCTATATTCAACAAGCTGAAGTCTTTTCCAACATCATCTTAATCCAGTTTTGGGGTTGTACATTAAATCACACTTGCTGGTGGTGTGATACACCAGGACTGTGAATGCTTGAGTTCTTAATCTAGCTGTTGTGCACCTTTTTGCAATCTCAGCATTGGAGTATGAGGACCCTTTTTGACTGCTGCAGTTGGAGCATGTTATATGCTACATAGTATGCCTTCTACACTTAATTTTTCATTATTAATCATCACAAAATTCAATTGTCAAAACAGAGCTGATGGATGCACACCAATATTAGATATTTTGACTAATTAGGTCTCAAATTCAGGAGATTACAGGCATGCACACAGTGGCACCACTTGTCATAACCACATTAAACATGATCATATGTCAGGAATTTTCTAGCTTTTGTGATTTCTGGGTAGCATGAATGACTTTAGGAATATATTCTATTTGCTTTAGAGGCTATCACTGATGTTTATCTTAGGACCCTTAGAAGCATCTCAAGGATCACCATAGATAATAGGCCAGAAAGAGAAATCAGTCATTCACATAGCTGAAAAGCTGACTTCCTCCTACATAGTTTCTAGTGTACATCAGCAATGAGAATCGTATGACAAGTGAAACAATCATTTTCATTTTACTGGGACAGTTCTTTAGCAAATCTGGTGACTAGAAGGCTGGCTGTATATATTCCGTAGCCAATACCTGGTCCTTTTCTAGCTGATAATAGGTGTGAATTTCCTCTCAATTACATCTATGCAAGCAAAATGTATTTCTGCTTGTCATGGCTTTGGCCAGGCTGAGACCAGAGGTATAAGTGGAGAAAGATTCAAATTTACTGGCATAGAACCTCATTTTGTTCTACTCTGTATCTGCTGTAGCTTTTTAAAGAAATTCAAAGGCACTGTGAAATGGTACATTTGTCCTTGGTAATATTTTATACTGACTTACAAAATAATAAGTGATTACAGCAAAAAGCCTGGATCACAGCTACATAAAAACCACTTTTTTTTTTTTTATTATGTCAGTGAGAAGTGGCCTTGAAGAATACATGAAGCAGAATTGCTCTGTCTTTAAAGCGTAAAGGTACTCCACTGGAGCTGTAAGTGAGGCTTAGCAAACAAGGCTATGGAGAATCAAACTCTTCCATCTAAAGTTTGGACTCCATATCTCTGAGTAGAAAGCCCCTATTAATGTTTTAGTAAGTCTTAAAAGCTTCATTTTCTGTTGGGAAAACTTATTATAGCCTTAAAAAAAAGCTCAAATAGGCTTTTCACAGAGAAAATGAAGTTTTAATGCTTCAAAAATTGCCATGGGGACTTCCTGTTTTGAGAAGAACTTCCAACACAGCTATCTACTGTTGCATTAAAGAAGTATTTACTAAACATTAAATGAGCATTTAATTGAAAAATAACAAATTGCTTTTTCAGTTAAGTTAGGAGAGACATTAATTATGGAAATTTAAGGCAATGTAAATAGATTATAAGCTTCTACAGTTAAAATCTTTATTTGGAAGTATTAAAACTATATTGGTCTCAAAGAATGTAGGTACCACATATGCTGATATTCAATGCTGCAGTGGAGAACAAGAGACAATTTTAGGTATAATTCACCTGTTTTATTTTAGACATCTGGTCTAAGATGAAAGAAATTACATTACAAATGTTGGACCTGATAATCTTTTGAGGTCCCTCCTACTTAAGCTGTACTGTCATTCTATTGATTGCTTTAAAATTCACACATACCCTGCATTGGTTGCAAAGTCTTCATGATCTCACTGTATGTTTGTATTTCAGCAGATTAGGTTTCACATTTTAGAGACAGATATAACAGTAATTCAAGTTTAAACTATTTACAGCATAATGAAAGCAAATTATATTTTAATCTAAATAAAATATATGCAGCCTTCTTTCCATTCCAGATTATGGCAAAGCTTCTTTTGCAAAACCAGACTGCGTTTTATATCTTTCATATCAACGCACAAACAAATCTTCATCTCAACAATTTTTTCTCTGCTAAAAAATATGCTAATATCTTATTATTATAGCCTCAAAGTGGTAACAGAGAAATATATACATTAAAGGATTTATGATACATTGGTATCTATAGGTAAATTTTATACATTGCTGACCTTAAGTATCTATTCGACATAAGATGCAGTCATGAGTTGGCTGAGGTCATGAGAATACTTGTCAAACTGAAAAAAGCATCACCATAGGGGATGAAACCTTGCAGATTAGTTCCTGCACAACGGATTAACACAGTTTTTAAGGGGTTCATATCTTATTTCTTTTTCCTTATTTTTTTTCTTGATATACTGTTTTTAATGCATTTTTTGAGGAAGCATTTTTGCCAAACGTTTATTTCATCTTTAGATGCTATTATGCTTTGTTTCCGACACATTCTGCCAGTAGCTTAATTTTCATTTGGTATCATCCTTGTGGAAATGGAAGTAACCAAATGTGATTCAGAACAGAGGAGAATCAGGTCTTTGAAGAAACAGATTAGAAGTATTTTTCTCTTTAAGTGAGGGACAATGCTTTCTACTGGAAGGAGAGGAAATCAAGCAAACACAAGCTGTATACAGGATTCAAAACAAAACATTAAAAAATCATTCCATAAGCTGAGCTCAGCTCTAGGGTGGTGCCTATCTTGTAAAAGAACTGATGGAATGTGCAGGTAGCTTTATGACACTTTTATGTCTGGATTTGTGTTTCATTTTTCATGCAGGTCAGAAACATTAATTGGGAATGTACTCAGAGCTGCCATGACTTTTTACTCCCTCTCTTTTGTCTGAAGTAGCAAATAATAAAGGTAGAAAGTAAAACAAGGGAGAAGATAATCCATGGAGGTGTTTAATTTCACCTTGATGAAAAATTCCAAGGAAAAGTTCTCATGCTAGATTTGCCTTCAAAGTCCACTTTTGACCATCCATATTTTACTGGTTGTTCATACTGATGGAGGTATGATCCTCATACACTGAAAAGAACAATGTAAGCTGGAAATTGAAGATGAAAAGATACCCAGAACTTTGATTTACCTGAGAAAACACAGAAAACTTATACCTTATTTTCTTTGATTTTAGTTTGCTATTCAGTCCCTGCTCAACACAGCATTATCTGAGATGCCCCATATTGACGTAGTGAGATGGTTGTTTTGTCAGAAGAAAGTCTAGTCTGAGTATTTCAACACACTTAGACTTGAGACAGAGAGCAAGCCTATCTGCTTTTCCATTGTAGCTGCAGGTCATGGCAGAGTGGTGAAATTCCCACTGATTGGAGAAAGTAGAACATGTTCCCCGTATTCAACAAGGGAAAGAAAGAAGATCCAGGAAACTACAGGCCAGTCAGTCTCAACTCTGTGCTTGGCAAAATCATGGAGCAGATCCTCCTGAAGGTGCTGCAAAAACACATGGAGGATGACACAGAGGTGATTGGAGGCAACCAACATGGCTTTACCAAGGGAAAATCATGCCTGACCAACTTGGCTGCCTTCTATGACGGTGTCACATCATCGGAGGATAAAGGAAGGGAAACTGGAATTGTGCAAGGCATTTGACACTGTCGGACATGAGATGCTGGTCACAAAACTGGACAAGAATGGGTTTGACGGCTGGACCACTCACTGGGTTAGGAGCTGGTTGAATGGTCACACTCTAAGAGTTGCAGTCAATGGCTTGTTGTCCAAGTGGAAACCAGTGACGAGTGGTGTTCCTCGATAAACAGTACTGGGACCAGTGCTATTTAACATCTTTGTAGGAGATATGGACAGTGGGATCAAGTGCACCCTCAGCAAGTTTGCAGATGACACCAAGCTGTGTGGTGCAGTTGATACATCTGAAGGAAGGGATGCCATCCAGATGGACCTTGACAGGCTTGACAGGTGGGTCCATGCCAACATGAAGTTCAACAAGGCCAAGTGC
>VZTY01028952.1:67215-115499 GCA_013400935.1 Turnix velox
GGCTGGACAAGGCATGGAGCAGCCTGATCTAGTGGGAGGTTTCCCTGCCTATGGCAGGGGGGTTGGAACTCAATGATAATAAGGTCCCTTCCAACCCGAACTATTCTATGATTCTATATTCAAGATAAAGGAACCAAGGGAATCTTAATTGTTTTTTAGACTGTTAGTCTAATATAATTCTTGGAATTAAGGACCTGTATTCCAACTAAGTTATACTTCAGTAATTTCTCCTAGATAAAAGTAAAGTGTTGTTTGAAACAAAACTATTGACTAAAATTATTACCCAGATTTTGTCTTTCAAAAATTTTTTTCTTCATTTTTACCAAACTTTCAAGGGTTCAAATTGGCATTTTGTGTTGAGCTTCAGGACAGTTTTGGAAGCATTACCAAAAACACTTGAGATCCTTCCAATAAATTATTTGGTAAATATTTTGTAAAAGGTTTGTAAATAAATTATATATATAAAAAAACAACCTAAAAACCCACACCAAAACCCCCAAAACAATAAGCCCTGTATAACTCAGTTACTTGAGAAGCTATTATGACTCCTTGTTTTGGAACAGGCATAAGTGTTTGAAAGGTGAAGATTAGTGTGCATGTTTGTGTTTTCTAGGAAGAGGTATTTACTTTTTTAAGTATGCACCTTTGCTTCACACTTGCTCAATGAAGTATTAATAGACACTTTTCCAAATATTTCTATGTACTCTACATGTATCTGATCATTTTAAAAAAAATCAAAAATTTCTTAGCAAAGTGTCCTAGTTTGAGATTTTTTTGATCCCATTTGTTGCTCATTTCAGTGGTAAGTCCAGCCCAGACTATGACACAAGGGCATTACCACATGAAGAATGTATTTTCTCACTGTATGAGGAATATGACAGCCTGGTAATACTAACTGAGGTTCACTGCCTTAAAATTTCTTACCATTACTCTTGTCTGCTTGTTCTGAGGCAGAGAGGGGCAGAAATCAAAGAAAAAATAATAATAAAAGTTTAAAAAAAGGTGTGTCACTTTTTTGCCTGAAAGACTTGAAATAAATATGATTTTCTGTGAATATTTCATCCTTAAGCCCTAGATTTTTCTTCACCTTGTCAAGTTTTCTTCCAAAATACTGAGGTTCTTTTTACTGCACTAAATCAATGTCTTGGTTTTCTAATGGGCACAGTACCATATTTCTTCCAGTAGCCCTTGTAGGTCAACAGATTGAAGGTCTCTGTTTTTAGCACTTAACTACTAAGCAGTTCTCACAAAGAATTCTTTGGCTAAAGAATTCGTTTTGTTTGTCAAATTTTGTTAAATAAGTACTGGGAGGAGTGAAAATGTCACTCACACTGTTTTACCAATAATACAGAAGCACTTCTTAAAATTCTGACAGTTAAAACTACCTCTGACTAATTATACTATGAAAATCTAGACAAGAAAAAATTACTGGTAGCTTGAACAGATGCAATTTAATTTAGTTCAGAAATGTTTTACCTCTCTGCAACAGTGCTAATTAAATTTTACTTAAATCAGGACCTAGAGTTCTCATCAAGCACTTGATAACATCAGAATTAAGGAAATAATCCCAGTTCCCTTTAATAATGGATTTTTGATTACTGATAGAGACTGCAGTATTCCATCTGACTGTCAACAAGGGGTGCATCCATTACACATCTGGGTTCCCAATATTCTGGAATTAATGAAGGAGAAAAACACAGCTACAAAGCTAACTCTGTCTGATGTCTGAGTTGCACAGGATAAATCTCCATATAAAAGTTCCTGCAACTTTTGAGCAGAGTGATGAGAAATTCAGAAAAAGAACAAAGGTAAATGTTCATATCTGACTGGGTCAGGCTGGGTCCCTCCATAATCAATGTAGGGCACTCTAGGGCACTATTCATCACAGGCTGAAGTTGGTGTCCACGATAGGCCTTAAACATTGGTGATTTCCCTAATGAACAGTCTGATGTGTGACAGCAATTTCCATGGGTCACAGCTCAGGTGTCACAGAAAACTTCAACAAAAGGATAGGGCAATGAAATAGCAACTGACATGAAGACAGGTCTTTGTGTGGAAGTTCTATGTGATGAGGTATAACAGTAAGATTTAACTTAGTGTTCTGTTCTGTTCAGATATTCTTTAATTACATTACTACATACTGGTAGAAAGTATCATTTTAGTCTAAAATCATCCCTGATTTTGAAAGTAAGGAAAATCCTCTTAATCTAGATAAAGAATTAAACAGCAGAACATTTTTATAAAACCGTGTTTACAATATGTTCATGATGGGTGGTTATCTTCATGCTTTGTGATAAATCCTCACCAACTGATAAGTATAAACTCAATACTTGATAAAATGCTAGAACAATTAATAAAGCAGATAATTTGTAATCACCTGGAGGAAAATAACATGCAAGTAGTAGACAACATGGACTCATCAAAAACAAATCATGCCGAACTAACTTCATTTCTTTCACTGATAGGATAACATGCTTAGTGGGTACAGAAAATGCTGTGGACATACTACGTCTTGATTTTTATAAAGAATTCGATACAGTTCCACTTGACATTCTCGTAAGGAATCTAGAGAAATTTTGATTAAATGCAATCACTGCTAAATAAATGTAATGCTGGTGAGTAAAAAAAAAAAAAGTAACAACAAAAAATCCAACCCACAAAGCAATTATGAATGGTTCAGAGTGAGGTTAGGAAGAAGTATCAAGTGTGGCCTACAGAGGTCTGCTCTGGGTCATGAGTCCAGTTCTACTTAATATTTTCACTGTGTGCTTGGAAAACAAACTAGAAAGTATGCTAATAAAAATGTGGAAGATATAAAATAAGAATAAGTTACATTTCCTTAGATACTCATAAATAGTGCCACAAAGCTTTTAAAACAAAACAGAAAAAAGGGAACAGAAATCTGCAAAAGCTTTATACCATCTGTACTGTCATCAATATCATTAGAAGGAAAGCTGGTTTTCCCTCGGTTGGTGTAGTTAGGAGGGTCACATCCCATTTAAGAATCTTCCATACTACTCAGGAATATTTCATATATAAAATTTCAGTTGGATCAGCAACTCAAAGGGCTTTTGGGGAAGCAATAAGCTTTACCCTGAAGTAGATCCTATTGTATAACCAGATTGGGATCTACTCCTTCAGTTTCTACCTAAGAGTCATCTCTGGTCCAGAATACACAGTACAGAGGCACTGGTTTGACTGAACTAATGCTGCTAGGAATGGGGAAGGGTTCAAAACAAAAGATCCAAACCAGTCAGTTTTAATCTCTAGGTATGTCAGATTTAAATTAGTTTAGGTAAGAGAAAGCATAGAAAAAAGTAAATTTTTTTTATTTGGTCAACAATGCCAGCACAAATAAAGGCCCAGCCCATGATTAAGAAAATATAAGTAAACACTGCAAAACCTCGAATATTGCAAAAAAGTACTCTGTGTACAAAAAGCAAGTAATAAGACAATTCCTTGATCATTAATTGCAACAATCTCTGATTGTTCTTGTGCCTCTCCCCTGGACCCTCTCCAATAGTTCCTTGTCCTTCTTATGCTGAGAGCTCTGGAGCTGGATGCAGTACTTCAGGTGGGATTTCATAAAAGCAAAGAAGAGAAGCAGAATCAGCTGTCTTGATTTGCTGGCCGCGGGTCTTCTGATGCAGCCCACAATAGGGTTGGATTTCTGGGCTGTGAACACCCATTGCTGGCTCACGGTTATCTTCTTGTCCACCAGCAAGCCCAAGTTCTTTCCTACTGGGATGCTCTATATCACATCATCCTCCAGTCTGTATTGATAATGAGGATTGCCTCAGGCCCAGCTCCCTGCACATGTCCTTGCTGAACTTTATAAGGTTTGCACAGGGCCACCTCTCCAGCCTGTCCAGGTCCCTTCTGAATGACATCAGATCCCTCTGATGTGTCAACAGCACCACTCAGCCTGGTGTCATCTGCAAACTTGCTGAGAGTACACTCAATGTCACTGTCTGTATTATCTATGGAAACATTAATAGTGCTTGTCTCAGCATGGATCCTGAGGGACATGGCTAGTCACTCCGTTCCACCTGGATATCCAGCCAAAGATGGCTGCCCTCTGGATGTGACCATTCAGCCTTATCCACCAAAGCGTCCACCCATAAAATCTGTATCTCTTCAACTTAGAGAGAAGGATTTGTGGAGGACGGTGTCAAAGATTTTGAAGAAGTCCAGATAAATTATATCCATGGGTCTTCCCGTGTCCACTGATACAGTTACCCTGTTAAAGAAAGCCACTTATTTGGTTGGGCAGGACTTGCCCTTGGTGAAGTGATGTTGGCTGTCTTGAATCACCTCTTCAATAGTATATATTTATCATTCATATTCTTTGGTTCCCCAGCTCTCCAAATATATAAATTAACACTAATTACATACAATTACATTTTGGTATTCAATTACATATGTATAACTTTACAAATTTCATGATCTGAAAGGGCACCATAGGAGAAGATTTAGCCTATGGATGGAGTGTAGAGACACAACAAAACAAGTAACCCTGGCTTTGTGGAAGGCCACTTTTATCAGTTCCATACACATTCAAAAAACTAAACAGACACACAGGAATTTTAAACACTGGACAGCAGTTGTCCCCTGGGGAGCTGTCATGATTTCAGGTTTCTTTCCTGACTAAATACTGATAGAAGATAGTATGATTTGCCACATAAGCAGCAGATCAGACATGCCACATCTCATCCTTCTCTTACAGGATAGAGAATTAGAGCCACATTGGTGTTAAATGCCAATAATTTCTGAATTAAGAGATGATTTGTGGATACTTCAGACACAGTGCAAATGTTGGCATATGTTGGCCAGATACATCAGGTAGCTGAGAAAAAGAGTTTATATTTACCACTGGGGATTCACAGAAAATAAATATTTAGACCGATGTGTTCCAAAATCTTTTTTTGAAGTAAACCTATAAGCTGTACTAGATTCTTTCTGATGATCATCTTCATCAAATTTTATTAAAACCCTGGCCATTTGAGGAGATACAGTATGATAAGAGGCAGATATATTAGCATGGAAAAGTAAGTCTCTATCAGATACAAAACTTCTACAATTGAAAATTTTTTCAGAGTTAGCTCATTTAAAAAGGAGCAAACAAACTCCCAAACCTTCTAGTTTTACCAAAATTTAAGATTGTCGTATGAAATAGACTAGTACCAAGGCATCTCCTAATACAATTTTGTGTGACACATAATTTACTTTTTAACATGCGTTTTCCTGTAAGTCTACATATACATTTTACTTTCCCAACTTCATTCACTTTAGTCATTAATTTTGTCTTAAATTATTTAACTGTACAGCAATACATCTTCAGAACCATCTTTTACCAGAGATATAAAAGTGTGCAGGACAGTTCCTCAGTGTTCTCAATCATACTGTTTTAGTAAAAGGGAGATGTCATTGTAATCTTCTAGTGATAACTCATGTAGAAACATTTTCGCAGTCTTGGAAGTGAAATGTCTTTGTTATGAAGTCAGTAAATGAGACGTGCAGAAGTCAGATACGAGTGAAGTACTTCTCAGCTTTTCTGATGGTTGTTGTTCAACTTCCAATACTGTCTCCTGAATGTGAATCAAATCTTATCTTTTCTGAAGCAAGGTAATACAAGGATGACTCTTTTTTCTGTATGCATTTGGGTTTACTTCCTTAAAGACTCATTATGTGCTCTATTGGTTACTGATGCAGAATTAAGGTCTGAAAAGTTTTAAAAGAAGACTGAAAAGTGTCCACTTCAGAAAATAATATAGAAACACTGGAGATACATGCGAATTTAACATTCACAGAGGCAAAAGAAATGCTTGCAGGGATGGTACCTCCTGCCACATCCTTACTGCTATGTCACATCCTTACTACTCTTATTGTATGTTGTATAGAAAAAGCATTTCTCCCAAACAAAAATAACTTTCACAGTGGTGGCTGACAATGAGAGAAAAAAAATCACGTTAAAAACAGCAGCAGTTTTTCTTATTTCCTTCAATTCAATTCCATATAATAACAAATTCAAATCTTGCTTAACGCAACTTTTGTAGCCAGTATGAAAAATTAGATTCACTTATATTTTCCAACTGTATCAGAATATTTATCATAGAATCATAGAATGGTTTGGGTTGGAATGGACCTTAAGGATCATTTAGTTCCAATGCCCCTGCCATGGGAAGGGACACCTCCCAGTAGACCAGGATGCTCAATGCCTCATTCAGCCTGGTGTTAAACACTTCCAGGGAGGGGGAACCGCAACCTCTCTGGGCAACCTGTTCCAGTGTCTCACCACTTTCACAGTAAAGAACTTCCTTATTATATCCACCCTTGTATACTTCCCACATTGTAGATACTACATCAAAAAGTAAACACAAGAAAAAAAAAGGAGTGGGGAAACAGGGGAGTGTGGGAAATTTCAGAAGAGAAGATGATCTTTTGAAACAAAATTGAAAAATTATCTTTACATATAGCCTTCCCATGTGTCTCTCAGTGCATGTCATAGATCTCAAGAAAGGCTGGAACTTAAATTAATACTCTGTGTATTCTTTCAACACCCTGAATGAAATGCAGTTATTAGCAAAACTCTAAGGAAGTACAATACAGTATGTATGTCTGAAGACTGAACATTAATGTCTTATCAGCCTGTGAATTTAGCACGTGTGAAGCATTAGATCTTAAGCTCTTTCTAATAGTAAAAACATAACAGGAGAAAGTTTCTCAGGTAACAAGGCACAAAATCTTTTATGGATTTCTAGGTCAGAATCAACACCTATGGCACCTGAATCTCTTTCAGCTGCTTCTGCATATTAGTGAAAAAGCTATTAATGTTTCTAGGAGAAACTCCAATTGTTAATAAATAGCCGAACAAATTCTATTCTCAGACACATCGCAAAGATCATCTTTATACTGAAAATATACCTATTCAAGCACTTTTACTGCAAACTATGCTGGAAAGACAAGAAACTTAACAAATACCGCAGTTAGTCTTGCTACAAGAACATCTGGAAACATAGGATTGAAGCTGTGGTGATTTGGCACAAATTGTATGGTGGCTTCCTTTGCCCCTGAAGACCGGGTCCTGCATGAGAGAGCAGTCATAATCTTGTTGTTTGATCCTTCTAAAAATGGACTTAATGATGCACTTAATGCCTGGTGGGTAAGAACTTTGCCCTGGTGGAAGAGTGGATAATCTGGATGGGCTATTCCACCCACGATACACTTGAAGAGGCTCTGGGCAACCTGATCTCGTGTCATCTAGCAAAATGCCTCTGTGCACTGCAGGGGATTGGACTAGATGGCCTTTGAAGGTGCCTTCCAACCCAACAACATTCTCAGATTCTATGATTCTGGTAGATCTATGTTGAAAAATTTGGTAAGTTTGGAATTAGTTCTTGAACATTCATCCTACAGTGTATTAAATGAGCCTAATTTTTTACAATAATATGTGGTGAGAGAGGGGGTAGTGATTGAGAGGAGGCATAAGATGCAGATAAGCAATAGTGAAAAAGCCAAATTAAAGTAACTCATATTTAGTCAAGATGCCTTAAAAACCACTAGTCTAGCCTCTTGAAATGCTCTCTCAAATTCAGTATTAATAAGCTTATAAAAAACTTGCTAGAAGTCAAGATACTATGTGAGATACTGCAGTATTGGGTTACAAATTCAATGGGAGTGATAGGGTCACATTGTACGGCCAAGTAGTAGTTGCTATGCCTTTACTTACAGAGGAACACAGAAGTATCTGCAATATAGAGCCTCCTATCGCTGAAGTTCCCTGAAGGGTTTCTGTGCTCTCCATGTGCACTGTTGACTGCCCATCTGTTTTTTAGAGTGAAATGAATTGTAGCATCTGGATTTCAATTAAATCCAAGTATATAAGAATATACTTGCTCTCCAGGCATGCTCTTATGCATCTACCCACACTCTGTTTTTTCCTAGCCCCCACTCTGATGTATTGCAGTACAGCCATTACACTATCTTTCTTGGGTACTTTGAAATAAAAAATCATGCACAAAAATAAAAATTTAAGATAGGAATCAGAAGAAACTTTGGTCAAGTTGTAAACATACTTGTTTTTCTCTGAAGAGTACTAAATTTAAGCAGTGTGGTCACATTTCTCTCTGCCTATCCTGACTTTAAGCACGAGGTTGTTTAGTGGTAAAAGTGCAGATAAAAGTCAGATAAGGTAGAAAAACAGTATCAACAAGCAGTATTCACTCTGATTTGAATATTTCTAGACAGAATATGGTAGGAAATTTGAGTTATTAATCACATGGATAGTATAGGTGTTTTGACTGGGACATGCTAAGGGAGATGAGGAAGATTACAATTGCAGAAAACTCAGTAATAATGAACAACTCAATTATTCCTGTGAAGACTGGTATAAAGTAATTTTGGGACACATTCTGAAAACTAATTTTAGATGCTATAATCACTGCCTCTTGGAGCAGCTATTTTTTATATAATTCTGCACAGAGCATAAGAACTTACTGAAATTTTTACTACTAAAGAGTCATTCTGAAATTCTGACTACAGTACATTTAAATTCCTCTTCCGTATAGGAATGAAAAAAAAATACAGACACAATATACTTATACACATATACACACTTATACATATACTTATACACATATATGTGATGGGAACTCCACAAGAAAATTCAAGACTAGAACACTAGAAATTTAAAGGAGAATCTTAAAAGGATAAAATTATTGAATGTGTAATAAAAATTCTGTAAGTTTCATGGTAATGATATTCATATTCTGGTATTAGTAAAGAGAAAAATAATGGAACTCTTTAAATTTAAAACTTACTTTTAGTGGAATTTATAAGCTTGAAAGGAAGATCTGGATATCATGAGCTCTGAAAAGTTTAATGCAGAGTCATTCATTGTAAGACCAAAAAAAAGCTTCAGAATACAACCCATCAGAAGCATAATGCCTGCCAAACAGTCTGCAGAGCTGATAGATGATGGAGGGGTAATGGAAGAACTCAAGGGAGATAAGACCATGGTAGAAAAATTAAATGAGTTCTTCATGTTGATACCTACAACCAAGAGTTTTGGAAGGCTCCCACAGTGGCTGTTTATTTTGCGAAGGATGAACTGTAGGAACTATCTTAAATTAAAGTGTCAATAGAAGTTATTTTGGAACAAATAGATAAATGAATAGTAACAAATTGCCAAGACAAGATGATATAAGCCCCGGGGTTCTTAAATAACTCAAATGTGACCTTGTCATTTGATCATAGATCTTATACTATTGCTTATGTCAGCTTCTGTATGAGAAGAATAGAAGTAAGCAATTTTTATGTCCTTTTTTTCAAAGGATCCCGAGAAATTTGTCAGGGGAGATGTGGGGAAGATGTAGAATCCAGGAAGTTTTATGTCTAATTCTTTACAGGTAGATTAATCGAATTGGATTGATAGACATATAGGTAAATGCAATAAAACAGGGCGGAATAAATTTTGCAAACAAAATTATCTTTGTTGGTTCTTTTTTAGATTTCTTACAAAAATCATGTAGGCAAAGGTCATCTGTATCTGGCTGACACACTATGCTTGGATTTTCAAAGACCTTCTCAAAAGTTCCTCTGTGAAAGGCACCTAAATAATCAAAACTGTCATGGATTATTAAAAGGAACCTCCACTGGTGACTTTATACATACCTGAGGAACAAAAGTTTAATAAAAATCTAAAGGACAGAAAACAATAGCAGAGAAAATTAAAAATGTTAACAACGAAAGCCCCACTTTTTGTGAGAGGTAGCAAAAGCTAGAAGCAAGAGGTGATAAAGAACTAGATACAATGCATACAAAGGTATAAACATGAGAAAATGACAAATAGAAATTCTCACTGTTTATAAAGTAAATGTGAGAAATAAATTTTCAGCGACTCTGGGTACACTCATGGAAGTGTTAGGTCAGAGCTGACTGACAATCAAAACCAAACCAAACCAAACAAGTACATTAAACCCACTAAGAACTACTGGGAAAGAAAAGCTTGACACACCTGACAAAATAACTATCAGAGCAGTTAAATTAAATTGTAAGGTAATAGCTTTTAAACTTTTTTTTTTTTTTTAATTTAGCATATGACCCAACTTTGGAACTCTGTTATGGGATAGTTTGAATGCCAAAAGTTCAAATTAATTCAAAAGCTGATTAGACAAATAAATGAAAGTTTATAAAGGGTTGTTAAATAGTGAGATATAGTCTGTAGTTTAGGAATTCCCCTAAGACAAACAAAGCTGGAAAAGCAGTGGTATGCTACTCTATGCTTGCTCTATTTTTAGTTTTAAACCTTTCATTATTACCTTAAATAGCTTCTGTTTGTCACCAGTTTTGGACCTCTGACAGAATCCAGGAGAGCCACTTTCCCCTAATTTTCTGCTTCTGTGACACCAGGATATTAAAAAATGATCATTCTTTCAACATGTGGAGATAGCTGTTCAGGCACTATAAAACAGAATTGTACTGAAGAAGCCAGTGGCCTATCTAGATTTAAGCTATATGCATTTCTAACTGAAGTTATGTGAGGCATATGCTTTTCTACAGCAAAGCTTCTGATTTGGACTTCAGAGAGAGTATATATGTATACAAATATAAATATTAATACCTATTTTACTATCAATGTAAATATAAATAATGTAAATAGAAAAACAAACATTAACATAAATAGAAATAGAAATATATCAGCTCTTGTATGCTCCACAGCATGACTTGAACTAGTATATGAAGAACCTAAGGAATGATTCAATAATCATTATGAAACCACATACAACTCAGGTAAACCATGCTTTTGCCCTGCAGGCATACAATAACTGTACATAAGCAGGTTTACTGTTGATGCTTACAAATCCTACATAGTAATAAGCCTAATAATATTACTTCTTAGGCCACTGAGGTAGGAAAAAATCAAGTTTTAACCATAATTAAAGATAAAAGATTTTAGTAAAATTACTTCAGTTTTCTTACCTGATAAAACCTATTTTAAAGCTTTAGTTGCTGCAGGCAATGTAAGTACAATCAGAAAGTAAATGCAAGCTTAACAAAATGAATAATGTCAACTAGGCAAAAATAAGTACATCCAATTGGATGAAGTTCATCATGAATATGTATGAAAAGAAGAATCCTTTAATTTAATTTATGGTATTAAATATATTGAGGAAAACCTGAACTTACTGTGATCCAGTTAATTTTCAAGGCATTCATGTCCGATGAAAAAATAATAAAATAATCTCAGAATATTGGGGAAGAACACCCCAAGAAGCATGGTATAGAAGTGGGCTATGGGAAATGGGATGATGACAGGATGTTAATATTTACTTTTAAAAGCTTTGTTTTTGCTTCTGAAAGAATTTCATGAGCAATGAAAGACTACCAATGAGTTCACATGCTACAGTTCTTTGTTCTGGTCTCTGCAGACTGGAAGCCCAAAGCTTATTTCATTCTCTGGAGATAAGATGACCCTGAAAAAAGAACTGGGAGTTTCACATGTGGAACTGAGTTTCTCAGAGTAAGTTTCAAGTGCTGAGAAAAGTCTTTTGCATTCTTTAATGGAATGAATGAGGAATATTTCAGACCTTCTAGTGACATACACAGAGTAAGAGCATTCCAGGCACCTGAACAGTACACAAATCCTGTTATGAATTATATATGCCCAATTCTGAAACACTGAAATGGAGGATAGGTTCTGATTTTCCTGCTGCAATAGTTGCATCTTCCATTAATGGGATGATGGCTTTTTCTGAATAGGAAAATCCATGTATTTTCATATAGATTTGTCACTTATGCTTTAGTCATCTTCAGGTGATTTAAACTTACTAGAGTGTCATATTTTCATTTATACCTATGAAATTGACCACTTTGCACGAAACTTAAAAGACCAGAGAATATAAAACACTAGGAAGAATCTTCTAAAGCATTTCAAGGGGTAATAAAGTTTGGATTCAGAGAAGTCTCTAACTCAACTAAAAAGCTCTCTGTGCAATTTGTACAACATGGGTTATTCCCTCCAATGGATTTCTAGGACTGCCATAAAGACTGTCCTTAATTGATACAAAATTTATCAACACATTGTCTCGACATGCAAGAAAAAAGAAACTCTTTCAGTTCCACAGACTTCCTATTAATTTCTGACTGTAGTTGGAGGTAGTAATACTGACCTTTAAAGTTCTGTGTAATTTGAGTCCTGCATAGCTTAGACATGCCTGGTAGTATATTTGTGAACCTAGGAAATGGTGTTAGGACTTAGAAAATTGTTATTGACCTAGGACTAAGGGATGCTGATACTGGAATTTGATTCTCCATTTGTATAAGCACCAATAATCTTAGCTAGAGTACAGAGTAAGGCTATGAACCTTGACTTAACTTTTCTAGCAAAACCAACAAAAAATGTATCAATATTTAAGTGGATTTTGAGTTTTGTTTTGATAAAATTTTTTATTTGTAACATTTTAAAGTAGCAATTGTGCCATTTTAATTTTAGGGAAGCAGATAGAGAAACTTTTTGTGCATACATTCATGGAAAAATAAAATTGGTAGTCTATTAGAAAAATCCAATTGTTGCAGAAATAAGAACTTAAAAATATATACAGTATTTGAGAAAATAAGTGACAAACTGAGCTTCTTGGAACAGATTTTTTAAGAAATTAATTTAAAACAACACCTATTTGAAACTACATCATAGTTTTAAAAACTCTTAAATTGCACATTTTAATGAAGATTTTCCTCCCTCAACTACCAGAATACACAATATTTATTTCATGTGACCATGATTATTGGAATTTTGAGACTCTTCAAGAAAGACAGGTGAACGTTGTTTTGACAGAACTACTCATTAAACTAAGGATGTAGAGACAACTTTTTGTATTACATAGATTAACAACAGATTTCTTATGGCACTGGTTACTGGCCATCAGATGTCAGAAAGGCATGTTAATGTGCAAATGAAAATTGAGCATCTTAGAGCTTCAGTAGTGGGCTGGAGAAGGTTGTAAAGATATGCCCAGACTGTAAATCAAAGATACCATCTTGTAAGACTCTCACAATTAAATTACATTTCTCAGAATTATCTGTGCTGAGTGCCTAGCAATGAGTGATTTCTCATGATATAGCAGACCACTAATACACAAAATAGATGCACAATACAACCCGTGTCCTGAAAATCTACTGAGATGAGGCACTTAGTACTGCATTAGGAACAAGCTGCAAGAATCTAACTGTACCCAACACTGAACTGCATGTGGGATAAATTAATTATTATAATTTCACATTTAGATAAGATTCAGGACAGGGCAGGGAAGAGGTTAGAAATGGACAATCATAAGGACCAGGAAAAGGTTGTGAGGAAAAAACCTTCCCAGCCATAAAGTAACAGTAAAGATGCACTAGAAAGTCTTAGTCTCTTAGTCTGATAGCATGAAAATCAGGCTGAACTGAGAACACAGTACTTTTATTTACTGAGCATATGTGTCATATGTCTCCCTTTGGGACAAAACCTTATCTTAGCCTCTTCTAGTCTGCCTCTCCTGTTTACTTCTAGGTTCATGCCAGTGGTGATGCTTCACTGCTCTTCTGAGTGTCTCCATATGCCTATGAAATATAGTATTTCTTAAAACACTTAAGTTCATTTCTCATTTTTTCTGGGTGATATATCAAGTTTTCTATAGACATAATTACATGGCAGAGATTAGAAATCATAAGCACCAATGGCACTCCATGTTTTGCAACTTTCTCTTTGTTTTCCTTGCCTTGAATGATAACAGGACTTTGATTTGATTCCACATGCAGTTTTAGCCAGCTTAGCAATTCAGCTTTCTTATAATTTATTTTGAACTACAGACACACAGGAGCAGTAATACCTTAAATTCATCCTAAGAAACAAAAACATTTCAGTTATGGTTGAAGAAAAATAAGAGACTTTTGGGATAAATTACTTAAATCTCCCATTCTGTGATGTTGACAGCCTAAGAGTTTTCTTAGATTAGTGTTCTGCCAATGCCAAATGCATTAAGAAAACTTCAGTGAACAGGTTTATTTATTTATTTATCTGTTTCATCTGTAGGGGAAAAACATAAGAGCAGATGAGGATAAATCTGGTTGTCCTTAAGGCAGCTAATAATATGCCTGAAGGACATCAAGGAAAATCTGAAGCATTAATAAACTAATGTGTACTGTACGCCTCACTTCATTTATTCAACTTATATGTTCTGTATGCATTATGCATTTGTGCATTTATTCACTTTGTAGTCAAATATTATTAAGAAGTCTAAAATCTAGATCTTTCCTGTCTCAGGGGGTTTTTTCTAGAGAAATGAAGTGATGGCTAATTAATTATTGGCATAATTTTTTTCTTTCTTATCTAATAGGCTACATGTGGCATGAATTTTTGTTTTATTTTTTCAATTTCATGATGAAAAATATAGGTAATCAAGAGTTCTAAATGTCTCTTTACATGGTATATAGTTGTGTTAGTCTTTTCTGACACAGAATGTAGAACAGGAAAGTAAATGGTCTTCTGTTCTTTTATTGTACATTGACCTATTACAGAAGAAATAAGATTCTTGATTTACAGTCATAGAATAGTATGGGTTTGAAGGGACCTTTAAAGGTCATCCAGTCCAAACCTTCCTGCAATAAGCTCAGAGCCCTGTCCAACCTGACCTTGAATATTTCCCAAGATGGAGCATCTGCCACCACTCATTTGAATGCTCAAAAGTATTTCTTTACTGTAAATATATGCATGCATGCACACACAGACACTTCTATAATTACTGTCTCTCTTTTGTTATAATGCTTTCTTCCTAGTTAAGATATAACAGATGTTTCTCACCTACTGATTTTTGTTTTAGCTGGTTGCACACCCATTTATAAACTCACACACAAACACACACAGAGTCTGCAGATTTCATTATTTCATGCAGCTTCTAAGAAAATGAGGCCTAAAATTTTCAAGATGACGATAATCCATTTAATTTTTTGCTAATTTTATGACATGTCTGGTTCTCTTCATTTGCAGCAGTTATAAAACATATGTTAACTTTCCAGCAAAACCTGAGTAATGCTTTCTCAGTCACCTTTCTCTTCACTCCCCCACTTTTGTTTTATGCAAAAGAGTGCACAAGTTATTACCTAGGAAACAGTTGTTGCTGTCTTCTGTACAGATCCATATCATACTCAGATTTGCATTCTGATGCAGAAGTAACAAATGTTACTTAAATCCCATGAAGTGTGTTAATTACACTGAGCTCCATGAAATTATGGGTGAGAGAGTCAAAAAGAATTCTACAATTGCATCCTAAGTCTCTTGTGCATATCTTGTCAGATTAATGTCTTTGTCACTCACTTGATAACCTTAAAATTGCTTTTCTCCCTAAGTGATATTCCCTAAACCTTAGTGATATGGAAAATCTCACACAAAGCCAAATAGCAGATGCAGTTTGTATTGTTTACATAAATAAAGCTGATACTTCTATGAAAATAAATCAAAATTGAATTTCGTTAACAAGTGCAGCTTATTACTTTCCTGTACTTATTTTGCAGTCTTTTTTCTGTGCTTCTGCATACATACAGCCATTTGAGTCTCTGAGAAAATACGTCCTCACAGTGCATCCCTGTAATGAAGTCTAAAGACATGTAACTGTCTAAGATGCAATACTTTTCTTTCTGCCTACTTCTTTGCAAGCCCTAATTAACTACAGCTGCCTCACTATTTGGATCCAGAAGCCACTGGGCTGTGTGGCAGTAACAGAAGTTGTCTCATAAGATTTGACCACACGAGTATCTTCCTCACAGTTCAAATGAAGCTTTCTTAAAAATGGGTAATATGGAAGATGTGCTATACTGGGACTTGAGGTGCATGCTTCAGTTCCCCAGCAGGGGACATACTCCACCCTCAGAAAGCTGCACGTCTTCTCACAAAGTCACAAGTATGACTGGCGAAACTCAACCCATTGGAAATCTATATTAGATGTCAGACCCGTCTAAGAGACAAATCTAATCCTTTTGGCTGAAAAATAGCTCACAGCAGTCTGCTGCTCCTAGCTTACTGATATTTGGAAGAATGGTTGGGTTTGGCAATCAATGTCCTAGAGCCACCAAAGACCTTGATATTATCTTTTTTTCTTTAAGCCCATAAAGAGGATTACTGGAAGGAAAAAAAAAGAGGATTAAAAAAAAAATTCTGTGATGTTATATGAGCATCACTCATATTGTATTAGGTTTTTGCTTTCATAAATAATAAGCTATGTTATGAAAGCTCACTAGTAATATTTTAATTATTTGTAATGCATTGTAAAGAATTGTATGATTTTCTATGCTAGATGACACAGGCAGCACTTTATCAGATGTGTCCTATATAATAAGAAGCGTATTTGAAATCAAGCAAGTTCATTTTGTCTTACCAGTATCTCACAAGGAAAAAAAAAACCCCAAACCACAAAATTTTGCACAGGTTAAGAATGAAGACAAAAATATTTAAAAATGAAACGGACCTCATTTTCCACTATTTCATACCATAAACAGGTTTTCGCATTGGTGAATGTTAAATTACAAAATATGACTATTCTGGTTTTGTAATACTGAGCTTTTTCTTTGTGGTACTAAACACAGCATAAATACAAGATTCACAGCATTGATAATAAAGCATATGAGCACAATACAGAATGGCTTTCATTTTCCCATATTGAGATTCCGGCACTTTAAGTTTTCTTTTGGAAATATAAAGTTTTATAAGACAGCTTCCAAAGAGGATGGTGGAAATGAAAGAGTTATGCTTATGGAAGACCATTCATCCAGCCTCTGCAAGTCTACCAGATCTATAAATAATGGAGAAAGGCCCTCAAGCTAGGGATGCCAAATTTAGTAGCATCTAATGAAAAGAAAGGAGCAAAGACTTGAAATCTCTTTTCAATTAACTTCAGCAGAAATGGGAACCTAGATTGAAAAGTCCTCAAAAAGCCATTGGTAGAGTTTTCTCTGACAATCTCTATATTCTTTGTACAAATAACTTCTTCACGATTACAATTAAAATGCGTGTTCTAGCTATGCATTTTAAGATCTGATCTGTTTACTCAAATCAAGGCTTTTCAAGCTTTGCTTTAAGTCACCGTAAGAAGGGAAGGGGAGGGGAGAAACAAATCCTCATCATTACTTTTTAAAATTACTTAAAAGCAACCGACAGCTGAATAAAAGAACGTCTACAGGGGCTATGTGGAAGTCTGTCTACAAAGTAGATTGAAAAACTGTTTTGTTCTAAATCCTAATCTCTTCTGTGGTCTCAAGAAGGCTGACACAAGATGATTGCTACAGAGATGAGTGATATTTGTCACCAGACATCTGCTAAGACACAACTACAATGTATTTTTCCTGCTGGACGGCCCAGTCCAGTGTTTACTGTGAAAATTCAAATCCAATGTTAAGAGATTTTCTTACTGTAGCTCTTAATGAAAAGTTCCTTCTGGATCTGTTATATCAGCAGGCTGGCAGGAAATGAGTGAGATATCAAGACTTGAAAGCAATAGTTTTTAATCTGCATGATTCCTGGTTTTACTGTAAATAAAGAACAGTCATGCTAGCTGCCAGTGACGGGGAGAACAACAGGACATTGAGAACTTTGTTCATAAGCTCATGTCTTGTAATCCTAAAATCACAGAAACACAAGTTCCTTCTCTGATCTCAGTACACGTACTTGTGCTTCAGCTGTATCACTGTCAGAAGAAATGCAGAAGTGATATACTCCCTAGTTTTAGTGTCTTTTGGGGAGATTTAGAACTGAAAAGCAGAAAAGAGATGTTCAGGACTTGAGAATGGATGGAGGAATGCCACAGGGTTTATCAGAGTTTGGGGGAAAGGTGGAAGCATCCAACAAAATCTTTTTAGTTTCGCCCAACACTAATTAGTTAGAGTAAGTAAAAGTATGTAACACCAGCTTTTATTAGTGACCAATTTGTCTTCTCTGCTCGATTGTAGAAAATACACTGTCCATTGTATCATTATACATGGCTGAGGATTCTGCAATCAGGACCAGTGAAGAAGGCAGGAAAGCCGTTTCCTATAAATCTTCCTTAGGCTGGAAACCCTATACTAAGACCTTGAAACTCCCTTATACTTATATTTCTGTGTGTCATCACTCAGTTTGCTCCCAGTGAGCTCCTCAGCAGCTCCTGGTGTTGGGATTGCTTCTGCATGTCACTCTGTGTGAGAGCTCCCAGACAGGTTGGGGCAGCTTAAATCACTCTGCTAGTGAGTCCCTGGTACTGCAGCAAAGGCAAAAAATCCCAAACCCACTTCTGTGCTGTCAGTTAGGAGATAAAATCCTTATGATTGTCAAGACAGGCATTTTTCATTTGCTTCTGTAGCTTTCTGTCTTGTTAGAAAAACATGATACTACAAATAAAAATGAAAAGCTGCCGTATATAAGCTTTTCTACTTAGTCCTGTAAAAGCCTAGGTTATCAATTACCTGTTCTGTTATAAAGAGCATCTGAGCTACTTAGTCTGCAACAGCTCATTCCAACTTACTAACCTCCGTAGCCACATGGATTTCACCAAATGATTAGTACAATGTGAGCAGATTTGCAATAAGAAATAAATGTGTAAATCTTGGTAAAAGAAAGCCACACTATGTCACAAAATTGCGGCGCTTTCCCTTTTTTCCTTTTTCTTATTACTAGCAAGCAAAGAATATCACAGATCTTCCTTAATGCTACCATAAGTGCTAAGCACCAGTAAAATACAGAAACAATATGATTTCCAATTTCCCAAGATACGTTCTTTCAAAGAATTTTGAAGATGAATGCTTTTCTTTTACTCATAATAAATATTTGATAGCAAGTGTTGTCGATTTTATTTTTTCGTCTCTTCAATAAGTTTCATCATATCTTCCAGAACAGGAGTGAGGTGGTGGAAAGATTTGGGAGATGTTTATTGTTTAGATACCTTCTGCTCTAAAATCACAGCTCTTCTAAAGGAGCTAATGATGTACTGTAACTCCACTAGCTCAGCCTGACAGCCATTTCTCCCAGCTTTGCAAACACTGCATTAAATCTCTGTGTATCCTTGGTGACTGTTATTAGTAGGCCTGGGTGTGTTTCACTAGACATTTGGAATACAGCTAAGAACATTCTCAATCAGAAACAAGCCGTAATTGTGATAAAGATATTACAATCACTGTCTCAGAAGAAAGCAGTGGCAGGAAATTATTCTTTCTGCCTAGAATTGTTTGATTTTGATAACCAGAAAATTGCTAAAAGAGAAATGCCCACACCACAACCCCAACCCCCCACACCATCACCAGCAGTGTGCTGTTTTCCTCCATCAGCATCTGCTGATGCACAAGAATTGCAATTCACAGTGAGTTTCCAGTAACACCCAGTGCTCAGATCCTTTGAAGGATCCATCTTCCAATATCTTAAGTTCTAACATGAAGGCACTACTTTCACCTTTAAGGCCAATACTCAGCTGTAACCTTCTCTGACTAACAGAAATTTATGTCTGTAAGAAGGAAAGAAGCCTCCTTTATCTTAATGTTATTTATGTTCACATGAGGAATTTTCTAAGGTTTGTCTATCCTTTGATTTAGAGGAAACACAGAGAGACTGGACTCTTATTCCAGCTAAGCATCTGAAATCAAATGGAATTAACAAGTATTAACATGCCTTGGAGTTCTGGATCTACCACATAGTATCTTACTAATATCTTTCAAATAGGGGAATCCTGGATAAAAGTAGGTTGCTTTATTTTGCAAGCCATGTTAACGTATTTTTATCAGTGTTTCATATAAATACTGTCTTTCTGTACCAACAAACTTATTTTCCATTATGACAATAGAGTTGGTTTGGTTTGTTGCTTTGTTGTTTTTCTTTCAATTATAAAACAACAAAGTTTGGATTTTTTCTTAGTTGCTTGGTGCTCTTTTCTAAATTGACCTTGCAGTAATAATTGGTGTTTCTTGGATTTATCTTTATGGAGCTATCAACACCATTTACTGCAACTATTTGTGTATGTGAGGCCATTCACAAGCTTATGTTTATTGATATCACTTTACTGGTTGACAGTGTTGTTCATATCAAATGTCCAAGGTCAGACTCTCAAGAGTATGCATGTTATTTTTTGTTCATCTGCTAGTGGATTGTGGCTAAAAGGCTTACATCTCTAACACCAGTGTGATCCCCTAAGCTATGCAGCAGGCAGGATTGCCATTGGTAATATGCATCTAGATTGGGGATCAGGTGCTGTTGACCCATTTCTCCATTCAACATACAGTGCTGATACACAGCTGTGGTGTTCACCCCTTGAATCTGGTGTGATAACCCAATTATTTCTCTTGATTCCTTACCTCCTTGAGGAAAGCAAGATACCTTTTAATCTTTCCATCTATATTTTATAATTAAACTCTTCAGCATCAGCTGAGTTGAACCTATTTTCTCTTATCTTCCCATGCAATTGAATACAGTGCAAGCCAAAAAGAAATCTGCTATGGAGTTTTTCTCTAAACAAACTGTACCAATATTTTCTTATCCAGAGATGACAACAGTCTTACTACCCCTGACCTGGTCTACTGATAACTGCAGGTTAAATCCTTCTGAAAAGCTGCACTTCTTCTAGGAGACTTCAAGCAAATTTGAAATTAGCCACAACATCTATTTCAGTTGCTTGAGCCTTCAGTTTAAACCAGAGATGAATAGCAGCTCCAAACCTCTGAGAAGTCTAGTCTGTCTTTGTTTCCACTTTTAAATACGTCCATGAAACTAATTCTGTCTCAAATGAGGAGTTCCAGCCTTTCTAGTTGCTAGATAGTGTGAGAGGATTTTTTAATAATTTCACTATAAAAAGACTCCATTTTTTTGCCTTCTAGAGTATCTTTTATTTCTCACTATTTAAAACTAAATAGTGATCTAGTCTGAGTAACTGTGTAACCCCATATATCCTGCTAATTTTATTCTGTTCCCTTATGGTTTATTCAGGAGCTGGTCCTGCCTCCAGTGAAATTGTCATCAAAACTCAATTTGACTGTTGGGAAATGGGAATACACTTTTAAGTGGCTATTAATTCCAATGTTGAACATGCCAAGACCATTTCCAGGGCATCCAGAGTACCTGGTAGGAACTGCTTCCCACTTATTCATATAATAAAAATAAATAAATAAATGCTTGTTCATAAACATTGGTGTTATTATCATTATTGGTGTTATTAACATTTTCTGAGATCATAATGATAAATGAATGGTTTTGGAATTTGTACTTTATTCTTAATTTTTTTCATTCTTAGGAAGGGTGCCAAGGAAAGAATATGTGCTTCTTTATGAACGAAGAGTACCAGACCCTCCCTTTTTGACTTTTACATGCAAATAGATGTTTCAGTTTTGCTCAGAATAGTTTTGGGGTTTTTTTAAGTTGATTTTGGCTGGACTTTTTTGTTACCCCCTTCATTTTTCTGCTAGTGATGGATAGAACTAGATAACTAGCATCCTGCAACTGACAAAACTTTAGATGAAATTCTCTAGAGAAAAATCAAAGGGAGATGTGAAGAAATGCTACATTTGACTCTGGTTAGAACTCTGTGTAGAGAGCTGTGGCTGATCAATACTAGCCCTATTAATTCTTATCCTGGACAGATGATCATTGCTTCTGTTCCCTCCCCAGAGCTAAATTACTTTGAAACAGTACAAAAACTGTTCACAGGAGTTAGTCTGAAGACATACAAAAATATTTTCTAGCACATTGTTGAGTATAACTCATAGTTTCACAAACTGAATAGAAGAGAATTTGGTTTTAGATTGCACCCTTCATCGTCTCCAAATACCCCAAAAGTAGTTGGCTATTTTGAATTATGGTAAGCACTGACTGTGCAGTGAGTGTATAAGCAATAGCTCAACAGTGGTTACACAGAAACCTGCACATTAGAAACTGTTTTGCTCAGGGATGTAAAAGTTGGGCAGCACTTTTTGTGGGATTCTGTACTTCCACCTGCATTGTTAACTAGCAGTGGGCTGCAGGTGGTTTGTTTCAACATTTCATTGAGAGGCATAACATATTCTTAACACAGCAGTGCCTGCTTTAGGCATGAGTGTGCATGCCACTGAACATGATGATGTTAGAGTAATTTCATAGGTAAATGAAAAGGACTAGAGCTTCAGCTGGTAAAAACTGTTGTTGCTCCACTTTACACAACACAGTGGTGTTGATTTCCATCCACAGAAGATGTGACTGTAAGTGTTTTGACACTGGGCCAGGCCTCTTTTACAGTCTTGTTAAGTCATTAAGCTCTATAATTAAGTGTGCAGTACTATAAATAATATTTAAATAGTTAATTGATCAATTCTTTGGGAGTTCTGTTCTGTGAAGAAGCAAATAGGTTTAGAGAGGATTTTCTTGATAGCTCAGCTCTCAAGCAAGCTAGAGATGTAAAGAGAAATCACATTCAGTTACAATTTCTTTTTTACCTTTTTTTTTAAATTCACAATCAAAATGAAAGTGGAAAACCAGCAATGAACACACATTCTGAAGAAAAGATATTATATCAGATTCCAGTGGATACCTTACTATTATTTTTATTAGCATTTCTTATAAATATTCATCAGTGCTGTCAATGCACATTTTGAGGATTGCTTACAACCACAGAATCTGATCATGCCTATAAGGTATTGTCATGGTTTTGTAGTTAATGTAAAGCTATTAACGTTCCTCTGAAAAAAAAGAAAAACACATTTTTGCCCAAAATAATCTGATGATTTGGACCTATGCCTTTCTGGCTAAATCTACACTGCTTTTAAAGAGTAATTCAGGGTTGATCTGACTCCCTTCAAACATTTGGCAATCTATAACAGCTAAGATTTTCCAAGTGGTGCTCAACTAATGATGTATCCATGCACCTTTCCCCACTTCACAAAAATTAAAATTATTTATCTCTTCTTCCAATGCTCAAACTGCCTCCTTCATTCTCAGGTTCTCTATCCCTTCCTCCTTAACCTGAGCAGTGCAGAAAGATGAGCAATGGGACTTTCGGCCATTTCATGGCATTTACCTCTGCCTTTCCTTCCTCATCATGCTCTTGCCCTGCTTCAGCACAGGGTCCCGTGAGATACAGTCCTTAATGAACTGCTCCATCATGAGTTTTTCCCATGGGATGGGGGTCTTTAAGAAGTGTATGGAATATGGTCCATCTGGAACAGTCTGATCTATGCATCCCCAGTGAGCTGCAGCTCCTGCCAAAAAAACTGCTCTAGCCTGGCATCCTCTCACAGGCTGCAGCATCTTTCAGGATGTTTCCACCTGTGCTGGTTTGTTGTCTTCCATAGACTACAGTGTTCATGTCTGTTCCATGGATGTCCTCTATGAGCTTCAGGGCGACAATCTACTTCAATACGGTCTTCTCCATAGGCAGCAGAGGAATCTCTGCTCTGGTGCCTGGAACACTTTCTTCTTTTTCTTTGCTGCCTGCAAGGCTATTTTACACATTTCTTTCATGCCTCATAGTACTGTGCAGCATTTTGCCCTTTCACAGAATCTCAGAAGGATAAGGGCTGGAAAGGACCTATGAAGATCATTTAGTCCAACCCCCTTGCCAGTGCTATCTATTCTAAAGCAGGCTGCACAAGAACACATCCAGGTGGGTTTTCTTAAATATTTTTTCCCTGAGGTGCCACCATATGAGGTGCTCAACTATCCCCTATGGTTGGAGCACTGAGACATCGGGTACCAGTTGTGTTTGATGTGAGGCAGCTCCTGGCCACTCTTTGCATAGCTCACCCCTTCCACTGCCCCCTACGCAGCCCCAGTAACAAAACAAGGGCACATAAAACTGCTATAGTGGGAAACAAGGCATGAATCTCAATAAGGAAATGAGTAATAACTGTCCATCTTTCTCATAGAAGACAATTAATGAAGAAGCTTGTATCCACTTGGCAAAGGAAAATCTGCTCCAGAAATCATTTGACTAATTTCTGGAGTTGTTCAAACAATTCAGGTAAAAATATTTTCCACAGGTGTCACTATTAGATCCAGAAAAATTATGGAGACTAAAAGTGGTGGAATTTATCTCATCAAACTTTAGGTATCTGCAGAACAGCCACCTACAGGTAAGCTGATCACTCCAGAAACTCTCATAATCCAAGAAGGGAGAGAGGACAAAATTCTTCTGACGAAATAGAGATGGCCACTTACATTCTTCCACCTCTTTTATTTCTCTGACAATATAGTTTAGCTGCCTATGTTTTATCACACAAATTCCTTTTTGGTTGATTTAAGAACAGATTTCTAGATATCTGGATGCTTAATAAAGACTATGAGCTTGATGTGTTAGGACGTGCTAAGCAAGCAGAACTGCCTCTTCAGTATGAAATGCTGAATTTAGTCATAGGCTGGTGGTAATTAGTAAGCCAGAGTCAGAGAGGATGAAATTCCAGTCCTTGCTCCATAAATATTACAAAAATTTTATATAAGCAAAACATTTTTAAACAGATGAACTTCAGGAGATCTGGTCTGAATACCAAATAGCCTATTGGTTAACAGATGTTTCTAGTGATATAGGTCCAGCTCACTACAGGAGGATGAAAACTCAGATAGGGTCTTCAAGAGGTGTAGGCTCTAACCAGTACATTCCTATGTATGTATTGGAGAGGGCAAAAGGGAGTTCATCTTACGCCAAGCAGCTTCTATGAAGTTCAAGCCAATAGATATGATTTGAGATGTCAGATGAATAAGTCTGAAATGGACAGTCATTACATACTGAAAGAACTGAGATACATACCAAGGCCTTATCTATGCTATCTATGTCTAGGCAGTATTGCATTGCCATTTTATGTTCTTAAGCAGCTTAAAAATGCAATTTTAGGGATTTCTAGTGTTAAGTAACAGGCTTTCTAAGCATAGTCTGTGGTTCTACAACTATCATTTAAAATTTTTACCCTACATCTTCTCACTGCTTATGTTAACATGTATTAAAGCTTTTTTGCTTTGTATATTTTGTTTTAGTTTGGTTTTGTTTTTAAACAGGAATTTACAATTACATAAGGTAAAGAAAATTTGGGAAAGCAGTATTTTTAGCAAATAAAATTTAGCAAACAAAAGTAGGCATGCTTACCTGGCATTGAACTGTACTGTAATAAAGGAGACCAGACTACTAATTACTATTACCCTTTCCTGGATTTATTTTAATTTCACAAGCAGTAATATATTGGTCTGTGCCATTTCAGTGTGATGGGTGAAGTGACAAAGTGAAAACCTGGCTACCTTTCTGTGTACCCTGTGCTCCCAGATTCCCTAGGTTAACACTTCCTTACATGGTCAGTAGCTAGGCAGAGCTGTAGACTGGCTGTTTATCAAGTCATGATAATATGCCACCCTCAGCATGTCAAATGAAGTGCATAGCTCAAAGTTCCCCTTATATGTATCTCTTCTGCTGTGGTTATCATTTATAATTTTTAGTGTGCCCAAAAGAGTAGTCTTAGGCAGGAGTAATTCAGCAGCCCGGCAGTTTCATTAGTGCAGAGTCAGGCTGTTGTGTTCAACACATCTTACCTTGCACTTGCAACACTCTGCAGTTCTTTGGGCAGGATGAATGCTTTTATGTACAAAAGGAAATGTGTTCCCTTTTTAAGCACTTCCTGCTCCTTATTTCCATAATTCCTCACTGTGAACAGACTTATCAAAAACTAACAAAAGCTTAAAGCTCTACAGCAAGACAACTTTAACCTTCCTATCTGTAGCATCTATAAACTATTTGCCAAGTTGTTGCTAGCCATTCAGGTATAGGAGCAGAAATCTCTCCTTACAGATTACAGAAATTACTATTCCTTTGCCACATGCATAAAAATGCATGTCAGGATTTAAGTATTTCAGATGCAGAAATATCATCATTCCCTTCTGCAAATGTGTCTTCCCTTGGAAGCTGTATTTAGCAGAGTCCATAACAGTAGAGACTTCCATTTTCAATTCTGAGTTTGTATTGCTTTGCTTCAAGATTTTATTTTATGCTTATTTAAAAATATTTCCTTTCTTATTTCTATAACTTTTATTGGTGGCATCTTTAAAAAGTCTCCCAACATGCCCTTTTCAGTGTTCTAAATATAAATGTAGAAACAAAGAAATGCATATTAATAAGTAAAGAAGCACAGGTGTGCCTTGCAGACAGTAAGTTTTTTAAAGTCCTTCCTGAGTTCTTGAATCATTATCTCTGCATAATTTATACTGTGTTACTGTGTGCAAACACTGAACCTGGCCCACAAAGAAGAGATGTGAGCTGGTTCAAAAGATAGACCTTGGATTTTCACAGTAGAGGGCATAAGCTATTTATTTATATATCAAATAATTATGGAAATTTCTCGCTATATTTTCTAATCAAAGGAATGTGAAAGAAAGGCAGAGGATATGTAGTTCATTATTGCCTTTCTGACCCTCTTTCTCAGAGGCAGGGAAGCTGATACTATACCACTTGAACATTGAATCTTCTTTTGTCCTTATCCTCCCAAGCTTTTAAGGCTTTGTCTATGGATGAAAAAAGAGGGAAAGTACCTGTAGAAGTGGCTGGTGGATTCATGTACTGAAGGAAAAAACCCAAGATGTGCATCCATTCTGCTTTCTATGTTGGGAAGGCAATCTGCATAAAATCCGAACTTCATTCTCCAACTTGGTTGCATACATTGGCATACACTAAAATTTTAGTGCATTTTCCTTTCCCTGAGTAATATTTTTTTAATTGTTTTGGATTTTTTTCTTCCTTGAAAAGACCCGAGTGTGACTAGATATCCTTAGCTAGCAGATAAATGCCCAACCAGCTGCTAAATTACTCCCCATCCTCAACCAGAACATGGGAAAAAAACAGGAACAGATGAATTCTGGGACAAAATGAAGACAATAAAATTTCTTGCTGCTCAGTGCCATGGGCAAAACTGATGTGTCTTGGGAGGAAAAATGTTGCCAAATGAAATGGATTTAGGAGGTTACAAAAAAGAAACACACCTTTCCTGCTTGCTTCTTCAGGCTCAACTGCCCTCCTTTGCTTCAGACTCATTTGTCTGTACACCCCCATGGTACATTTGGGTTAGGGACTGAGGGGTTGAGTCAAACCATAAAAGCTCCTCTCTAGTGCTCCTTCCTTCTCACATTTTTCCCCCACCCTGGGGCTGCAGGGAATCTCTGCTCTGGTGCCTGGAGGAAGCCCTCTCCCTCCTTCTCTGATCTCAGTGTTTCCTCTCCTGTTTCTCACCCTGCACTGCCTCCTCTCCCCTCTGCTCCTCTACATCTCTACAGGTTTACTCTTTATTCAGTGCCACCATCACAACTGAGGGGCTCAGCTGTACCCTGTGGGAGTCCATTGGAACTGCCAGGGACTCGGTGTTTCAGGAATGGGGTAGCCCCAGTCTATACTCATAGAGTCTGGTCCTAGAGCTCCACTAATATACTCCTCATATCTTGACAGGTATACTCGATATATAAACCAAGTACTGTTTTTTGGTTTTGGTTTGGTTTTTTTTCCCCCGATTATAAAAACTGGGAGAAAAAAGCCAAGAAAATGCTTGACTTGGGTCAGAAAAGAGGATTCGATCACATTTTCATGGACACATTAAAGAGCACTAAAGTCACATTTGTTAAATGGAAATGCTTTGTTGGATCTGCAACAAAATAATGTGGTTTGCTTTTTTCAGACTTTTACATATTTTACTTTTCATTTGGTGTAATTTTAAAACTAAACTGTGATATTTTGGAACAAAAGTTGAAAACTGGGAGACTGAAAACATTGAGATTTTTAACACTATTTGAAACAATCCATTTTGGAAATGTCAAAGTAAAATCTGTTTTTTTTCTCTTACAGTCTTTATCTCAGACTATGTCAGAGCAAAGGGAGAATTTTATAAAAATTCTTCCCCCCTGCTACATGGAAATGCTTCATTCTGTGTTTTTCAAAATAGCAAAAGATCTATGCATCTGATTCAAGTCCACTTAGTGAAATTGCCTTGCAGCTCTAGAGAATAATTTTCACCTGAAAGATAAGAGTATTTGTGAAGAAACCAGAGAGGTTTCTACTGAATATAACCCAGTGATTAAGATTTTGAATTTGATGAGTCAGCATATTCTTAAAGAGGTTGGGGTTTTTTCTTCTCTAAAATTTTACTGTAATTTTACTGTTAAATCATATCATGTAATTGCTACAGTTTCATTGATCTTGCTTAATAAAGCTAGTTTTACCTTTTGTATGATGGAAACACCTATAGTTTGACAGTCATATGCATTAAGTATCCAGCAATGAAATAAAACCAAGCCTAGGCTCGTGTGTTCTTTCAAAAAGTTATTTCAACAATGACTTGTGGGCTGGGGGAATATGAAGGATGCCAGCATTGTAAACCAGTTTCCACAATTTCAACAGTTTTCTTTGTTGACCATCCCAACTCAGATATCAATGAATCAAATGGAATGAAGACTGCCTTCTGACTTGAAAACATAGTAGCAGTGGGGTCATGTGTGCATATGAAGTGTGAGTTTGTGCAAAATGTAGTTGTGTATTTCTGGTACTAAATTTTGACTCCACTAATTTGTTTATTTTCATGATGAAAGAATTCACTTTTTTCCCAAATGACCAAGAAGCGGGAAAAAAAAAAAAAGGATAAAAGAAGAAAAAGATAGGATTTATGGTATATTCATTTATAATATTATTAGTTCTGAAATATCTAAAAAAATCTTTATCAAGTTGCTAGATTAAACCCCTTCTTGGTACAAGAATTCTGAAATCTCTCTGAATATATTTTGTATCTCATTCAAAATATATTCTCTGAATATATATTTGTATCTCCTCTACTACAGTGTTTATGTTTCCAATAAATCAGAATTAAGGAGGAGAGAGCGGAATGACATACACAAGTACTGGAGTATCTCACGATTATTTTAAAAATTTTGAATGCTTATCTAGATATTTCTTTTCACCCATTTTATTATTATAGTGGCCTTAATTGTGGCCCTTTAATAATTATGGAATTGTGTGTTCAGCCATTACCTACTCTGGGATGGAATAGCAATGAGCATCAGAGCTTTTCCTGGTCAGCTTAGGGAAGCCTGTTGGCAATGTGAATAAGTCATCAACAGTTCACTGCAGGTACTGACAGAATACTTTGTCAGGTGGATAGTTTCCTAGATGCAAACCAAATTATTTTATGCTTGGTTAGTTACACAGTATATTTCTACATTTACTTGTATTGTTATGCTGCATTTAGCTGACTAATGACTCAAGAACTTTATTTGGTAACTTCATCCACAGCACCTGCTCAAGAATTGGAATAATATAAACAATATCTATGGAATTAACAAAGGAAAAATACAGTTTCAGCCAGAGAAAGTTCAATACTACTTACAAAACACACCATGACTGCTTAATAAAATCACTATAAAACACTGGTCATTAGAGAGGGCAGAACATATTGATGCACAATTCCAAGTGATGCTTCAGGACAGTTTTGCTGAGGTGAGGGTAGTATTCTGGGGCCGTAGCCAACCCACCAACATGTCCTTATGCATCGTGTAGAAATGTGACATGGCAGTAACCTTACAGTTAAGCAGTTGGGCTGACAATATTGAAGCTGGATCTGATCCAGAAATTATCAATGGATAGATAATATAAGATGGTTTTCTCCAGTCTCAATATTTAAGTCTTTAGATTCAGTTAAGGTCTATATCACCTTATGACAATGCCAAACAACAACCCTCTCCCAATAGCACTCAGAAGATGCATCAGAAGACATATCATTATAAATAATTTTTTTGTAATTTGTTCCCTTCTTAAAACTTTGTACTGAATGAAAAACTTTAATCTTCTCATTGGCAGTTTTGATAAGGCTTCTTCTTTGTGATCATCTGTTCTTAGCATGCAAACAAATAATTTTATATAGTGATAATTTACACTGCATAAGTGGAAAGGCAGAGAGTACCAGAATGTTATCTTGCCTAAGAACATTGAACAAGGTTGCAGGAAAGAATGGAAAAAAAAATCCATATGCATTTCTTTAGAAGTGAGAAAGCACTTGTTCCTACACTGGCTGAAAGAAAACACGAACAACATATTATTATGATACAGTCTACTGAACAAAANAGAACTTTAAAAAAGGTGGAAGAAAAGAATGGAAAAAAAATCCATATGCATTTCTTTAGAAGTGAGAAAGCACTTGTTCCTACACTGGCTGAAAGAAAACAAGAACAACATATTATTATGATACAGTCTACTGAACAAAAAATATGTCTCTGTATTCACACACAGTCGAAACCGTAAAATTGTCCTGTCTTCAGAAGATGGTTTTTTATAATAAATGTTTCCTCACTTCTAACTGAAAACCTCCTATGTTAAAACGATAAGCTCAGCATACCAAATTTGTTAAAGTCATGTTACAGCATGATACTGTGCCTGATGAGTTTGAAGCTGTCATAACACCTTAGTTACTTAGAGTGACAGATTGCCACAACTGGAAAAGGAAGTGAACTTTATGTGGCCCAGGTGGCATGGACAAAAGTATCTAATTTAGTTTTAATTCTCTAATGTAGATTAGTTGAAATTCACAATTCATGTAGGAGAGAAAGGATGTTTTTTCAAAAAAACTTAAAATGACTGCAAATAGTGCCATATGGAAACAAGTGGACTTGACCAGTGACAAGGTGACACGTATTAGTATAAAAGAAGTTGTCAAATTTAATGAATGCCTTTGAAAGTGATGTTTATTCCCTCTGATTGCACAGCCTGGACTTAACCACAAAATAACAGAGAGTATCACACAAGTAAAAAGTGATTCATGGTATGTCTTCTTTACTGATGTTTTCTTCAAACACAGAACACCCAGAGCTCAGCCAAGCGCTCAAGAAAATTATTTTCCTCATTTTAATTTTAAAAACGTGCACATGGTGGTTTTTAAGGGCTGTTTTCAGAACAATAGATTTAAAAGTTAGGCACAGGGTTTACATGACACTTGACCAGAGAATTCTGTTCCAAAAGGAAAAAAAATAAATTGCTGAACTCTCTCAAGGGAACTTTTAACTTGCTGGGGGCTTTTTTCCTTAAATTATTGTCCTTATTCACTGCCATTCAGTCTTGCAAGAAGACTAGAAAATGTCCTGATCTTTAATTTTTATTGGAAGGAATAATAGATTTAATTGAATTTTTGAATTGGAAATACAAAATCAGTCCTTTGTTTATTTTCCCAAGTTATTGTTGCATGTTTCCATAAGAAAAAACTACTCTTGAGTTCAAAGATTCCCTGTTATTTACCATTCCAACAAAAATATACTTTTTATTTTGACAGAAGGTATCACCTTATCTGTACTACATAAAACCCATAACTCAAGGGTTATGAGCATTGTTATCAGTCTAAGTCCAACAGATAACAGTTGGGAAGATTTGCATGGAAATGATCATAAGACTCAGCTTAAATCATTGAAAACAGTTCTAACCTCCCTGCTCTTCAGGGTTCCACTCCATTTCTCTACATTTTTATTGCCAAGAATTAGTACCTGGTTTGCTTTCCTATTCCATTGAATAGATAATGGATTGTATAAAGGATCACAAAATGGATAGCTTTTACAAAACTCATCCCTAAAGGAGTTAAATAACCTCGACTGAAAATACATAAGACAAAATTTTGATAAATTTACTCCAAATACATTTTAAAAATGTATTTAAAAGGTTTAAAATATAATAGTTCAGCATTCAGCAAAGTTAGACCATATCTATGCACTTCTATAATTATACTTTATTACTGATACTACAGACCATACATAAAAATTAAACACTTACTAAATTATAAAAAATGCTCTTACAGCTACAGTATTATATTCAGCATAGATCAAGCTTCTAAAAGTCTTTGCAAACATTAGATTTGTTAGCAGATGTAAGCAGCTAGACAAGAAAGTTTCTTCATTTTATTTCTTTTTTATATTTCCATTTTGTCCTTGGGTTTTGCCTGTCATAATGCATATATTTCAACCAATTTGATAGTCTTTTGGCACTACAAATAGTGCAGCATTCTGAGAAGGATAACTGATAGGGCAGGATGCAGCTGCTTGGACTGTAATCAGTACAAAATAGAGTGACCATATTACATTAAATCTTGGTTCATCAGCTTGCGTCAGCCCTAAGGTTTTCTTGCTGATGTATGAGAAATTATGAAATCTCTTGGATTCTTTGACCCCTTGCATCCCAGAATTCTAGCTGAAGCAGTCAAAGAAAGTTTTACTGACACTTGCTTTAGGAAGCTGCTTTCCAGCATGTTACTATCTAAATAAACTCCTTGCTATTGGATATTAGAAATGCATTTTACATTTTATTTGCAATTAATTTATTTTTCTTGGAATTGTATATCCAGTATGCTGTGTGATTATGATCTGGAATTTAACTCCCTAATAACTAAAGAACTAAAACAAAATGAAAATTCACTGGCTATTGCAAAATTAAAAGCCAGAATGTAAATGTTAAGACTAATGATTTTAACTGCATTGAAACAATATTTCAGGACTGAATCACAGGTGTGGATGTCATTACATTTTGAAGTATTTATAATCCCTCTGTAATTCTGAATACTGTGACCTAAATTAATTTTTACTTATTTTTCTTAGTCCCCCCTGTATACACATTTAAACACATGCACAAAATCTTTTTTTTAACACTACCATATTTTGCCTTCCTGTTTTAATCAGAATATTCTCCCTTTCAAATGTAAATTTTGGAATCATATGAATGCTGTAACAATTCCTATAACAGAGTTCTATTTTCTCCTCAGTGCTTCACACTGATTTACAGTATGTACTGTATCATACATGTTAGTCTGTACTAAGACTACACGGGTTAAATCAGAGCATGTAGGGTGTGTCCAACGTGGTTTCAAAGCAGCCTGTGACAACTAAGCATGTAATAGAAATCAAGCTACCATATGGCCTACTTCTGCGGAAGACTTATATGTATCGATACTTTCACAGTAATCTATTTTTTTTTGTGTTCATTTAAGTCCTGTAAATTACTAAGTAGTATGCTTATAGGATATCACTTTGAATTGGAAACCAAAAAAGAATAGCTATATGCCATTGCAACAATTCAATATTTGCATTATAGCTCTACTTCAAATTCCATGTCCTGTGATTAATAAATGTAATCTCACAAAAATGTGTAAATTATAAAGAGGTGAAAAAAAAAAATCATGTTCTTAATAAACTTAATCCCTTTTAATTAGTGGAAACTGAAATAAAGGAGGAATTAGCACGATTGCCAGTATTCACCTGCTCTGATTTTTAAGTTTATTCACAGAATCACAGAATGTCATGGAATTGAAGGGTCCTCAAGAGATCTAGTCCAATCCCCATGTTGGAGAATGAACACCTACTGGCAGGAATGCATCCAGGAAGGTTTTGAATGTCTCCAGAGAAGGAAACTCCACAACCTCTCTTGGCAACCTGTTCCAGTGTTCCATCACTCTCACTGTGAAAAAGCTCTTCTTGTATTTCTGTGGACCCTCTGATGTTCCAGCTTGCTCCCCTTACCCCTTGTCCTGTGACTGGATGTTGCTGAGAAAAGCCTGACTCCATCCTCCTGACACTCACTCTTTACATACTTATTAACATATTTATAAACATTATAAACATACTCCTCAGAACTCCAGCTCTATATCCTCCACCATAAACAACTGAAGCGTTGTACAAAGAGTAAATTGCATTAGCAACTGTCTACAATCTCAAAGAAAATCAGTAGTAGACATGGTCATACAATGACTTCTCGGACAGCTCTAGAGACTAAGGAAGAAATCAGTACCATGGTTCTCAATGGATCAGTAGACAAGAGGCACTCATTACTATGTGTGAGCATGTATGGGCATTGCTAGGGAAGCAGGAGACACCCAATGAATCCATGGACCTACGTGCCCAGAAATTCTGAGCAATTAAGTTGGTTGTATGACTGTGTGGTACAGATGAGTTCAGGAGTTTAAAGGGTAGATAAATTAAGGATGGATTTTGGTGGATTATTATCTATCACTCAGAAACAAAGTAAATGGATGCACTTATAAAATAGAAACATAAAATATTTTCAGAACATGTGCTCATCAAAAAGAAAATTTCCCTGGTAACTTAAGCAATAGGTCTATGACATTCATTATAATTGGCTTTTTTCACATACTATACTGTATTTTTTGAATTAATAAAGTAGGAAAAGTGGGTCATGAAGTGAAACATGCTCTGAAAGAAAATGTCATGTAAGTAAGAGGAGATTATTTGCTATAGTCCAAGGTCAGCATGCATCCTGCTGAAACAGCTCAACATGTTTTATAACTGCTCTGTTACCTGGCATATTTCTATTTTACAATTATATCAATGTACTGCATTGATATGATAATGATTCTTGAACAGCTTTTGTACTTCTAAGCATCATGTACCTGTCTAAGTATTCCACTTATGAGGAATCTTAATTATACTATGGAATTAACAAAGATCTAAGTTATCCATTGAAAGTTCAATAGCACTTGCAAAGCAGTTCCTGGCAACATCAATTTGCAAAATTCAAGTAGTGCAAAATCAGCTTCTATCTGTGAGGACAGATAAAGCAACAGTTAACACATTGAAACAATTAAGAGAGTATATTTGCCATCATTCAGTAATTACAGGTAATTGGAGTAGGGAGAAGAAAAACAAAATCACACCACAAAATGAACATGGCTTCCTTAGCTCAAAAGTATTTTTTCTGAATCAGGAAATGTTGAAAGGGAAGATATAAACCAAAAGCTCCTCCATCTATAAGCCTCTGACTATTTTTGGCATATAGGTACAGAATAGTTTATTTTAATTTTAAACAAACACCAATAGTAAGCAAACTGACTAGAACTGTTGAATAGCTGCACTGATTGCAAGCTAATATTCTGAATTACACCTATGTGTATAGGGAGTATGAAGCAGAAATGTCTACATTGTTTTCAATCCAGAACTTTTGTAAGATGAAATACACCCATGTGGAAGCAGTCCATTACTGTATCAGAGTAAAATAGACCAGATTTGCATGGGATAAAACTAAAAGATGTCAGTTCTCTAGTAGCTTCCTTAGCTCTAAAAGCACCTATGATATTAAAAAAGATGTAATAAAATTTGAAAGGAAGAGTTAAAAAATACAAGAAATCTCACAAACAGAAGAGGCTGCCAATGGCTGTATGGTAACAAGGCCTTTATGTAACCTGGTTTGCATTAACAATATCCCCTATATAAAATAGGGGATTCTTTATTTGAACTTTTATGCTGCTCACTGGTATTGCTTTTCTCTGTCAGTGACGTAACCACACAACACTACTTTTAATCCTGTGATACGTCAGTAGTATGCGTATTTATATGAAGCCATTAAAATATTTTGTGCTCTGCTCCTTCAAGTATAAGTTGAGTAAGTTTTTAAGAATCTAAGAGAAGAGAGAGAGAGAAATGCATCAAGGAAATTTGGGATAAGACAGCTGATCTGTCAATTGAACCATAGTGCTCAAATGGTCAGACATGATAAAAACTGTATCCTTTCATAGAAAGGAACATAATCAAACACATATTAAATTAAAGATGTTATACAGATGTTTTTAGCCCAATACAATGTAAATCATAGGTTTCATGAAATATAAATTAAAAGGCAGTATTAAGCATAAATACCTTAGAGAATTTTTCACTTGCTAGATTTATTTATTCTGCCTTGAAGTTGTTGTTTCAGTAGCTTTCTTAATTCACAAATTGGGAGCCCTTCTCAGGAATTTCTGTTTCTTGTTAACATTCTGTCAGAACAGATGAATTGTTTCCCTGAAAGCTCAAAACTACAGGCTTAGACAACACTAAAATGAAATTCAACCAGGGGGCTATACATAGGGAGGACCATCCCTATGTTCTTGTTCAAGTTAGGTGCTAACCTTGGTGGAAAGCAATTCTGCAGAGAGAGAGACCTTTAGGTCCTGATGGACTATAATTTGACTGTGAGGGAGAAATGTGCTCCTGTAGCCAAGAAGGCAAATAGTCCTCTGAGGTACAGTCAAATGAGCATAGACAGCAAGCCAGGGGAGGAGATCAATCCAACCCTTACAATTGGTGATTCTGCGTAACAGATATAAAAGAAATACAGAAAAAACATAGAATAAAGAACTTTTCTTCAAGAACAAAGGAACAGGACACAAAAATGATTTCTGAGATGCCTTCAATATATAAGCACAGGGAATACACGATGACAACACATCTCTGAATCTCAACAACAAACTCAGCCATGCACATAAATAGAGAAAGCCATAAATAAGACCTTAAACCCAAATAATCTTAAAACCATAACCTTAGTTTTGACATGAAGATCTCAATGGATGTACAACAAAGGTAAATTATTTTCTTCCAATGGCCATATTAATGGAGTATCACTCTTTTCTCACCCCCATCCATTTTGACCATAGAAGTTAAAGCCCCTCTTGATGACATAACCTTCTAGGTGGGAGGTTCCTTTTTAAATTACTTTTCCAGATCTTGTCCTAGCACTAGGGTTAGAGATGTCCACAGCAGAGAAGCACTGATCCTGCATAGTCAAGGTATGCTTTTCTCAGCCACAGAAAAAGAATGGCAAAGAGACTGCAAAAAACCTTAATAACCTCTTTTTTTTTTTCCACTCTTCTTCATCTCATCAATCCATCATAGGAGTGTTCAGGTTTCTGTCCATCATGACAAAAAATTGAGAAGTAAACTTTTCCTTTTAAACCACCATTAGTTGCTTAGAAGAAATAAGTTGAGCATCCCTTTTATCTTGAAACAAAGGAATTAAGAAAAAAAATTAAAATTTTAATTTATTTTCATTTTGTAAGTCTGAAGTGAAATCAATGGAAATCTTTAAAGAAGAATGCTTTAAAAGATGAAAATGTTTCATCTGAAAAGCACTGAAGCATATAATTTCTTGTACAGTGCTTTTTGTCTTCATTAAAGGGGAATTCATTAAAATATACAATAATTATTTGGCAATTTTGTAACTGCTCTTCTGTGTATGGGAAAGTTAATGTAAGGAAGATGAGTATGGTCAAGTGTTGCTATAGTGCGAAGGGGTCACCACAATGTCTTGCTGCACTCAAGAACAGCACCAAAACAGTCTTCTGTGATAGAAATGAAACAGGATGAATAGAGAGAAAGGTGAGAACCATAGGGAAGGAGAAAATGCACAAAGTCATGAGAAAACATATGCAGAGAGAAAAATCAGGCACAGGAGAAAGAAGGTCTGAAGGAGCAGAAGTGCAGCCACGGCTGCAGACATAAGATTCAATTAAGCTCAAGAATAAAACTGTATCAGTAGGAAAATGAGAGGACAGATTTGTACTGGAAGATGTCAGTCAGGTCATAGGATTTGCTTCACACAGAAAATGAATTCTTTTCTAATACATATGCAAACTATCTGTTGGTTTGGGTCAAAGTATTTTGCTGGTGGCAGATCTTTTTGTAGCAATACAGTAACATTCTGAACAGTAATCTTTTTTTAATTGCCACTTCCTTTAGATGTTTTTGTTTGACCATGTAGCCTCCCTGTGAGCTACACTCCAGAGAGACAGGTCTATTGGACACTACCAAGCCACCTTAATGATTTTACGAGGGCAGGAACAATTTTTAATTTTTAGGCAGGAAAACAATGAACAAGGATTTAATAATGATATGCAGTACTAGTGTTCTTAGTGGAGAAGCTAAGCCTCCCTAATTGATGGGTTGCAAATAATAACAATTAAATTGGTAAAAATGTAAACAAAATTCCATGTAAAAATTGATTACACAAAATGTCAAACTAAAAATGCCTTGAATGTTTCCCTTGAAGGATGTGTGTTCCAATGAAGATTTTTTCAATAAAATATTATTGTATGTGACACATTTTGATGGAAATATTTGTTCTATTGCACATTGGAATTTTAACTTCTTCAGATTTGAAAATATTTTCACTTTACTGTGGTTCCATTGTAGAGCATTTCTTATTTAATAATACTAACTAATACTAATAAAGAATGACTTTTAAGTGGGGTCTAGGAGTTCATCCTTTCCTCTTGTTTTCTGAAGTGGACAAGTGTTACGTGTCTATCAGGGACCAGAATTATTTAGTTCTGCATCCCATAGAGTTCTTTCTTATCTTCATTGTTTTTGTTTTCATCTGAGTACTTTATAAAACAGTATCAACTTAAGAGCTGTGGAATTCTTAAAAATAAGTATTTCACAGGCTGGTTTTCTCATTTGTAGCACAATTTAAGAAAACTTGAGACAAAGCAGTAAAAAGTTTAAAAAATAAAAAAAGGAAGGGAGGCAAAAAGACGTAATGGGTTACTTCTGAAATAACAGAGGTAAAATTCTTCTCTACTTATTAGCTATCATTCATGTTATTTTAAATAAATTCTAAACCCACATGAATTGTTTCCTCTGAATTAAGTATATTGCTGAAGTGAATATATTCAACTCTTTTCTTGAGTATATGAAAATAAGGAAATTGGAATTATTAATATCTAAGTGACTGATTGATGATTATCCTTTGTACTCAAGAAAATTAAAACAAAAAGATAACATAAACAAAGTGAATAATAAGTGTACAATTCAATAATTTAATTTTAATTAAATAATAATAAAATTTATGGATTATTTAATATTTTAATATGTGCTTCTTTGAGGCTGAAGGGTATTTTTAGCTTTACACCATCTCATAGTTTTCAAATGGCATTGATTTCAGTCATTAATGGTATGGATCCAAAGTGGCCTAGAATCTATTTTAAATCTATTCTAAATTATTTGAATGCTTCTGCTCTCTGCTTCCACCACCATCCCCACAATGCCTTTTTAATAAAACTGAGACAATGCATTTTAAAAGTGATCCATGAACTAATTGCTTCTTCATTTTAATGTCATTGTGGTAGTTTTAGGACAAGCTGAGGTTTGTAGAGGATGCTCTGATGTATATCCACCTGCAGAAAAGTTGATTGCAATTTATAGTTTTCAGTGAGTCTTGAAAAGTTGAAGAACATGAGAATTATCTCCACACTGTTTGACATATACAGCCGCAACAAATGCTACTGTAAGAGTATCCAGTCCAGTCTTGTATATTTATAAATGGGCATATCTTAAGTATTTATATACTTTTATATTTAAATACCTTCAGCCATTCAACCCAATACTACGATCATGAGAACTAGGCACATTTTCCATCTGCATCCTCTCACAGTCTTTCATGAGTACTCCAGAGACCTGAGAAACTGTCTCAGAATAAACAACCATAACTTTCACTTATCCTTATGGGAAGAGAAGAATATGAATGGAGTATTCAGATCTGATGTCTAGCAGCAACCAGAGCAAGATGCCTCAGAGAAGATTTCCTGAATTCTATTAATGGGTAATTATTAAATAATCTGTTTATCTGGGAAACATGTCATTACTTAGAATGTAGCTTGTGTCCAGGAATGACAGTTTCTGTATTGCTTTGGAAACTGTCCTAATGTTGAATCACCCTGTACAGGTGGATGTTACTATCTCTGTTCTGTGAAAAACAGATCCAAATTAAATCAAGTGACACCACATTCTTCTCTATTCTTGCTGAATTTTTCATCATGAAAACATCCTCAGAATTATTCAGCATGGTAGCTCACACTTTCTCTAGCATGGTAGCTCACACTTTCTCCATTGCCTGCTATGCTTAAAAAAGACTGGCCTTCCTGACCCCTGAAGAAAGAACTTAGACAGCCAAATACTGCGAAAACAAAACTATAGAGTCAGTGAGTGTCAGAGAACACAAACTACTGTAATAGATTCTTTTTGCAAAACCCTTTCCTTTCTATGCTTGCCTTAATGCATGAGATAGGTTAGAAAGATTTTCTCCTCCGTAAAGAGACTTTAAACTCAACTACTGTACTGTTATACTGTTAAGAGGTTTGTTTATAAACCTACTGCTGCCAACAAGATTCATTAAGTCATACTTGACTCTAGAGAAGACTGAAAGGGGACTCGATTTTTTGCTTCATTGCCCACTCAGAAGTCATAACAGCTTGGTGGAAAATGCTTTCCAGTCACCATGATGCCATTTCTACTCTCCTTGTTGATATTGGTTTATGTATTTAAGTATTTATTTTAGAGAATGGGACTGGCAATGCATATCACATTGATATGTGATTTATGTGTTTTATGCTTTGAACAGGCAATTCTACACAATAGCTGTAGAGTAGCTTATAGAATTATTTTCTCTGCTCATTTTGGGTAGAGAACTGTGATATTAATCACAGTAAATTAATCTTTAATCTGTCTTTACTAACTCGGACTAACTTTACTAAGTAGGGCCAGGCAACTATAGTCCATGTGAAAAAAGGACAAAAAAGTGTATACTCCCAGATCTTGATGAAAGTGAGGCACTGCTCAGTACTTTGCAACCTCATTTACAGGCTGCTGCACAGAGGTCCCAGATCTTGATGAAAGTGAGGCACTGCTCAGTACTTTGCAACCTCATTTACAGGCTGCTGCACAGAGGACCGAGATCCTGGTGAAGTCACCCTTAAAAAAAATACATATATTTTAGATTCTAAAGGTAATACATCTAATAATTTTTCCAATTTTGAATTTCCTACTATCAAATTGGAATCCCAAAATAATTTGAAAATATGCATATCTCTGATACTGGAATCTCTTGTGTTTTCTATGGAAAGCCAGATTTAAACCCTTCACTGCAAATAAAAAGATGTTGCAGCAGCAATAAGAGGTGCTGTGAAGAGGCAGGAGGAATCTTGGTGCCTGTGTTCTGTAGTGTAAAATCTTTTTGTGCAGTGGTAGTTTACTGAGTGAGATTTGAATCACTTCAGCAGAAGTGGCAAAGAACCAATATACACATACATGACTCCGCCACTTTCCTCACCTCATGGAAGCTGTACAGTCTTTCCAAAACCAAACAACTGTAATGGGCTACCTGCCAGGCTGCATTTCCTGTCCAGACTGAAGGTGGGTGAGCTCTTTTGCCCTGCCATGTATGCAAAAATGATTTGTTGCTATTGCTTAGATTTAATGCTGTTTTGGATTTATGACAGGAAGAAACAGTGCTCATACTGTGCATTAATATGGATGAAAAGTTTGCTCTATTATGGTAACCTTTCATCATCTACAAAGAATTCTAAATTACCCATCAACACAACACAACATAAGCATTAAAGCACTGTTAAAAAGGCTTTCACAGAAGAATATGTGGATAAAGAAAGATTACAATCTAAATGACAAACAAAAGATACTGCTCCTTACATTTCCAGCACCCACTTCTGCCCACCACAAGGCAGTATTCCCACATACATTTGAATGTATGGCTTCACAGCTCTACTGAAAATCAACTGGGTATGGCCCATGAGGTAAACTGAAAGAGGAAGCCTACACATTCAGTATTTGCTCTATAAAATGTCTGTTATTTTATAAACATCCTTTGCAAATTTCTTCTTTGTTTTATGTAAACATGAATATGTATAACACTAGCAATATTGCATTGGTATTTTCCTTACCATTTCTATAACTAAACATTTAGAAACACTTGAACTAAAAATGAACAGTCTAGGCTGGGAAAAACAGTCTTATGCTAAGAATTTTAGTTTGTTCTATCATAGCACTTTCCAGGTGTTATAAACAACAACATAGCAAAAACAAAAAATCAGAAGTCTGAAAATGAGAAATATATTGACAAAGTCTTTTAAAGTAACAAGTCACAGCAGGATATGGGGCTACACTACTGCCTAATAGTTGTTAATCTGAGTAAATAATATGTTTTTAATCATCAAGTGGCATTTAATTAACCTGCAATAACTGGCTTATTAATTCTCAATTAAATAATTATTTGAAACACTTAATTTAAATGTGAATTAATATATTTTATGCTATCTTCTATAAGGTATCTCACTATTTGTGATGAATTGTAGGTTAAAATCTGGCATTTGCTCTCCCTCTTCCTCAATGAACATCAAGGACAGGTTTGAAAAGCTTCATGCTGTTTGTTAATTAAAGTAAACCAGAAGAGCAAAAGACAGAGAATTCAGAAAACAAAATAACCCAATTACCATACCCTCCAACAGTGCAATATGATTTATTTACACTTAATCTAGCACTTAACATATATTCAGGGCCAGATTCTCAGCTAGAGTAAACGAATAATATTGACTTCAACTAATTTATTTGCAAAGTCATTATGTAGTTTGGGGTTTTTTGTTTGTTTGTTTTTATTTTTTCTTTGATGTAGGTTCAATATGCAGAGTCTGCTGCGTTTTGCACTCTCTCTTCTGGGAAATTTATAGTCAGGGGTACTGTGATGTAATTCTCACCCTGGTATTAAAAGAGGTTTTACTAACACTTTGAATAAAAGCAACAACCTATAACTGGGAGTAGAAGGCAGAAAAAAATATGCCACTAAGAAGAAAGAACTGTAGAGCCCTAAGTGTAGAGCCCTAAATCCTAAAACACACTACATGCCAAGAAATATTTTAAGAGGAACTTTTTGTAATGCATATGATAAGATCTTTGAAGGGTCAGTCAAAAAATTTACCCATGAAGGAAAATCTTCTTAGACATCCTAAATGGAGGAGAATATCGTTGGTTCCTCTTCTTTGATTAAATAAGTTACCTGTGGAGACTTGCATTCCTGTAGTATATTCCTGCCTTTTGCAAATACTTTTCTTTAGCTTTCCTCAAATAGTCAAAGGAATTGCTACACAAGATAAATGCTGGAATGGTCCAAGATGGCATTAAACCATATTCCAAGACAATGCACAGCTCTCTTCTCTGAACTACTAGAGCCCAGCCAACATAAATAAAAAAAATTCAGGCACTGAGCAAAAACTAAGTTCTGACTGTGTTCTGAAAAGACAATAAGAATAATGTGTAATATATAGCACAGATTTCACTGGCACAAATGTATCAAGCAGCTTTGATAATGCACCTGCATAATGGAATCTTACATTCACAGGACATGAATTCACCACAGGAATTCACGTTCTATATAAGGTACAACTAATATTTACACTCAAACTGCAAAGCTTCATATTTATATCTATGTATTATCAAACCATCATTTTCACATTTCTTTTAATTTTCTCGTTTCATTTTTTCTTTTTTTTTTGTCATGATAAATTCTTCTCTTTTGCCTTCTAAGATTTCCCCCCAACTTACTTCTCTGGCAGCACAATATATTTGCTCCTACAACAACCACTTATATCCCAGAAAATCTCCTGGTTCAAAATTAAAATAGGCATTTGTTCTCTACATGGAGTGACCAAAATAGGTTAGAAATATAGAAAACATTTTTAAAGTCCATGGATTAAACTAAAAGGGTTCATCAGTTTGCTTCATAGTTACTTATTGAAACAGGGATGAAACCAGACACTGATTAAAAACAACTCGTGAAAGCTATGCCCTTCTCTTCCATCCCATTTATCTCTTTTCCTTATAGATTCTTTCCCTCCCAGAAGGTGATGCAGTACTGCAGTATTCAGATTCACCTCAAGACACTACCCATACTTTAAAACTGAAGGAGGAAGAGGGGTAAAGGATAATAAAGCTGTCCCTAAGTGTCAGAAGATGCACTTTAGATGTTATATTTTCACCTATATTCATTAAATTTTTATTTCTGTTGTGTTACTGCTACAGCAAATAACTTTTTTTTTTCTTGTTACTTTTCATTGTAAACCTTTCCAAAGTCTCTCGCTTTCAGGCACCAGCTGCAACCACTGAATACTAAGCTTCCAATCAGAACTACTCCATTCTCTGAGGTGGTGGGGTTACAGGCAATACAGAACCACACCAGAAGAAACCTGTCTCTTAATTTCCATCAAGGGATTCTTTGAAACAAGTTCAGGTATTTTACTACCAGCATATCTCTGCACTAATGTAGCATTTCACAGAGTTTCCGCAATAACTATCGTTGGGTCTTCTCATAAGAGCTCTATAATAGTCATAAATATTCCTCAGGAGAGCCAGATAGACTCTGAAAGGCATATAATAGCTACCATAAATGAATAATAAAATGTAGAAAGGACAAGCCACCATGAAAATGGCAAATGAATATGATGACGTGTGTGTTGTACATGAGTTAATTGTCTGAGTTTTATATTTACAGAAAATCCCAGCTGTTTTCTGCTATGTCAGCCACTTTTGTGGAAGAGGTAGCATCCTCTAGAAGGTTAAGTAAAGTACTGATTACAGAGCTTGTACTGCTCTTTGTGTACTCCTTATGCAACTTCTGAAACTGTTTTCTTCAGTGACAAATTTTGGAGGTTATAGCCCAAGCATTGCTTATCTGCCAAATGGTGTGGACAGAATTTGCTGCAGCAGAAAAAGTAAATCAGGTATTTAAAAAATGAGTTAACATGGCATAATATTGTGCCTCAGAGCGTCCCTTTGAGCCTTTTCAAGTCTCCCCTTGCCTGTACTGATTAAAAATACTGGCCTTGTCAGATGCCATACTCTCTTAATAAAAGCAAAAATGTGATTAGCCTGATTTAGGAGAAGACTTTAATTTCCTGCAAAACTTCATCAATTTTAGTCCAACAATGTATGGTGTAAGAGACCATTCAATTTAGGAAGTGATACTACTCTGTAACTAGTCCCATTAACATCAAATGCATTGTTTTTGTGAAGAAGTTCATAGTTTTAATTATGCTGCCATAAACAGGCTTTAAAGCTTTTCTTAGGTGGATATTACAGTTTCCTAATATTTAAAAGACAGCCAAAACACAAATTAACACATAGAAAAGTAGAAAGGGAGGAAATTTCCTGTGACATCAGTGTACATTATGGGAGTCATGAGATCCCTTTTCCGTGTAAAGAACAATATAAGATGTTAGAACATCCATGCACATCAGTGGTAAAACACTGACTGTAGAGCACATTGCAAAGTGAAAATATACTATGACTATGTGACTTGGGGAAGCTTGGTTAATGGTGTACCAATGTTCTCCAAAATACTTTGCAGTATTTAGTCCTTTTCTATTTTTGCACAAAATAAAACTTTCTTAAGTCAATCAGCTCACAGAAGACAAAGAGATACTCCTTTTTCCTTGGTATGTCCAGAATCATCTTAACAGGTATTAGAAAATCAAGAAGATTCTAGAATTATTTGAGCTATAGGGAGGTTACAAAGAGCAAGTGCTATAATTTATTGAAGGCTATTCCTGATGTGTTTCACTTACATATTACTTCATGAGCTTGTGTCTCTTTAAATAGACAATGTCACCGAATGATACAGCCTAGTTCAAAATTTCCGAAGTCATGAAATCAGTCAACCTGCTTTTTTATTTTGCGGTAGTTGGGTTTTTTCTATTTTCCCTATTCCTGAATATTACCTTCTCTTGAGTATTTTATGTCTTAAAAAATAAGGATAATTGAAGTAAAATCTCTGTTTAATTATGTGTGTAATTTACTAATATTCAGATATGTTTAACCTCATGCTGTGTCTCTGGCTTCCTTTATGAAATCAAATGCAAAGCTGTACAGAGGTGATTTGTGTTAGATGTGAATTATTTTTTTAACGGTACATTAAGCCATGGCACTACACTGACTGCAAGTTAGATGAACATGTTTTATACACCGACAATTACAGTGGATAGCCATTTTGGTTTCTGATCCATAGATTTTATTTTTCCTCTTCAAAATTCAATTTTATTTTGTTTGACTGACATAGAAGTTAGCAGAGAAAAAAATATCAGAGAGATGCCGAACAAGAACCTGTGAGCTGATGCATGCCCTTCATTCTCATTGAAGAGGAGAACTTAACTGTTTACAGAATGGACAGGAATGAGTGTCCATGGCAATATATAACATGGAACAATTACAAAAAGTTACTCTGAATTTAGAGCTACTTGTCTTTTCATATTGTAAAGTAACTGACCATCTCCTATCTAACACTAAAAAAGCAGCACTACACGGGCTGCAAATTTCTTTTTCTACTTATAATTAGGCACACTGGAGTGAGGACACCTAAGATACAACTTAAACTGCAAAAAAGAGAAGGCTTAAATGAGATACCTTTATGGATATTTGATTTTCAAGAGTAACAACAATACAGAGCAAAACTATGAGGCTTTCATATAAGGCATTTCCTGTCAGCTCTTCTAAACTCCTTGTTTATAACCACATGCAACATCTAGTTGCAGATTGGAAATCAGCAGAGAGAATACAAGGCTGTTGTATTGGTCTACACTTTTTCAGGATGATAAAATAAAGGGCTGCATAATTAGACCAACCAACACAAGTATCAAATACATAACTTTTACATTGAGTCTCTTATGTACTGTGATTCAATGGGAAAAAAAAATCTATGGAGGCAAAAGACCATTTATTCGCATGTTTGACAAACATTAGACAGCAAGATTTGAAACTTTCAGTCAATAGTTAACTTATGACATCATATCAGGAAGTTTTACTTAAGTATGCAGGAATAGCATTTTTAAAAGGCAAAAGTCTAAGCTTAGGGAAAAAAGTATTTTTTTATCCCTTTAAGGCTTCTTGTGCATTAAAGAACCCTTACTGAGGCAATTCAGAGTCTAGGCAAGATGATCATAAACCAAAACATACTTATTACTCTAGCAGACAGTCTTTCTCTGGTATTATAACTATTGTTATCCATTTGCAGACATGCTCCTTTTTATTTGGGGCATTATGTTTCAATAATATAAAACTACATTATGCTTATGTTCAGAAAGCTCTGTGAATAAAATTTGGTGTTTTATATGAACTTTCCAGAAACATAACCTACAGAAGACAGTTTCTAAAGAAACAGATGTCTGGAGATCATATTTCTGCAGTGGTTTCTGATGTAAAGCACAAACATACTCCTCTTTAATAAATTCCTATGTATGCCATTTCCATTTGAGTAGGAAAAATCCATTAAAGTTTCACTAAATATTTACAATATGCTTTAAAATTTCATCTTAAAGTAAAATAAGGATATTTGCATAATTATTTATGCAAACAATAAAACATTAAGAGAGAATTTGCATGTATGTTGTCCTGCCCTTTTTTTGTCTTGGGAACTCCTTCTGTTTGTGAAGCCAATAAATTAGTGTGATGTCTGTATCAAAAAAATTCTAGACAGATATAATTTCAAGAGATATAGCTTGGAGGAAAAAGTTTAAAGGAAATGAAGTATATTGCAAGCAATGTTTTATGCCAATTAATGCAATAATTTCTCACACTTTTTTTAATTGATTTCAGTTCAGGACCAACAAGTTTGGTTCAGCAAAGCTTCAACTTACACAAAAATATCAGTAAATAAAAAGGACTTAAGTTACATTTTGACACTGACATCACCGTGTGTAGTGTTCAGTCAGTAGACCCTCAATTTCCAACTGTAAAAGGCTTTAAAATCAATGATGAAAGACTCTTCCATGCTCCAAACACAAAGAGTCAGACCTTGGTAAGGAAGTATGTTGGAATCTGCATTGCTTTTTTTCAAAATTATTCAGTTTAATGGTCATAAATGTGTTAACAAAACTCTAAAATTACTGTAGGATGCTCTATGTAAAAGAAGAAAATTCTTGCTTTTTGTTTAGTGGAATAATCTGATAGCAATGCATCAATTAGCCCTACATACAAAAGAATCATAATCATCTAGGTTGGAGGGGACTTTTCATATCATCCAATGCAACATGGAGAGCGGCGTAGCAACTACATCAGGCAATTCCCTCAGGACTCTGGGATGCATCTCATCAGGGCCTATGAATTTGCAGACATTCAGGCTACTCAGGTAGTCATGAACTCTGCCTTCACTCACAGCAGGAGGGCCTTTTCCCCTTTGATGTCCATCTAGTGTTCCATCAACTTGGTCATAAACAGAGGGTATGCCAATGAAGATTAAGGCAAAGAAGTTGTTGAGTACCTCAGCGTTCGCTTTGTCTGTCTTCATAAGTTTATCATTCTTGCTCAACAGGGAGGATATGCTTTCTTTAACCTTCCTTTTCTGGTTTATATACTTATAGAAGCCTTTCTTCTTGTTTTTACAACAAGCCAAGTTAAGCTCCAGCTATGCCTTGGTCTTTCTGACCTCATCCCTACACTATTGGGCAGCATCTCTGTGCTCTGCCCTGACCCTGCTTGAACTGCCTGTGCAGTTCCTTGTTTTACAGTTTTACCTGCAGGTCCCAATTCATCCACCCCTGGTCTCTTCCCTTTCCTGCTGGATTTCTTACTCTTGGGGATAGAGAGCTCTTGTGCTTTATTGAAAGCATCCTTGAAGTTCTGTTGCCAGCTTTGAAGCATCCTTGAAGCCAGCTCTTTTCCACCTCCTTCTACCTGAGGACTGTTTCCCAGGGGG
>VZTY01028953.1:6724-22245 GCA_013400935.1 Turnix velox
TTGTTTGGGGGGGGGAGGTGGGGTTGTTTCTCTTTTTTTAATCTGCCCTTGGGGACTTTCCCCTTTGTTCTGCTGGGAGGGAAGAGAACTGGATTGTGTTTCTCCTACTCCTGACTAAAAGAAATTACATCAGCCCAATGTGTTTAAGCATCTCTTCCCTTTTGCACTCCTTACTCCTCCCTGCCTCGAACTACTTAGTAATTTACAGTTTAATAAGGGGTTATTATTAGTTTTTCCCCCCCGTATTTGTGATTATGAAAGAGAGAAGACTGGCATAACCTGGCTGAGAGGAAGCAGTGAGATGGATCAGGCTGGTTTCTTCTTGCTGTTGGTACTTGTGGAGCATCCCAACCCCTTGCTGTCCCTCCTCTCCAGCACTCACAGACACCAGCCCATCCACAGGGACAACTTTCCTCCATCTCTTCACCAGGGCAAACTGCACCTGGAGCTTTCCCGGGTAAGATGGCAGTGAAACAAGAGTCCTCAGATGGGTTGAGGGCCTGGTTTCTTCATTTTCCATCCCAAAAGCAGCATGGGCACTTCCCCATCCCCCCAGTAGTGCGGGCAAGACTCTCCAGGCTCTCATGAAATATTTGGAGCTGAGAGAGCAAACACAGTATTGAGGTGGAGAGACAAGAGAAGGAAGGGGCAGAAATGAAAAGACAATTTCCAGAGCTAAAAATAAATATGTGATTAAAAAAAAAAAAAGAAAAGAAGAATAAAAGAACAAACAACACAGCAGCAATCAGGGGAACCAGAGGATTTCTGACAAGTTCCCAGCTTAATAGTGATATTTGCCAGGAGGGTCGTTAACTCCCCCGATGGGAGGAGATGCTCAGCTTTTTCAGAAGCCCTTGGGTCATTTCCTTGAGTTTTTCTGCCTCCCTGATGCTTGTTTTCAGTGCCTTGATGGGTTGGATTCCCAGCTGGCTCTGCCCCGAGGGAGCAGATAGCAACACTCCTTTCCCCTTGATTTCCAAGTCCTCTAAAAAAACCACCAGAGGCTGGAGAGCAGGGTCTTGAGAAAGCAGTGATGGTCCCTCTGGCTCTCAGTGGTGCTGGAGGATTCACAGCTGTGGTGGAAGTGCTAAACATGACAGCTAAGAGTCAAGGCTGAGGGAAGGACTCTAGCCTCAGGGAGAAGCAAGTCTGGGTCAAAAAGTGGACAGATTTCAGAAGAACAAAATGTCAGGCAACTTTGGGTTGTTATTATAGTGCTTGTCAGAGCATGGAGCAACAGGATGAGGGGCAATGGCTTTAAAATTGAGCAGGGCAGGGTTAGGCTGGATATTAGAAAGAAATTCTTCTCCATGAGGGCTGTGAGGCACTGACCCAGCTTGCCCAGTGGGGTGGTGGATGCACCATCCCTGGAGATACTCAAGGCCAGGCTTGCTGAGCAACCTGATCTAGTGTAGGATGTCCCTGCTCACTGCATGGGGTTGCACTAGACGGCCTTTGAAGGTCCCTTCCAACCCTATGATTCTATTCAGCTGCATGTGGATTTAGGGACATGCTCTTACCTAGTCTGGAAAGTCCCTCTTGCTGCTGAGGTAGAGCAGAAGCTCCCAGCTTCCCTGAGGGGACCACGTCCAGGCAGCTGGCCAACCTTGGCACGGCATTCTGAATGCCCTAAATCTCACAACCACCTTTTGGATGCCCAAAACTCAAGGTCACATTGCATACCTGGAGCCAACCCTGCCAACTGCAGGTGAGTCAGCAGCTCTGGGAAGATCCCCTGCCTTTACCCCAAGGTGCTCCTCAGGAGCCATCATTAACCTGAAGGATTCAGCCAAGTCCAACCCCTCGTGCTGTCCATAATTAAGGTTGCACTGAGCAAATAAATCTCATTCCTGGCTAATACGACGGAGGAAGGTGTTAAATTATGGCTCAGTTTATCAAATGATTGCCCAATGCAGCTACCTCCTTTAATAACTTACGATAAAACATGTCATAAAATGATCTGGGAATTAATACCTACTGGAGGATGCTGTGACAAACTGCTATAATATGTTTTCGCTACAGGAAGGTGCGTCTTCTTGTTTTATTTAAAGAAGCTGCAAGTGGATTTTTAGTGTTCATGTAAATAAGGAGCTGATTGACAGGCGTGGGGCTTAAAAGATCCCGTGGGTGGAAGGAAAGAATTGCCCTCACAGCTTTACTGGTGTTGCTTTTCCAAAACTCAATCCCACTCTTTTCCACACATGCCTGGTGGATATCTGCCCCACTTCTGCCCTATCACATCACTTCCTCTTGCTTTCTCCTTCCCCCCTCCATCCTGCACACCTCCTGTATGGCAAGAAATGGGTTTAAGCCCTCCCAGGACTCATCAGCCAGGCTCTGGGGTTGACCTACTTCATCCTGAAGTCATGCTAATAGAATTATAGGGTTGGGAAGGACCTTCAGAGGTCATCTAGTCCATGAGCAGGGATATCCTGCACTAGAGCAGGTTGCTCAGAGCCTCAACAAGCCTGGTCTTGGATATCCCCAGGGATGGGGATTCCACCACCTCTCTGGGCAACTAGTGGTGGTGAAAAACTTCTTCCTAATGTCTAACCCAGCCCTGCCCTGCTCTAGTTTCCAACCATTGTTCCTCCTCCTGTTGCTAGTAGCTGGTTGGCACTGGGACTTTCCACCTCACTTGGAAGCATTTCCAAGTGGTTGGAGAATTCTTGTCAAAATGCAACTGTCAGGAACTAACTGAGGCACCAAATGGAAATTGAGAGGCAAATAATAAATAACTCTTTTTTTTTTTTCTTCTTTTCAAATAAAGGATGAAAAAAAACATCCTGTAAAAATATCACTCTGTTACACGGGTCACATTTGATTATCTCCTATGAAAATTGAGTTCTCGGCAGGAGATGTAAATTTTTCACAGTGCAAATCTGCTGTCAGACTCTGCAGGGATTTCCCATGAGGAGCTCTCATCCTGAGCCCCCTCCCACTCCTTCCTAAACCCATCAGCAGCATCTCAGGGCTCCACAAATGCTCTTGCAATTCAGAATACAACACTGAGGTGTCTCATCCTGGCAGGGACAACCAGAGAAAGTCCTAACCTGACAGAGAGGCATAGTTGAGGTGTAGGATTGAGAGGGTATATTAAGGGCAAAAGAAACCCCTGGTGGTTTTTTTTCACCTCCCACTAAGCTAGGAGAGTTTTGAGGTCATATTTGGAAGAAGTTCTTCATCAAAGCAGCACACAAGAGTCACCAGGGTAGTGGCATGGGAGGAGGCCAGAGTTAAGAAGAACATTTAAAATGCAGTTTGAAGGGAAAATAAGGTCATATAGCTCTCAGGGAACACTCATGAGCAACCCTTTCCTCCTAAAAGGATGTGAGGTCTTACCTCCAGCAGGACACCATGGACCACCATTGCCCCAGTGGAGTGGCTTGGCCTGATGGAGCAGGTAGAGAAGCAGATCCTGATGGAAAGGTGGTGATGGGATGGAGTGTGGTGGCTTCTTCCAGGCTGACACATAGGATTCAGCAGAGGATGGAGGATGCAGCCCTGCAACTGGAGCTTGGTGCAATTTGCAAAGTTAGAAATGAAGGAGAAAAACGGGAAATTTTTTTAAATCCTTTTTTATAACTTCATTTGCCAAAAAAAACCCCTCTACCCCTCTGTTTTTTCATCTGAGGAGAGTTTTGAATTTCCATCTACTCGTTTCCTTTTTACATTCCAGCCTCCTCTCTCCAGTCTGTGCACTGATGCTCCTTGCTCAGATGCTCTCACAGCTCGTCTGACACATGCAATGCCTTCCCATAGGAGATGCCACCTACCTGGCACCCCCATCTGTCACTTCCCTCTCCTGCTCCATGGCACTGGGGTGAAGCAGGAGTAGGAAAATAGGAAAAAGAGGTTTTTGAGGGGAGTCTAGAAAATTCCCCTCCTTTCCATGTAGGGTGTGAGTGCTCATGCCCTTCACTTCCCCTTCATGCTGGCCCCTGGTGGGGTTGTCTATGGGAAGGGATGCTGTGAAGTGGTACAGGGAGGGAGGGAAGGACTTAAATCCTGCTGGGACCTCATCTCCCCACCATCCCATTTCCCTGTGCCCAGTCTGTGAGCACAGTGGCCCTCCCGCAAGCTCACTTCACCCCTTGTCCCCACCCTGAGCCACGTGGAAGTGGCAGCCAGGGCAACCAGCTCCACCACCAGCCAGCTGATTTCACAAGAGGACATTTGAGCACTGCCTGAGACCATTTAAAATCCCAGTATGATCCCATAAACACTGCCCACCTTAACTTGTATTAAAAAGGAATTGGCTGGAAGTGTGTTGGAGCCGAGCTGCAAGTCAGTTCATCTCCCTCCTTCCCCAGCTCTTCTTAAATGGGGGCTTAGGGGGAAAAGAGCCATCAAGGAGCTCAACCCAGTAATAATGGTGTTATGTTGCAGTAGAGAAAATTAAAGTTAAACATTAGGGAAGCCTTTATAACTCTAACTAGAGTTCAGGCGGTGGAACAAGCTGCTCGGGGAGACTGTGGAATTGCTTTCCCCAGAGATATTCAAGGATAAGGCTAAGTACACATCTGACAAGGATGGTTTAACGGCCTGATGCAGAGGATAAAGTGGAGCAGGTGAGTTGGTAGAAGTTCCTTCCAGCCATAATAACTCTCTGTGATCAGTGCAGGGCCACTCCGTGCTGGAGCATCATAAAACATATCCTCTTTTTATTTTTTTTTTCTTTTTTTCACAGCCACTTGCTCAGAAATGAGCCTGCAGAGCTCTTCCCAGTGACACAGAAAGAAGGCTCCACCACANATTTTTTTTTTTTCTTTTTTCACAGCCACTTGCTCAGAAATGAGCCTGCAGAGCTCTTCCCAGTGACACAGAAAGAAGGCTCCACCACAGCCTGTGCTAAGTGGCCGGTGCTCAGGAACTCAGGAGGGCTGCAAGGAAATGTAAAAGCTAAGAACAAAAGAAATCCTTAATAACACGTGTCTAGGGAAATTGCTGGAGGAGGGGAATGCCTCCAGGAGGACTTTAAACCTCTCCTCCATCCAGGAGGCTGCACGGCTGGGACAGAGGAAGCAGAACCAACCAACCTCTGAAGGGTTTTCTCATGAAAGCACTTCGACAAATACACACTCCATCTGCCTTCTCCTCTCCTTCTTTGTTTATAAGCTGCAAATACACAGTGCAGGCAGAAGTCTGCTGGAGCCTGGGCTGTTGAGGGGGTCTCTCTGGTCTCAGAGGGTCTTTGCTGCTCCAGTCACAGCCCTGGTCAACCCTCATCACTTCTTCTTGTGCCAGTGAGAGCCACTAGCACCAGTCCTGAGCACCCAGGAACTCAGGAAATGCAAAATCTCAGAACAAAGAAATCCATAATAACATGGTGGATGATGGAAATGCTTCCAGGAGGACATTTAAATCTCTCTGACCAGAGGAGATAGGCTTTTTGACCTCATGGAAAGTCCTCCTCAGCAGTGGAGTAGAACTGGGATGCTGGTTCCCTCATGAAATCCCAGTGGGTCTCTGCTCCTCCAGCCACAGCCCTGGTCCTGAGCTCTCCGAAACTCAGGAGGGCTGCAGGAAATGCAAAATCTCAGAACAAAGAAATCCATAATAACATGCTGGAAATGCCTCCAGGAGGACTTTTGAGTAGAATAGATAGGCTTTTCATCTCATGGAAAGTCCTCCTCACCTCCACAGTGCAGTAGAACTGGATGAAGACCCAGTGGGGTGCCTCCCTGTTAACACACAAAAAAAAAAAGCCCTTCAGCCACAAAAATAAAAGAAAAAAACTTTGTTGTGGTGAGCGTGACAGAAAACTGGAACAGGCTGCCCAGAGAGAGTGTGTCTCCTTCTCTGGAGACATTCAAACCCCACCTGGACACCTTCTTGTGTGACCTGGTCTAGGGAGATTGGACTAGATGATCTCTTGATGTCCCTTCCAATCCCTGATATTGTGTAATTCTGTGGAAAAAAGAAAAAAGTCCTCCAGACAGAGAGAGGAAAGAATAAGGGGAAAGAAAAAAAGATTACTTTCCTAAAGCTCAAGGAGAAGGTGTGAGCATGGGATGGGGAGCACCAGGAGGGGGCCCCAGCTCCCTTCCCTGGGATGGAGAGAAGTGGGGGCCAGGGGAAGGGGGAAGGAAGGTTGAGGGGGGGTGTGTTTGCAAAGAGGCTGGAACCAGCAGATAATCTCTCAATCAGCCCTAGCTAATTTGTAAGGCATTACTGAAATGTCGACTGTACATATGTTAGTGTTAAGTCAAGTGGAAGGTATGCTCAAAATGCGATAAAGAAGTGGCTCAAGGAAAGAGGAGGAGCACGGGCAGATAAAGAGAAGGACCCAGGGCCACGCCGTGCGGTGCCACGGCTGAGACCGGTGCCCTCTGACAACGTGATAGGGGATCCTGCTCAGGGATGCTGTCGAGATGTCTGTCATTCCTTCCCTCTCCCCAGCACCAAGGGAAGAATCATAGAGTTGGGAGGCACCTTCAAAGTTCATCTAGACCTACCCCCTGCAGTGACAGGGACATCCTGCACTAGATGAGGTTGCTCAGAGCCTCAGCAAGCCTGGCCTTGGATATCCCCAGGGCTGGGGCTTCCAGCACCTGTCTGGGCAACCTGAACCACCACCCTCATGGGGAAGAACTTCTTCCTAATGTCTAATTTAACCCTACCCTGCTCTGGTTTCAAACCCCTCATCCTGTGTCTCCATGCCCTGGCAAACAGCCCCTTCCCAGCTTTCCTGTAGCCCCTTAAGGCACTGGGAGGACACTGGGAGGTCTCCTTGGAGCCTTCTCTTCTCCAACAGCCCCAGCTCTCACAGCCTGTCCTCATAGCTGAGGTGCTCCAGCCCTTGCATCATAGAATTATAGAATGGTTTGGGTTGGAAGGGACCTTAAAGATCATCTAGTTCCAACCTCCCTGCCATCCCTCTCCAATAATTCCTTGGACCTTGATGTTTTCTCCTCAAAGTCCACCCCTTGAGAAGTGTAAAGGACAGCAGCAAAAGTGGGCAAGAAAATAGGGTGGTGTTTTTTTCTCTTTTATGCTTCTTTGGGTATTTCTTTAACTACAACCTCCCTAGTCTCCACCACAGTTGGAAAAACCAGTGTCCTGAGCCAGGAAGCTCTGCCTCCACTCCCTTTCAGCATGGCCCTACAGGAGCCCTCTTTTTAGGGTTTGGATTTATCTCAGAGCTGCAGCTTTGAAATTCTGTGGGGGAGAGAGGGAAAAGCAGGGTGTGTGGAGGGGAGAAGGCTTTGCCTGGCCAGCAGATCCTTCCCAGGACTTCAAAGCCTGTTGGATTCATCCCAAAACACAATAAGATTTCTTTAATTTTCCAGCAGGGCTGGGGGAGAAGCCTCCCCACCAACCTTCAGAGGAGGAGGTGCTTCTCCTTTCCCTCCATCTCCCTGTCCTCCTCCCACCTCAAGCTAGAAGCCAAGGCAGGAGGGGGGAACACCAGGAAGATTGGCAGCAGGAAAGTGGATTTCTCCTTCTTCTTCTTCTTCTTGGTTCCAGCAATTTGATCCATCTCCACGTGCAGCCTGACTTCACTTTCAGTAGCACCAGGATGCAGAGGTGGGTGTGCAGCAGCCCAGCTTCCAGCTGCTGGAGAAGCAAGGAGAGGGCTTTGTGTTTAAGGGCTGTCATATTAGCAGTTGCTATTTAATATTTGATGTTTAGTCTGCTTTTCCCTTTTAGGGCCAGGGTTTATTCAAAGCAAGCGGAGCCAAAACCAGGCTTAGAGGGGAATCAGGTTGAAAACCAGATCCAAATTGATTTCAGACTGGCCAAGCAGAACAATGCAACTTGCTACCCTAAAGCAGGGACCAGCTCCTGGTTGGCATTGACTTCTTCTGGGCCTCCAGGCGTCTGCAGTGATGACACTTGGGAGCTTTGATGGGACATCAGGTTTGCTGAGGCTCTGAGGAACCTGATCTAATCCAGGATGTCTCTGTCACTGCAAAGGGGGGTGGCACTAGATGGCCTTGGAAGTTCCAACTTAGTGATTCTATGGTTGAAATCCCTTCCCACCAGCATTTCTCTCGTGTCTGTGGCAGCTTGGGGTGAAGGCTGGTGGTGGCACAGCTGAATTGTCACCTCCTGGAGGAGAAAGTCCCTCTCCCTCCCTGAACATCTCCTACTGCCCAGGGATGATAGGACAAGGGGTGATGGGTGCAAGCTGGAACACAGGAGGTTCCACAGAAATATGGAAAAAACTTTTTCACAGTGAGGGTGACAGAAGAGTGGCCCAGGCTGCCCAGAGAGGGTGTGGGGTCTCCTTCTCTGGAGACATTCAAACCCCACCTGGACACCTTCTTGTGTGACCTGGTCTTGGTGTTCCTGCTCTGGCAGGGAGATAGGACTAGATGATCTCTTGATGTCCCCTCCAATCCCTGACATTCTGTGACCTGGAGATGTTTCACTTCAATGTCTCCAGAGAGGCACCAGATGAAGCTTCTGGTGGGAAAGATCTCACTTAGCCTCATCCTCCCATTGGGATGGAATGACAGCCATGTTCTCAGCTTGGAGAACTATTTGGTGGAGCCTGGTCTTTGCCAAAATATCCTGCAGGAGAATCACTCACCGCTGTCAGGGATTTCCTTTGCTTTTTAGGAACCATCTTTTAAAAATAAATAAAACCACAATCCCACTGTCACTGGCATCTCCTTGGCAGGGCGAGGAGGTGTAACATTAGTTGTGTGTGTTTTTTAGAGCTCCTGAGCTACAGACAGCTGGAAAAATAGTTAACCTTCCTGTTTTACATGCTCCAGCCCAGTTTTGCAGGGAGCAGGTCTAGCAGCTGAGCTCTGCCAAAACAGGCAACTGCAGGTATTTAACTTAGGAATGAGATTTTGGACCGTGATGCACCAAGGTCTCCTGAGGTTTCTTGACCCAGTAGAAATCTCTGGGAGGATCTGGTCTTGGGAAGCTCAGCTTGAAGGAATGGCAGGGGGGTTGGAACTTGATGATCTTTAAAGTCCCTTCCAACCCAAACTATTCTATAATTCTATGATTAATCTAGTGCTTTGTGGTTGAGAGTAGGGCATGGGAAGTAGAGCAAGTAGGAGCAAATATGTGAACTATGGTGTCTTCTGTCTCTGAGATTAAACCACACCTTGCTACAGCTGAAATGAGGCACCTATGAAAAAAATAAAGGGCAAAAATAAGGGTAGGTCAGAGTCATAGGGTTGGAAGGGACCTTCAAAGGTTATCTAGTCCAACCCCCTGCAGTGGCAGGGACATCCTGCACTAGATCAGGTTGCTCAGAGCCTCAGCAAGCCTGGCCTTGGGTGTCTCCAGGGATGGAGCCTCCACCACCTCTCTGGGCAGCCTGAGCCACTGTCTCACCACCCTCATAAGGAAAAACTTTTTCCTAATGTCTAACCTAAGCCTACCCTGCTCTAGTTTAAAAAATTATGTGCTGCATGAAAGGAATTAATTATCTACCATCCTTTCTGCCCCCCAGATGTGGAGTGTGCACCCCCAGCTCATGTCCTGGGAGGCATCAAGGATCCCTGTGCCACCAGCCATGGGAAAAGCAGACTTGATTGCCCAGAGAGGTTGTGATGCCCTCTCTCTGGAGGTGTTTAAGGCCAGGCTGGATGAGGCACTGAGCAACCTGGTGTAGTGGGAGGTGTCCCTGCCCATGGCAGGGGGGTTGGAACTAAGTGATCTTTAAGGTCCCTTCCAGCCCAAACCATTCTATGATTCTAAACCCACCCATCCCGTGCAGAGTAGGACATCCCACCCTGGAAAAAGAGACACCAGCCTTCTGTGGATCTGCTCAGCCCCTTTTTCCTCCACCCCTGCCTCCTCGGAGCCTGGGATGGGGAGTTGAAGAGGGGGGGGGTGGGAAGAGAGAGGCAAACTTATTTCTTTCTTGCCTAAATGAAGAGCAAGGTAACCCTAAAGTGACCCCAGATGCCTGTGCTGACCTCCTCACCCAGTGAGCCTTCCAGAGCTGCCGTTAACCAAGAGCTTTGCAGCCAAGGCCAGACACCCAGGAGCCGGGGGGTGGCTGGGGAAGGATTAGGAGCCAAACTATTCCTATTCCTCCGGCGGTAATAACGCAGCAGGGATGGGGCCAACCACCAGGGTCCATCAGAGCATGAGTCCCCAAAACTGTTGGTGGGCCTCACCCTGCAGTGTCACCGCAGCCTCGGGGCTCAGATGGGGGACAGCTGTGCAGGGAATGAGCTCTTTGCTAAACACGACTGGGAGGAATGGATGCGAATTGCAAGAGGAAAGATTTAAGCTGGAGAGAAGAAAGAAGTTCTTCACTGTGAGGGTGGTGACACACTGGAACAGGTTGCCCAGAGAGGTTGTGGATGCCCTCTCAATCCCTGGAGGGGTTTAAGGCCAGGCTGGACAAGTCACTGAGCAGCTTGATCTAGTAGGAGGTGTCCCTGCTTATGGCAGAGGGGTTGGAACTTGATGATCTTGAAGGTCCCTTCCAACCCAACCATTCTGTGATGCTTTTTGTGCATTCAGTCACCTCCAAGCCTCAACCACTGTAAAAATTGGCTGGCCTCTGTTTTTTGGAGCAGATCAGGCAAGGTGAGCATGTGATTTTTTTCACAGGCATGAGTTGGAAGAGACCTCTGGAGATCATCTAGTCCTACCCCCTGCCAGAGCAGGTTCACCTAAAGCAGGTTGCACAGGAATGTGTCCAAGCGAGTTTTGGATGCCTCCAGAGATGGGAGACTCCCTGAGAAGTCCTGTTTTGGTCTAAAGGAGCATCTGTCTCCCTTTAGTGCAGAGGAAGAAGGCAGGGAGCCTGAGGCACAAGGAAATTTCTCCCCCTCTCCCCATACACATGGTTCTAGAAGCTGAAGCACAGCACCATTGGGCAGCAGCATCAAGAGTGGTTCCTTACACTCTTCTTCAGTTCCATCACAGCTTCAGCTGCTTGTCACTTGTGAGTCAGGCTGGGGAGCTCATCTGGCTGGAAACCATCCTGGTGAGAGACAAAAATAAGAGGATTTGATGAGATCAAGCACCTGAACCAGCCCACAGCTCATCTGCTGGCTCTCACAGAATCACTGAGTTTGAAGGAACCTTCAGAGGTCATCTTGTTCAGTCCTCCTGAAGTAAGCAGAGACATCTTACACTGGATGAGTTTGCTCAGAGCCTCATCAGGGCTGGCCTTGGATGTCTCCTGGAGTGAGAGAGAGAGGGGCTGGGGAAAAGGAAAAGGTGGGAGCCAAACTCTTCACAGCAAGAAGCTTTTCTTGGATTTGTCCTCTGGATTTAAGCTTGGTCTCTTACTCTTCTGCTCTGGGCACTTTTGTCCCCAGCCTTAGGTGGAGATGGTGGTGACCTACCTGGTGAACTGCAGATGTTCAGCCTCCTCCAGCCCAGCACCTCCAGGGCTGTCACCACCAACAGCCCCAAGAGGACGCAGCGAAAGGAGGAGGCACATGGTGGGGTTGGAAATTAGTTATTAATATCAAACATATGGGCAAACAATGTTCCTCCTGCAATATCACGGGGACAAATCAAAACTCCAGCCTTGGATAAACAGCCCAGAGAGAGCTCCAAGGCTTCAAAAAGTGGGCTTGGGAATAAAAAGAAAAAGTAGGAAGCAACAGCATAAATCACGGTGCGTTGCAAACAAGGATGGGATATATTTAATTTCCCGTTTATGAAGGCAGTTTTATTTATTTATGGTGCTGCTCCAGTGTTTAGCTTGTGTACAAAGTAATGACTCATTTCTGAAGTAGCTACGAGTCACATTTGGAATAGTGCATTTCCTCCGCGAGGAAATGAGAAATACCAGTAGTTCTTTTTGCTCCCATCATCCCAGCATCAGAGGAGGAAGGTTTGACATTTGCATCACAAGATTTCCTTTGCTGCTGTTCCTCCTCGGGGGTAGGAAACTCCTGTGTTGTTAAATAACTCTTCGGGGGGGAAGGGGGAATGGAATGAGGGGGGTGGAGAGGATTTGTCAGCAGTGAAGTCTTGGTTCTGAGCTTAAAGGCAGCAAAGCAATCCCTTGACAGGGCAACAGCCAGAGGGATGGAGAACCTCCATTATGAGGACAGGCTGAAGGAGTTGGGNGAATAGGGGAGATTTAGGATGGCTAGAAGAAAGAAGTTCTTTAGGGTGAGGGTGTTGAGACATTGGAAGAGGTTGCTCAGAGAGGTTGTGGATGCCCTCTCAATCCCTGGAGGTGTTTAAGGCCAGGCTGGATGAGGCATTGAGCATCCTGACCTAGTGGATTTCTTCCAACCCAAACCATTCTATGGGGCACAATAAAGGTTTTAGGATGGTTTTGCTAGAGCAGACCAAATGTGAAGGCTGTGGCCATCAGGGTCTGCATGAAGGTCCATTAGCATTGCCATGGCCTGAGTGGGGGGGACATGCCCTATTGCAGCCACACATTTGGGTTCACACATGTCATGAGCTCCAACCTTGGTGCTCTCCTCACCCACAGGCTTTTGATTTTACCCCTTTGGTTGCAATTAATAACCTGATCTAGTAGGAAGTGTCCCTGCCCATGGCAGGGGGGTTGGAACTAGATGATCTTCAAGGTCCCTTCCAACCCAAACTATTCTATGATTTTCCAGCCCTTGCAAGCAGCCCCTCTCCAGGGGAGGAGGGACTTATAGACCTTTCTTGGAGCACTGGGAGGTCACTGGGAGGTCTCCCCTCAGCCTTCTCTTCTCCAGCCTGAGCAGCCCCAACTCTCCCCGCCTGTCCTCACAAGGAGAGCTCTCGCACCATCTTCATGGCCCCATCAGGACATCCCCACCTTGTCTGGTTGCCAGTCCCAAGAGTCCCTTACCATCTCCGACACATTCGACTTTCGCCCCAAGGTGGGTGGGTGGGAGGGAGCTGTGCAAAGCCTCTGGAGGAAAACACAATCAAGCTGCTATTTAGGGCTTATTATCTCAGCTCTGCTCCAGGCTTCCTGATAATTCCCTGAATTGGGCGGGCAGCTTTGTTCTGGAGTGTTTTTGTCTGATATCTTGGACGACACTGAGGAGGGGAGTGGGATGGGATGGAGTGGGGGAGTGACAGTACCACTGCTGCATGTTGACAAGTTCCCAGGCAGGAACTACAAGGCTAATTAATTTCTCATTAAGGAAGACGTTAGAAGGATAAAGAAACATAAAACCAGAGCTTTGGGAGATGCTGTGGAGTCTGAAGGCATGAGTAGACATCTCTTCCTTTCATCCAGGAGAATGAGGTCCCTTTCATACAGGAAACACCTTGTTTTCTGCTTCTCTCTTTTATCACAAACTGCCCACCTTTCCAGAGACCTCCTCTTCAGAACCTATTTTGGGGGCTCTGGAGGATCACCACAGCACCACAGCTCAGGCAGACCCAGAGTATTTCCAGAAAAAAAACTTGGTAAGAGTCATAGGGTGCCACATTGACAGCAGCTGGAATTCCCAGGATAGATTCCCATTCCTGGAAATCATAGAATCATAAAATGGTTTGGGTTGGAAGGGACCTTCAAGATCATCTAGTTCCAACCTCACTGCCATGGGCAGGGATGCATTCCACTAAACCAGGTTGCTCAATGCCTCATCCCGCCTGGCCTTAAACACCTCCAGAGACTGAGGGGGCAACCACAACCTGTTCCAGTGTCTCATCACCCTCAAGCTCTAGCAGATCTTTGATGTTGGAGCCATCTTTTTATGGGGAGAAAAGGCCATGGTGCAAGTGAACTGCGAATATTCCCATGTTAAATGTCAGGTTGGATGAGCCTTTGAGCCACCTGGTCTAGTGAAAGATGTCCCTGCTCATTACAGAAGCTTTGAACTAGGAGAACTTTGAAGGTCCCCTTTCACCCCCAACCATTCAATGAGACATGTGTTGGGCACCACTGCAGCTGTATCCATCCCCTGGCAAAGCTTAACCAAGACTTGTCCACAGCACCTTTCCTGGGGAGTGTTATCCAAGTCCCTGCCACTGTTTGGAAGAGCTCCATAAACCCTGCATGGCTTTCATAACAAGTATCTGCTCAGGTCCACACTTGATTTCCCTGTCCCTTGGGGCTCTTGGTGACCCTGAGGTGTTTTCCATCCACGAGCTTGAGTGTCATGCAAAGGCACTGCCAAACAAGGTGGGAAAATGACTCAAGTAAAAGCAGGCACATTCCTGCTGCTTGGCTGAGGGGGCTAAAAGAGCACCCAAAAGGATTGAAGTCTGGATCTCATTTTAGCTGAGATCATTCCATGGCCTCACTGGAAGAGCAAATCCCAGGGCAAGCTCCTGGGAGTGGGCAAACCTCAACCTTCTCCCACCACTGAAATAGGAAAAAAAACTTTGTCAGAGGTTAGGGTGACAGAACTGGCTGCCCAGAGAGGGTGTGGGGTCTCCTTCTCTGCAGACATTCAAACCCCACCTGGACACCTTCCTGTGTGACCTGATCTGGGTGTTCCTGCTGTGGCAGGGAGATTGGACTAGATGATGTCTTGATGTCCCATCCAATCCCTGATATTCTGTGATTCTGGACCTCCTCAGGCCACCATGAGCTGCACCACAAGCAGCCTCCAAAGATGGTGCAAAGAACAGGCCACCCAGCAGGCAACAAACCCCAACCCACTCAGCTCCAGGTGCTGGCCCTTGCCCACCCCCATCTTCTCCAGGAAAACAAGGAACCACTTTGCCAAGGTTTTATTTCTCCTTTCTTTTGCAGATCCTCCATAAACAGCCCACCACAGCTTGGCTCCTCTGATGTGGCTGGAGGCCGTGGGCTGACACAAGCAGTTCAGTGAAGCATCTTTCTTCTAGATGGGATCTGCCTCATGACACAGATTTTAAGTACTGCAAAAATTGGCCCAATTTGCCTTGTTCAACAGACTGTGTGTTTTTTGTAAGATACCTTGTCTCAAGGACATTGACTGAGCAAACATTATGTTTTATCAAGCAAACAATGAATGAGAGGATAATGGATATCTGCATCTTAGCTGGACTTCTAGGAACACCAGTGGGGAAAGCAGGGGAGTGTCTCCTGAAGATGGCAGGGTCATGTGGTGGAGGTCTCCTGGGACCATCATGAGGACAGTGGCCATGGGAGGATGGAAGGAGCCTCTGGCTGCTCAGTGGGGAGGAGGAACATCCATCTGCAGGGCTGGGGGGTTGAGATGGGATGCAGCCAGCATTGAGCAGAAAGGAGGCCCCCAACATAAGAAGGACATTGAGCTGTTGTAGTAGGTCCAGAGGAGGGCCATGAAGATGATCAGAGGCTGGAGCATCTCCCTTCTGAGGACAGGCTGAAGGAATTGGGGGTGTTCAGCCTGGAGTAGAGCAGGCTCAGGGGAGACCTCAGAGTAGCNAGGTGTCCCTGCCCATGGCAAAGGGGTTGGAACTTGATGATCTTGAAATTTCCTTCCACCCAAACCATTTTAGGATTGTGTGATAGGATTCTGTGGCTCCCTCCTTCCCTACAGCCCCACCCCCAAAACACATATCCAGAACTCAGAACAGTTTGGGTTGGAAGGGACCTTAAAGATCATTGAGTTCCAACCCCCTTGCCATGTGCAGGGACACATCCCACTACACCAGGTTGCTCAGTGCCTCATCCTCACTAAATAGTTTCTCTCCCATTTACA
>VZTY01028953.1:64146-77336 GCA_013400935.1 Turnix velox
GGGATGAAGAAGGATAGGGGATGAGGGTGGAGAAAGATGGGCATGGGAATGAGGAAGTATGGGGATGAAGATGGAGAAGGATGGTGAAGAGGGTGGAGAAGGATGGGGATGAGAGTGCAGAAGGATACTGACAGGGATGAGGGTGGAGAAGGATGCTGATGGGGATGGAGAAGGATGGGCATGGGGATGGAGAAGGATGCTGATGGAGAAGCATGGGAATGGGGAAGGATGCTGATAGGGATGAAAATAATGCTGATGAAGGATGGAGATGGGTGCTGATGGGGATGGGGATGGGGAAGAATGATGATGAGGGTTAGAGAAGGATGCAACACCTCAGGCGTGGGTTTGATGGGAGCTGGGCAAAGAAATTTGGGGATTTCCTGGGCTGTGGGTGGAAGATTGTCCTCTCAGAGAGTCAGAAGTCTCTAGGATCTTCTTAAATGCCATGCTGTGGGGCTTTATGTGCAGGGATAAGGAGGAAGGGAAGCACTGGCATCTGAGTGCCTGTGGCAGGTGGAACCTGCAATTAGCTGCTTAGTTGGGGCAGACAAAATACATTCCAAGCCATTCCTGCAAACTCAGCAAGGATGTGGAGCTGCGTAATAAGCATCCACGTGTGAGAGCACATCTGCTGCTAACTCCAGTAAATAATCCCCTGCCACCCAACACACCAAAGGCCTCTGGGCTGATTGCTCAGCACCATCACAATCATGCTCCATGGCACTCTGTCACCCAGAGACCTCAAAGCACTTCACAAACAGCAATTAATTGGAATCACCACCTTCCCGACACCTCATTTATCCTTCATTTTCAGATGGGGAAACTGAGGCACAAGGCTGAGGCCTGACTCACTCATGAGAACCTGAGGGATTGGGGAACAGAGCCCAGCCTGCTGCCCTGGGCTTGGTGACCCATCCATCCTCCAGCACCCTCCGTTCAGCCTCAGAGACCTCAACAGCCCCCTCGTGTCACTTTGTGCCACCACACTGCAGATGTATGAGCTGTACATAAGGATAGCCCTGTTTCACAGGTCAGCAGTTTATTTTTAGTGGAAAACATGCTTGTTTGCATCCAATAATGGTGGGCTTAACCCCACAAAGTTGAGTTCATGCTGAGCCTGTCTGGAGATTCGTAAAAGTTTAATGTTTCTCAGCAACGTTTCCGCTCTCTCACTGCTCTCTGTGCCTCCATGGGATTGTGCTGCTGGTGTTGAGAAGGGGGTTAGTCTTCATTTCCCCACCAGAGCAGAGGAATTTTGGGGGTACTCCCCCTGTAGGTGAGCCTTGGGGGTGCACAGAGGTGGGGCAGAAAACATCCCAGCTGAGTGATGCTGAGTCCAGTCCAGATATAACCTCAGCTCTTGTGGAGATAAGTCAATGAATAGTGTTCTTGCTGGGGAAGAGTTGTGGGTCCTGGATTTTCTCTCCAGGCTGGAGATGATCCTCCATAAAAGGAAAGGAAAGTCATAGAATAGTTTGGGTTGGAAGGGACCTTAAAGTTCATCAAGTTCCAACCCCCCTGCCATAGGCAGGACACCTCTCACTACACCAGGTTGCTCAATGCCTCATCCAGCCTGGTCTTAAACACCGCCAGGGATTGAGGGGGCATCCACAGCCTCTCTGGGCAACCTCTTTCAGTGTCTCATCACCCTCAGGGCAAAGAACTTCTTTCTTCTATCTAGCCTGAGTCTCCTCTCTTCCAATTTACATCCATTATTTCTAGTCCTTCCATCACATATCCTGTTAAAAAGTCCTTCCTCAACCTTTCTGTAGCCCCCTTCAGGTACTGAGAAGCTACTCTGAGGTCCCCCAGAACCTTCTCTTCACCAAACTGATCAACCCCAACTGTTCAGCCTGTGGATTCAACCCCTTGGATGTGCAGGATCCTGCCAAAAAAACAAGAGCTTGAGCTTGGAGCAAACGAACCTCCCTCAGCTTTCCGGAAACATTCCCACGAGGCCCCCAGGGAGCTTTTCCTTTCGAACTGGCTGTGTTTAAACAAGCTCAGCTCCTCGCCACAATGGGACACGTTCCTTCCCTGAAAGCCTCACTAATGACTTTTGAGAAAGGGGGCCCCTCTCAGCCCCGTTAAGTCGGCGTGGGATTTAGCGTGCGTGGTGTGGCTTGCCAGCTGTCTGCACGCAGATTTAAACCTGATCGGCGTGGAACAGCAGCAGCTCCAGCTCTGGGCTTGGGACAAAAGTTATGATTATTCCCTTCTTCCTCACCTCACAAAGCTGGCTCTGTCCAAAAGCTTCCTGGCCACCTTGCCACCAGCCATCCCCTGCTGGCACTGCCCGTGAAAGGGCTGACAATGGGCATCCCCAGCTGGGATTGGTGTTTTTTGCACTTTATTACTGAGGTTTTAGCCATGATTTTTTGGAAGGTTGTCACCTATAGATGTCCTTGGATAGTCCCAAGCAAGAAAGAGTCATGTCCTCACACTTTTCTTGGTCCAGCTGTGTTTTTACTCAAAAATTCCTCCTACTCTGTTGCCCAGAGAGGCTGTGGATGCCCCCTCTCTGGAGGTATTTCAGGCCAAGCTGGACAAGGCACTGAGCAACCTGATCTAGTAGGAGGCATCCCTGCACATGTCAGAAGAGTTGATCTTTAAGGTCCTTTCCAACCCAATCTATTCTATGATTCTATGAGGTGAACCCACCTATGGCAAGGGGGTTGAAACTAGATGATCTTGAAGGTCCCTTCCAACCCAAACCATTCTATGACTCTATGAGGTGATTGAGCTATCCATTCCTTGCTCCTTGCCCTTTGAACATGTCAGCTCCAAACCCAAAGGTGGGCACCTTCATTTGAGGCCTTGTGGATCATCTCCAAACCCAGGCAAAACCTTGCCTGTACTCAGACCAATAGAGAATTGACTCATAGTCCTGCTGCCCCAGAGACTTCTGCAGGGGTTATGTCCATGTGGCCAAATGATTAGGAGCCAGGGCTGGCCCCAGGAGCCTGTGTATGTGTAGGAGGTGACAGAAAGATGTGTGAGCACCAAGGTCAGGGTAGGTTCAAGAGCACAGTTTGCAAGGGGAAGCGTTGCTTTGTGCTGGGGATGCTCAGGGAGAAGCATCACAGGAGCATCTCAGTTCGATCTGGGCTTGTTCCTCACAAGGGACAATCAGAGAGTCTTTCAAACCCCAAAGCCTGGGCTATCATAGAGGTATAGACAGTGTTGGTCTGGAAGGAACATTTGGAGCTCATCTAGTCCAACATCCTGCAGTGAGCAGGGACATCCTACACTAGATCAGGTAGCTCAGAGCCTCATCAAACCTGGCCTTGAATGTCCCCTGGTTGGGGCCTCCACCACTTCTCTGGGCAACTTTTTCCAGTGCTTCTCCACCCTCCTAGGGAAGAACATCTTCCTGATGTCTAATCTAAGCCTCCCCTGTGATGTGACTGAAGCAGGTGATGTGCAGAAGCAGGATGGAGAGAAGATGCTGGATGGAAGGTGTGGAGCTGGAGCTTCACACCTCTCAGCAACACTTCTCCAGCAGCACCATCACACTGCTGCCCCATCCCTGGCCACTCTGGGAAGGGCTGAGCAAGGTATGGGCTTCTGCAGGGGCTCCTTTCTTAATTTAATTCAGGGAAAGGTACTTTTTCTTTTCCCTTTTATTCCACCCTGAGTGTTGTGCATTGCCACTGACAAAGGAGCAGGAATTCCACGCATTTCTTTGGCTGTTTAGCAGAGCTGCTGCCCTACTCTCCCCTGTCAGACACTAATCTCTCCTAATATTTAACAGTCCCAGTAGGCAGCAGGATTTATCCTCTGGCCTTTCTACCTGTCATTTCATCCCTTCTCACTAAGGAGCCCTTTGATTCCCTTCCGAAAAGAGGTGCCAGGACCAGGGTGATGGATTGGCTCATGCTGGCAGTTAGAGAACCAGCTCCATTTTTCTCTGCTCCAGCTGTCGGGTATTTATCTGGGGCAGCTCCATCCAGCTGGGGAAGGCCCTGGTGCCTCCTCACGGGGAGACATGTGGATGGGCAGGCTTTACTGAGTGGGAAGGTGGTGTGGGTGTTAATGCTCCAGCTCCTACAGGGACAGGCTCCAAACCGCAGACTTGAGCTGTGGACGTTTTAGCTCCTGGGTTGATCTGGATCTAATACCATCATCCATTTCAGGGAGGAATTCCTCCCCCACCACCACTCCCCAGACATCTTCATCCCTCCCTATTGCTCTGCTGCCACATGTTCCCCTTCCTCAGAGTCTCAGCTGCCATTCCCTTGGATGCACAAGCCACAGGACAAAGACACTCAGAAGGGAATAAACAGGGAGCCACAGGCTGCCCTGTGGAACCATCAGAGTTGTTCTCCTGTCCATCCCTGAGAAACACAATGCTGGTGGCAGGGTGGAAGCAGCTTGCATCAGAACAAGGATGCTCAGTTGCTGAGCAGTGATGCTGCATCCCACTAACAGGGCAGGGAGAGACCCAGAGTGGTACCAAAGCTTCTCCTTGCTCCTCACGCAGGTGGTTAAACAGTCCAAGAGGTGAAGGTGTGAGGGCAGCACAGTAGCTCTTTATATCAGTAAGGAGCCCTTTGATTGCTGTTTCCTTAGTCTGGGAGTTGGAAGTCATTAGGCTCCAACCTGTCCTCCCACCGGGGCTCCAGTTACAGGGTTTGTGGAGACAAGGGCTGCATCGTGGGGCATTTCTCCATCAAGGGACCACGAGAAGGGCAGAAACCCAACTCCCTCACTAATGACCCTTCCCATTGTCACCTGCCAGACCAGGCTGCTGATCCCAGCCCTGATAAGCAGCAACAGGGTCCATGCAAGGGGCTGCCTGTGCCAAGGGTCTGTTGGGTGCTTCCTCCCCGCTCCTTTGCTCACTTTGTTCCTTCCCCTCATGCCTAAATTGTGGCAACTTCAGAGCTCTGCAGGGCACCATTAGAAGACAGACGATACTGCCAGAGCACAGCTGTCCTGAGGCCCGTGGAAAACAGACTCCATATAATCTTTCTGAAGGGGCATGTGTTTAACATTGACCTGCTTTAGGCAGCCTGCAGCCCAGCCTCTCCCATGTGCACATGCCATTTCAGACAGAAACAGCGGGGCTAAACTGGGCAGCTGGAGTGCTGACTTGGCTACCTCACTGCCAGAACAAGCCCCATCTCCTGCTGTCTCCTTCTAAGATGGGGAGAAGAGGAGGAGCAGCAAGGGCAGGATGAGTTCCACTCACTGGGAAAACTCACAGAATGTCAGGGATTGGAAGGGACCTTGAGAAATCATCTAGTCCAATCCCCTGCTGNCTCAGACTCAACACCTTGTATGATTCTATGATCTTTCCTGCCTGTACCTTCCTTTGATGTCACTCTGACAGGCAGAACATGGGCTAGTTGTCTAACACTGTCCTTGGAACCTTCCTTTGATGTCACTCTGACAGGCAGGACATGGACCAGTTAGCTTTGTCCTTGGAACCTTCCTTTGATAACACTCCAACAGGCAGGACATGGGCTACTTGGCTGAAATTGTCCTTGTTACCTTCCTTTGATGTCACCCCAACAGGCAGGACATGGGCTAGTTGTCTAAAATTGTCCTTGGTACCTTCCTTTGATGTCACTCTGACAGGCAGGACATGAACCAGTTGGCTTTGTCCTTAAAATCTTCCCTTGATAACACCCCAACAGGAGGACATGGGCTACTTAGCTAACATTGTCCTTGGAACCTTCCTTTGATGTCACCCCAACAGGCAGGACATGGGCCAGTTGGCTTTGTCCTTGGTGCCTTCCTTTGATGACATCCCAACAGGTAGGACATGGTCTAATTGGCTAACATTGTCCTTGGTACCTTTTGATGTCACCCAACAGGCAAAACATGGGCTAGTTGGCTAAAATTGTCCTTGAAACCTTCCTTTGATGCCACCCCAACAGGCAGGACATGGACCAGTTGGCTTTGTCCTTGGAACCTTCCTTTGATGCCAGCCCTACAGGCAGGACATGGGTTAGCTGGCTAACATTGGTGTTTGCCATTGCAGCCACACTCCTTCTCCAGGTACCTTGCCCATCTGGGAAGCAGAGGTGGGAGCTGGGAGGAGGAGGAGGAGGATGGGTCTGTCAGGGATCAGGGGGTCAATCCAGCTCAGGCAGATTATACAAAATGATAGTTTCCATTTCCTCACTTAAAGCATCATAAAGCGCTTTGCTCAGGCCAGTAAAATATATGTGATGGGGCTTAAAATATTAAAAAATTGGCCAATTTTCATACTTTCCACGTCTGGCATGTCATGGCTTATTAACCATCCAAAAAGCTTCTGTGCCAGGGACAGGGGAGATGTGGATGTGTGTGTGTGTCTGTGTTTCTGGACAGGGAGGAGGATGAGAGTCAGATGCAAAAGGAGCAGAAGGGCTCTTCAATCATCCAGGAGAGCATCAAACCTTAGGTTGAGGCAGGACTTAGCCATGAGGAGCTGGACTGTCAAATTCAGCCCCATCTTAAAATGAAATTCAGAAATTTGTCAGGCTCCCATCTTGAACTAGTTATGTTTCTTCCCTCAATTACTCCGCTGGAAAGCTATTTTATAAACTCTCCCCATCTGATGATTAGGAGAAACCACCTTCAGGTTTGGGGTTTTTTTTTTTTGCTGACATCTATTCACGACAGGTTTCTACCAATTTCTTCTCATTCTAACCATGTCCTTCCTCTTCCAGAGTTCCCTGCATTCCTGGGTGTTGCCTCTCCAAGGTATTTATAGGCAGCAATCATAAACATCTTGGTCTCTGGTTTGTTTCTGTTCTGCACGAGAAAACTTCTTCCAGAACCTGATGCCCTGTCAGTGCCCATTAAACTACATCTCCTCCTCTGTTTGGGGGAAAAAAAAAAAAGTTCCACAGATGAACTTCAAAGCAGTACATCTCATCCCATCTCCCCATTTGCAGTGAAAATCCCAATTCCATCATCCTAAGTAGCAAACCATGATTCTAACCAGCAAACCATGGTATTTGCTGGCTTTTTCAAGCATGTTCAATGCAAGATGAGAGAAGTACTCTCATCTTGTCCAGGCTGGACAAGTCACTGAGCAAATTGATCTAGTGGGAGGTGTCCCTGCCTATGGCACGGGGGTTGGAACTTGATGATCTTTAAGGTCCCTTCCAACCCAAACCATTCTATGATTAACTGGAAAACCAGAAGGCAAAGAATATGTCTCCAGTAAGATGACAAGCTTTGAGGAGACATTCTGCCTGTCCACATTGGACAAACAAGTTTCAGCAGCAAAAAAGGTTCTCTTGGGAGTGAACATCTCTCCTATGAAGACAGTCCAAGGGAGCTGAGACTGGAGGAGCATCTAAGGAGACAGGAGCCATTGCTCTTCCCCCTTTGGGTGCTTCCAGCAACCTCCTGTCCCCTTCTGAGAACTTGCACTCTCCTCTGAGTTCTACTGAAGCATGGTAAGGACATTCTATGGCACAGAGACACGAGGCCATGATACTTTTCTTCTCTCCACCATCTTGCTGCTGCTGTAGAAGCCCACCACAACCAAGATCACTGCATCTTCAAGACACCAAAGTGCTGGAGTGGGTCCAGAGAAGGGCAAAGGAGCTGGTGTCTGGAGAACAAGTCTGATGATGAGAAGAAGCTGAGGGAGAAGGAGGTGCCTCTCCTCCCTCATGGTGAAGAACTTTTCCCTAATGCCTAAGTTAAACACACCCTGCTGCAGTTTCAAACCATTTGTCAAGGGTGAAGACCTGAAACAACCTCTATATGTTTCCTTCCCACTCCATAAGATGCCAGAAGCAGCAGGAATGCTGCCCCTTTCCAGCAGAGTCTTGGAAAAGATGTTCTTAAAGACCAGAGCTGCAGAGCAGGAGCCAACAGCAGACAAACAGCAGCAGCTTCTCCAAATCCTCCCAGTCTGCTGGCTCTGTGCTGCTTGCTCTGGCTTCAGCAGGTTGTGTCACATCTGAGAGAGCAGGTAAAGCAAACACAGCCCCATTCTCTGCAGCTGGCAGCAGCCCCTGAGGGGACCATGTCTCCAGCAGTAGCTGCTGCTGCCTGGCAGGTGCCCCATCCTCACCACTGGCATCACCAGTGTTATCTTTGGATGGGAAGCCTGGGGGGGTGGTGGAAAAAAAATGGAGTTCTTGGAAAAGGACGGCCTCTCCTGGGTCAAATTAGTCATTCCTCGTTAGAAAAGCCCCGCTGGTTTCTTTGTTTCTCTTGCTCTCCAGCGTACCTAGATAAATAGGTTTTCTAATTCTCCAAGTCCCACCGAAAGGGAGGATGGCGAGGTGAGAATATTAAAAGCTGCAGATTATCGAGTGCTTCCCGTGAATCGAGACTCCAGCAGAGGGATGATGAGGAGGAAGGCTTGGGGGAGGGGGGTAAACTGGAAAGCCCCCTCCCTCCTTGGTGGCATTCAAGGCCAGGCTGGATGAGGCATTGAGCAACCTGATCTAATGGGGGATGTCCCTGCCCATAGCAGGGGGGGGTTGGAACTGGGTGATCTTAAGGATCCCTTCCAACCCAAACCATTCTATAATAAAGGGGAGAAAAAACCTGGGAAGGGATGGAAGGGAGGAGAGAAGAGAAAGAGGATGGAGGAGGGAATGGCAGAGGAGAGAGCACATGGAGAACGCTGATGGAGCAGAGCAGAAGGGGGAGAGCTGGGCTGCAGAGGGGGTTTGGCAGCTGCTGAAAGTGTTATGCATTTCAATTTTTAATGATTCAAAAATGCAACCATTAACATGTCAGAGGCAGAGGTAAATGGCAGGGATTTTTTTTACAAGCCCTAATGTCTTTGAAGAACAAAACGCCATATAAAAGGGAGGCTTTTAAGGCATTTTGGCTGGGTCGTGCTGCCTGCCCTCCCTCCCACTTGCCAGGGGAGTGCTCCCCCTCCAAAAGTGCTGATCGTTTTGTTTTGCTTGTGGTGTTTTTTTTTTTCCCCCTCCTTTTCGTTTTTAATCCAATCTCTCCCTCTGCCTGGGCTCTTCCAGTCTGTGACACCAACCTGTGAAATCAGGAGCATTCTGCTCTTTGCTCCCAACATCCCCCCAGCAAACGGATTTGCATCAGGTGCAGACAGTGACAAACTTGGAGCTGCTGCTCCTAATTTCAGCTGAGAAGTTTCCCTCCTGCCTCAGTCACTCTCTGCTCTCTCCATGTCCTCCTTGTTCTCTGCCTTCTCATCTTATTGTCCCGATCATGGAGACACTGGTGAGACAGAGAAGCAAAACAAAACCCACCCCAAATTAAGTTGTCTGGGCCATAAAGGTGGTCCAGAAGGGTTTATCTCATACAGGTTGTGGACACACTTGTGAGACAGAGAAGCAAAATAAAACCCACCCCAAATTAAGTTGTCTGGGCCATAAAGGTGGTCCAGAAGGGTGTCTCACACACAAAGGTCATGGAGACACTTGTGTGAGAGAGAAGCAAAACAAAACCCAGCCCAAATTACATTGTTTATGCCATAAAGTTGGTCCAGAAGGTTCTCTCTCACACAGGATGCTCAGATATAGCTGAGATCCTCCACTCATCATGATGTAGCTGATGGGTGTGATCACATCTTTCAGCACCTTTGGGCAATGACATCAGATGCTGGGGAAGAAGACACACTGGTATTACAGCTGAGGATGCTGCTTGGAAGTGGGACAGCACTGCTGGTAACAGGTAGCAGGTATTTGCCTACCACGTGGCATGGTGATCCTGTCCAACCTGAATGACATGGGGTGCTTGTCCCAGCCACAGTGTCCTGGAGGGAAGAGGAACTGGGAAAACTGTGGTGTTCAAATTTAATCCAGTCCCTTAGGAGGTGAAAGCAGGAGGTGATGCTGCTGCTGCTGGGAATGGACTCATCCTGCTCCTTCAGGCAGCAGATTGAGTGGGGACAGTCCAGGTTTCCCACCCTTTGATCATGGCCATCACAAATCTTGGGTTGGCTTCCCCCAGGCAGGCCTCAGACAAGGACTGACCAAAAAAAACACAGAGATTGGGTAGCCTTAAGCACTAATCTCCTGAGTGGGCATGTGAGAGTGTGAAGTCCCTCGTAGAGGGTAGAGAGGAATGCTCTCTTTCTCTCTCCTCCCAACCAACAGCTTTTTATCACCCCCCCACCTTCCTTTTCTGCTGATCCTACATTTTCTCTTCCAGCTGGAGGTCTCCAAACAACTTCTGAGGGGTTGTTTCTCACAACATTCCTGTCTTTCTCAGACACAGGAAGAGAAAGAAGCCTCTGGGGAGAAAACTTCCTGTCCAGAGAGCCCCACACACCCCTACTGACCCCAAAGCTTCCAAAGAGCTGAGGGGTCTTCTAGGGAACCCCACTGCTGGTCCCTCACAGGGCTTGCAGACAGACAGATAGCTGGATCTTTGCACCTTTGAGAGGATTTCATCACTCAGCCTCAGCCTGAATACATATTCATCACTTATGGATTTCTTTTTAATGGATAAAATATCTTCTTTCTAAAGAGAAACCCTACTGATGGCACAAACAGCTGTGCAGGGAAATATCGTCAGAGCAAACCCAGTCAATATCCCTCCCTGGGCGTCCTGGGGAATCTTAACAGCTTTTGACTTTAAAAATGACTCTGAACTCAAAGGAATTTTCTAAGAGAAGACAGAAAACCTCCCCCGTTTGCTCAACCACATCAGCTGGGCAGTCTTCCCACTCCTCTTCCTGTCTGCCCGGCTGCTCCTCAGTGAGCCCAGGTCAGGGACAGGCACTTTCATCCCAACATCTCCTGGAGAAGATGTGGTGGGTGCTCCCCTGTGTTGGGCAGGGAGAGCTGGCTCATTTTCACAAGCAGTTCATAGAGTGGTTTGGTTTGGAAGGGCCCTTAAAGGTCATCTAGATCCAACTTCCCTGCCATGGGCAGGGACAACTCCCACACAGCTGGTTGCTCAGTGCCTCATCCAGCCTGGCCTTAAACACCTCTAGGGATTGAGGAGGCATCCATAACCTCTCTGGACAACCTGTTCCAGAATCATAGAATAGTTTGGGTTGGAAGGGACCTTAAAGATCATCTAGTTCCAACCCCCCTGCCATGGGTGGGGACACTTCCCACTAGACCTGGTGGCTCAATGCCTTGTCCACCCTAAACACCTCCAGAGAGGCATCCACAACCTGTCTGGGCAACCTGTTGCAGTGTTTCAAGAACTGTGAAGAACTTCTTTCTTCTATCCAGCCTAAAATCTTTTCCAGTGACCATGAAAAAGCCAAGTTTCACAGCTGCACCCCACAGAAGGAGCCTCTCAAGCCCCCTGCCACCACCCCTCCTGATGCCTTATTGAGCCTGACGTGTGTTGTTCTATCCCTGATGGATCCCGGCCAGTGGAATATCCATCGGATAGTCAAATAAAATAGCTGAGCCCCTCTGCCTGCTGCATATTTGAGATGCTGCTCCCTGACTTCCATTGTTTCACGTTGTTTAGACTATTAGTCAGAGCCATTTGTCATCCTACCCCTTGCTGCCTTAGTGGGATTCAGCTTGCTGCTGGAGAAGGGGAGCCCGTTGGCTTCCTCCTGTGCTGCCAGAGGAGCAGCCAGCAGAGACTCGATGCTCAGGAGCAGCCCAGCCCCATGCTGTGATTCATTACAGCCCCAAAAAAACCCCCCTTGCACCCAGGGGGTTGGTTCATGAACCCTGGAGGGGGCTGAGAAAAACAAGTGGTGTGATGAGAAGGGATTGAAGGAAGAGGCTGAGGACTGTGGGCAGGAGCAGATGCTGAGAGAGAAGTTGGAAGCTGGTTCTGGAGAAGCAAAGCATTGACTGACAAGGGGAGGAGAGGGGTTTTTCTGGCATGGCATCACAAGTCTGCAGGAAGAGGGGGGTGCTGCTGAGCTCCTGGTGCTTCAGTGCCTCCTGTCAGCTCTATTTCTCACTCCTCCTGCTCTGGGGGGTGAGAGCCTGGAGACCGGCTTTTGCGGGCAGAGGAACCAGGCGGCTGGGCTGGCTGAGCTCCACGCACTTCCAGGCAGGAGTTCAAGCCCAAGCAAAGGAGCTTCTGTTCCCATTCCTGCTCAGATCCCTTCAGGGGTTCCTCGCATTATAAACACCTCCTCAGGAGACAGTGATTGCTCTGGCTGCTGTTATTTTGTCTGTCGAGTCGCCCTGTCAGCTCCACTTTGGTGTCAGGAGCTGTACGATGGTTCAGGCTTGGGGGGGAGTCTGAGGGTGAAGCAGCAGCAGGGAGCAGGAGGTCTACAATTTAGGAGGGGACCCACCCTGAGGAGATGTCCCATAGTCCTCTGGTCCCCTCCCAAGTAGCTGAGGGGATGATTTCCATGCTTGCACCAGTCCCAGTGGGTCAGCCAGCTGGGCAAGCTGGAGGCAGTGATGAAACCTGTTGACCAGGGGAGTGAGTCTGAGTGCCAAAGCCCAGCTGTATCCTGTGAGATGTCCCAGAGCCATCTCAACCCTCCCTAGAAACCCTCTGGGGGCTGCTAGAACCCCTACACCTCCCCATTTCTCCTCCCTTCTCCTATCAGGGGCTGAGCAGTAGTGCCTGTGTGAGCAAAACCTCCCAGCTGGTTTTCATCCAGGCACTAAAAAAACTCCTCCACAAACCTTTCCCGACCTTTATGAATCCTTTTTTTTTTTTTTTTGCCTAGCTTCTTGCCTATCACCGTGGTGTCTGGCAGCCAGTGTGCAAGGCAAAGAGGAGGCTTGGCTCTGTGTTTGACAGAACCTGTCACCTGCCTGCTCCTGACCTTTGCCTGCCGCGTGTCGAGCTGCCAGTGCCCAAGCCAGGACGCTGCTGCCTGCCTCCTTCTCCTGCTAAACTCTCCCTCACAACCTCCCTGTGCTGGGAAATCACCCCTGGCTGCCAGTCATGCACTGGGAGCAGAGCATGCACTGCCAGATGAGGCTGGCTCCACATGGAAGAGGAGATCGTGGCACAGGCTGAGAGCCCAGTGACTCCACACCCTTGCAGGACCTCCAGCCCTGTTGTCTGGTGGGACCCCCATCACTGTCTTGCCTGCTTGTTGTGTTTTCTCCACCAAAACACCCTATAGGTTCTGCATGTGTGTCCTGTAGAGGAGAGCATCCCTCCCCTGACCCTCCCTGGGCTGGACCCCTGTGATCTCTGTCACCCATCAGGAGCTGTGGTTGTTAGTGATTTTTTTTAAGTCCTCAGAACTCCCCCTCAGAGGGGGTTGGATGAGTGTGAATTGACCCAAAGCAGGCAATAGCACTGCAGTGACTTTTTCTCTGTTTTACCTAAGCCTGTGTTGATGT
>VZTY01028958.1:0-15011 GCA_013400935.1 Turnix velox
TGGGAAGTGGATGGAGGACACGGCGCTGAGCCACCTCCACCCCACCCCAGATGCCATCCCAGTCATGCTGAACTGCGAGGACAGGCCGGTCCTACAAGCGGTGTTTCTCAGCAACAACTGCTTCGAGCACATCATCCGTCTTCTTCAAAACAGCAAGGTACTGACATGGCCACCTTGGTGACAGTCCCACCTTGGTGACCTTCCCACCTTGGTGAACATCCTTCTTCATCTCCATCCTCATCCTTCCTCGCCCTAAATGATGTTGGGATGGGGATTTTGTGCTGCAGCAGCTTCCATGGGGTGGTGACCCGCCATAACTTCCTTCTCTCTTCCCCAAACTCCATACTGGATGATGTTCCTTGTGGTTGCCACCCATCCCACATCCCACAGCTCTACCTCAGCAGCTCAAGAGAGGCCAGTGAAGCCCAGGATGAGCTCCCCAAGAAGCAACCAGACAAAGATGGGCTCCAACAGGTATCACATGGGGCCACCCCATAACCAGGCCACCAGGTGTGTGTGTGTGTGTCCCCAACCCCATAACTCAGCAGATACACCACTTCCATGACCCCACAGGTCTCCAGGGGCAGCTCTGACACCATTGCAGTCCACGCCATCGGGGTGCTCACCTCCATCATGAGCAACTCCCCTTCAGCCAAGGTAGGTGGGCAGGGGAGAAGAGTTGGGAGGGGGGACACAACCCAAAAATGGTTGGGTTTTGGGGTTTTCTACACCATGAGGTGTGGAATGGGAAGTCCCACATGCCCAAGTGCTTGCAGGAGGTGTTCAAGGAGCGCATTGGCTACACTCATCTCTACGAGGTCTTGAGGAGCCAAGGTCAACCTACCCAACGCCTGCTGGAGGAGCTCCTCAACATGGTGAGCATCTCCATTTCTCCCAACAAAACCCTTGGTGCTGGTGGTTCCTGGTGGAACTCTGTCCCTAGAAGCCCCATGTGTGCTCCTCACCCTACTAGCTACCCATCAGTGGTCCCATGGTCATCTTTAGCTTGGAGAAGTTTTTTGATGTGGTGGTACTTGTGGTGGTAGTGGTGGAGGTGCCAACATCTCCTACGTGCTTGATGGATGGAGCTCTCCAGGGAGCTTGATGCATGGAGGTCTCCAAGACCTCTGAGGCACAGGGATCTCCAAGATCCTTGATGCTTGGAGGTCTCCATGACCCCTGTAGCTCAGGAAACCCCTAAATACTTGACGCTTGGAGGTCTCCAAGACCCTGGATGCTCAGGAAACCCCAAGATGCTTGTTACATGAAGGTCTTCAGGACCTTTGATGCTCAGGAAACCCCAAGATACTTGATGCTTAGAGGTCTCCAAAACCCTTGAGACACTGGACCTCCAAGATGATTGGTGCATAGATGTCTTCATGACCCTTGATGCTCAGGAAACCCCAAGATGCTTGATGCTTGGAGGTCTCCATGTCCCCTGATGCTCAGGAAACCCCAAGATGTTTGTTGCATGAAGGTCTTCAGGACCTTTGATGCTCAGGAAACCCAAGGTACTTGATGCTTAGAGGTCTCCAAAACCCTTGAGACACTCGACCTCCAAGATGCTTGGTGCATAGATGTCTTCAAGACCCTTGATGCTGAGGAAACCCCAAGATACTTGATGCTTGGAGGTCTCCACGACCCCTGATGCTCAGGAAACCCCAAGATGTTTGTTGTATGAAGGTCTTCAAGATCCTTGAGACACAGGAGCTCCAAGATACTTGATGCTTGAGGATCTCCAAGGCTTTTCATGCACAAGTATCTCTTCTAGACCTGATCCTTAGGAGCCTCCAAATCCCTTGATGATGCCCAAGATCTCTACCACCAGGAGGGACAACCCATCCTTCTCCATGAGGGTCAAGGCTCCAAGTTCTCCACCCCCAAGAGGGAAGATCCACCCTTCTCCATGGAGTTGAGGGCTACACCAACCATCTCTTGTGTTTCTCCAGGCAGTGGAAGGTGACCACAGCTCCTTGCCAGTTCCTCCCATCCGCAATGAGCAACCCTTGCTCATCTTGCTCTCCTGGCTTCCAACCTTGACCTGTGGGAAGCTCCAGATCTTCCTCTCCACCCAGCTCCGACGTCTCTGCGAGGTCTCCTTGCCCAGCCGCCTCACCTGCGTCAAGGCAGGCATGGTGGGTTGTCTTCTGGGAGCCTTGGCCACCCAACCAGCCCTCCCAGTTGCCTGCTCAGAGAACTTACTGGAGCTCCTCAGAGCTTTGGGCAGCCTCTCCATTCGTCCTGGGGAGCTACGGCAGCTCCTGAGGCTCCTGAGATGTGAGAAGGGTGGTGGGACCACCCATCCTTACGTGGCCCCCGTCATCCGTGCCCTCTCGGGGATGGCCAAGGTGGAAGGACCTCCCAGGGCTTTGCAGTGCTTTGACTTGACCCCTGGCATGGCAGGGATCATGGTTCCCACCATCCAGAAGTGGCCTGGTGGAGCTTTTGCTTTCCATGCTTGGTTGTGTCTCAGTGAGGAGGAGGAGGAGGTCCAACCAGTGGTGAGACGGAAGAGGAGGCAGCTCTACAGGTGATGGTTGGGGTGGAGGAGGTGGGAGAAGGGGCAGAGACACCACCACCACCATCCTCACCGTGGTTTTCTCCTCCACCAGCTTCTTCACAGCTGGTGGGACAGGCTTTGAGGCATTCTTCACCACTGGGGGGGTGTTGGTGGTGGCTGTCTGCACCAAGAAGGACTACATGACCGTGGCATTGCCAGAGTTTGACTTCAACGACTCATCTTGGGTGAGTGTCACCTCAAAGAGGACATGGAGATGGTGGAGAAGGGTCAGAGGTAGCCACCAGGGTGATGGTGGGATGGCTGGAGCCACCCCTGCTGCAAGGACAGGGTGAGAGAGTTGAGAGTTGTTCAGCTTGGAGAGGACAAGGCTGCAGGGAGACCTTCTGGTGGCCTTCCAGAAGGTGCCTCCAAGATGGAGGAAGACTCTTGGATGAGGTTTGTAGAGTTAAGGTGAGGAGCAATGGTTTGAAACTAGAGCAGGGCAGGGTTAGATGGGACTTCAGGAAGAAGTTCTTCACCATGAGGTTGGGTAGACACTGGAAGAGGTTACTCAGAGAGGTGGTGGAACCTCCATCCATCCTGGAGACATCCACGACCAGGCTTGATGAGGCTCTGAGCAACCTCATCTAGTTGTGGAGAAGACCTAGTGGTCTGTGGAGAAGACCTAGTGGCTGTGGGGAGATCTAGTGGCCAACCAGTACCTAGAGGGGTCTACAAGAGGAGGAAGACTCTTGGATGGGATCTGGTGTGATAAGAGGAGAAGTGGTTTGAAACTAGAGCAGGGCAGGGTTAGATTGAACAAAGTTCTTCACCATGAGTGAAGAAGTTCTTCATCAGGAAGAAATTCTTCACTATGAGGTTGGGTAGACACTGGTCCAGGTTGGCCAGAAGGGTGGTGGAACCTCCATCCATCACTGTAGACCACCCAAGACCAGGCTTGATGAAGCTCTGAGCAACCTCATCTAGTGCAGGATGNATGAGATGAGAAGAGAAATGGTTTGAAACTAGAGCAGGGCAGGGTTAGATTGAACAAAGTTCTTCACCATGAGTGAAGAAGTTCTTCAGCATGAGGTTGGGTAGACACTGGTCCAGGTTGGCCAGAAGGGTGGTGGAACCTCCATCCATCACTGTAGACCACCCAAGACCAGGCTTGATGAAGCTCTGAGCAACCTCATCTAGTGCAGGATGTCCCTGCTCACTGCAGGAGGGTTGGACTAGGTGACCTCTGAAGGTCCTTCAACCCTAGGATTAAAACCCAAGAATAAATCCGAGTTCTACCATGCATGAGGAAGCAGGAGATGGTGGGGGTGAAGAGGAGAAGTTCATCTCTCCATCCTTGTCCCCATCCTCTTGGGACACCAGGATGATTGTCAACCTATTCATTGTCCTCCTCAGCACTGTGCTGACATTGTCCACGTGGCTGGTCGCCGTCCCTTTGGCCAGAACATTGTCAGCATCTACGTTGATGGACACCTAAGGAAGACAGCTCAGCTCCGTTTCCCTTCCCTCCATGAGGTGAAGAACCTCCCCCATCCCACCATAAGTCCTTCCCCACCATGGAATAAAGCCATGGAGGAGGTCCAAGCCCATCTTCTTCTCCATCCCAGTCCTTCACCTCCTGCTGCATTGGCTCTGCTGGCCACAGGACCACAACCACCACCAGCAGCACCTCCAGTGGTTCTACCACCAACCACCCACCAACATCTCATGGTCCTGAGATGGTCTTCACAGCTCGCCCAACGCTTGGTCGCTCCCAGTCTGTCCCTGCTGCTCTGGGACCTCGCTCTTGGACCCCAACTCAACCTCCAACAGAAGGGGTGGTGGCCACCACAGCTGCTGGAAGCCAGGACACCGAGTGGGGCAGTCCCACCTCCCTAGAAGGTCATCTGGGCTCCGTGGCCATCTTCTGTGAAGCTCTGCAGCAAACCCAGGTCAAGACACTCTTCTGCACAGGTATGTTGAGGTGGAACATGAGGGGACATCTACTGGTGGCAACTGTGGATCTCCTCCTCCTGTGCTCTGACCTCCATCTTCTCCCCTCAGGACCTAATGTCACCTCCCCATTTACACTAGAAGGTGACTTGGTGGAGCTCAACAGCAAGCTCTTGCTCTACTACACACCACAGGTGAGGACAACCACCCCATGATGGACACTGGTGGTCCCTCTGGAGCTCCATGGGTCCACCAAGGGTTCTGTTTGCCCCATGGGTCCACCAAGGGACCATCATGCCACATGGGTCCACCAAGGGATCTCCACACCCCATGGGTCCACCAAGGGATCTCCATGCCCCTTAGGTCCACCAAGGGATCTCCATGCCCCTTAGGTCCACCAAGGTTTCTGTTTGCCCCATAGGTCCACCAAGGATTCTCCATGCCCCATAGGTCCACCAAGGTTTCTGTGTGCTCCATGAGTCCACCAAGGGATCTCCATATCCTATGGGTCCACTAAGGATTCTCCATGCCCCATAGGTCCACCAAGGGTTCTGTGTGCTCCGTGGGTCCACCAAGGGATCTCCATGCCCTATGGGTCCACCAAGGGACCTTCATTCCTCATGGGTCCACCAAGGGATCTCCATGCCCCATGGGTCCACCAAAGGATCTCCAGGAGCATGAGGATACTCCCATGGGTGCTCTCTTGTAGGCCTGCAGGAACAACATCTGCCTGGACCTCTCACCCAACCATGGCTTGGACGGGAGGCTGACAGGGCACAAGGTGGTCAACTGGGACATCAAGGTACACTGGTGGCTTGTCCTGGTCCGTCCCACCCCAGGGAATGTCCCTCTTGGGGGTTCTAGGAGCAGGAACTCCAATGAGGGTTGGATGGTCATGGTGGTTCCTCTGGAGCCTACATGGACTCTGCTGGTGAGCCCACCAAGGGTTCTGTGTGCCCCATGGGACCACCAAGGGATCTCCATGCCCCATGGGTCCACCAAGGGATCTCCATGCCTCTTGGGTCCACCAAGGGATCTCCATGCCCCATGGGTCCACCAAGGGTTTTCAATTCCCCATGGGTCCACCAAGGAGGTTCTCCATGCCCCATGAGTGCACCAAGTGATCTCCATGCCCCTTGGGTCCACCAAAGGGCCTTCATGCCCCAATGGGTCCACCAAGGACCTTCATGCCCATATGTCCTCATTGTCCAAGGTGGACATCATGAGTGATGCAGGAGAAGAGGAGCCTGGTTTAGGATGTCTCAGAGGACAACCCAGCCTTTGGTAGCCACAAGACCTGGCTCTTCCCATCTTGGAATAGGTCCACACCTTTCCACTGGTGTCACCACCCAGCACCCAACAAAGCTTCTTCTCTCCTTCCATCAGGACGTGGTCAACTGTGTGGGTGGGATGGGCGTGCTGCTCCCTCTTCTTGAGCAAGTGGTGTCCAAGAAGAAGGAGGAACCTGAAGATGAGCAGGAGACCAACAACCTGGTGGGACCAGAGCTGACATCTTCCAGGAACGCCCAGGGCATGCTCATCCCACTGGGCAAGTCTTCAGGTGAGGACTAGAGGGGACACAAGGTGGCCACCACCATCTTAGTTCTGTCGTTGGGTGATGCTTGGTTGGGCTGGTATCTACCATGGGTTGGAGAGGACACCAAGAATTATGGGATAATGAATAAACTGCTGACATCTCATGAGGTTCTCATGACCCAATTGATCATCATCAAGAAGCTCTGGGAAGATGAGTGTCTCCAAGTCTTCTTATCTCCAATGTGGAGTCTCCAGTGTCTTCTGGTGGGGTTGGGTTTAGAGTCCTAGAGTTGGTTGGAAAGGACCTTCAAAGGTGCCACCTACTGCAGTGAGCCTCAGTAAGTCCTCCACCACCTCTCTGGGCAACCTGGGCCAGTGTCTCCTCACCCTCCTGGGGAAGAACTTCTTCCTGATGTCCACTCTAACCTTGGCCAAGTCCTTGCAATGAAGTCTTCTCCTCATACCCAACTGCTTCTTGCCAAGAAGCTCAGGAGAACATGGGAAATGGAAGAAATGGGCTGAGGAACTTGTAGAGAACTTTTATGGTGGGGTCTCCAGGATGTTGTTCCCACACAAACACCTTCCTAAGGAGGAGCATGGAGGTCTCCAAGACCCTTGAGGCACAGGGACCTCCAAGATGCTTGATGCTTGGAGGTCTCCAAGATGTTTGATGCATGGAGGTCTCCAAGATGTTTGGTGCATAGAGGTCTCCAAGATGTTTGGTGCATAGAGGTCTCCAAGATGTTTGGTGCATGGAGGTCTCCAAGATGCTTGATGGATGGGGACCTCCAAGATGCTTGCTGTATGGAGACCTCCAAGAACCTTGATGCTTGGAGGTCTCCAAGACCCTAAGGAAGGTTTTTGGTTGGGAAGGACATCCTGGAGACCCCATGGGAAGGTTTTGGGGTTGTCCCAGGGCTCATGGGCTACTGGTGGGGCTCTGCCCTGTCCCTTGCAGAGAGCAGGCTGGAGAGGAACAGCGTGGCTGCCTTCCTGCTGCTGGTGAAGAACTTCATCCAGAACCACCCTGTCAACCAGGAGAGCTTGGTGCAGTGTCATGGACCAGCCATCATTGGGGCTCTGCTGCAGAAGGTATGGAAGGCTACCAAAGGTTCCATCCATCTCCAAGGCCCTTGATGCACAGAGACCTCCAAGATGCTTGATGCATGGAGGTCTCCAAGACCTTTGAGGCACAGGGATCTCCAAGATGCTTGATGCATGGAGGTCTCCAAGATCCTTGAGGCACAGGAACCTCCAAGATGCTTGATGCATGGAGGTCTCCAAGACCTTTGAGGCACAGGGATCTCCAAGATGCTTGATGCATGGAGGTCTCCAAGATCCTTGAGGCACAGGAACCTCCAAGATGCTTGATGCATGGAGGTCTCCAAGACCCCTGGTGCTAAGGGACCTCCAAGATTCTTGGTGCATGGAGGTCTCCAAGACCTTTGAGGCACAGGAACCTCCAAGATGCTTGATGCATGGAGGTCTCCAAGACCCCTGATGGTAAGGGACAGCTAGGCTTCGTCCTATTTGGAAGTCTCCAAGACCTTTGAGGCTTAGGAACCTCCAAGATTCTTGGTGCATGGAGGTCTCCAAGACCTTTAAGGCACAGAACCTCCAAGGTTCTTCATGCTTAGAGGTCTCCAAAACCTTTGAGGCTCAGGGACCTCCAAGATGCTTGATGCATGGAGGTCTCCACGACCCTTGATGCATGGAGGTGTCCAAGACCCTTGAGGCACAGAACCTCCAAGATTCTTCATGCTTAGAGATCTCCAAGACCCTTGCTGCACAGGTTCCACTCCACATTCTCCAGGTGCCCAAGGTGAACACTGTAGCTGGAATTGTCCCATCTCTCCCATGACAGGTCTCTGGTTCCTTGCTGGACATGAGCACCTTGATGGCTTCTCAGATCCTCATGGAGCAGGTGGCTTCTGAGGGCAGTGGCCTCCTTCTCCACCTCCTCTACCAGCATCTCCTCTTTGACTTCCGCATCTGGAGCAACAGCGACTTCGCTGTCCGCTTAGGTGGGACCTCCTGGATCTCCATCCATCCATTCCATGGGCTGGAGAACCCCAACATGGCTCCTCACCATGGCTTCTCCCCTTCAGGTCACATCCAATATCTGGCCAACGTCATCAAGGACCACAAACAACGCATCCGCAAGAAGTATGGGGTGCAGTATCTTCTGGACTCCATCCGCACCTTCTACGGGTGAGCTTGGCCAACCCTCAAAGCTTGATGGTCTTCTGGTGGTTGGCCTTCACCCCACAAAGCTGCCCTTTGGGGTAGACAACCCTCTTCTTGAGGAAACATCACCCCAACCCTGTGAGAACCTCATGGGATAATCTCCTGGTGTGTGGGTTGCAAGACCTGTGTGGGATGACCTTTCATCCCCCATGGCCATGGCCCATCTCCAAGATCTCCAGCTGGTGAGACCCCAAATCCACCTCTCCAGCACCATGGTGGTTTCTACCACAAGATGATGTCCTTTTCTGGTGTGACCCCATGGGTCTGTCCTTGCCTGTGACATTTGGGGTTATGGTTCCTGGTGGGAAGAGATGGGCAGAAGAGAAAGTTGATGTCCTCTTCTGGTGTGACCCCATGGGTTTGTGCTTGCCTGTGACACTTGGAGTGATGTTTCTTGGTGGGAAGTGTTGGCCAGAAGAGAAAGCTGATGTCCTCTTCTGGTGTGACCCCATGGGTTTATGCTTGCCTGTGACACTTGGGGTGATGTTGGTGAGAAGAGTTGGCCAGAAGGGATGTCCACACCAGGTTGCCCAAGAGCTCCTCAAGCTCTGTGGTGGGATTTTGGGGTCATGTTGAAGTGGGATGAGGGACAGGAGGGTGGTTGTGCCCATCCCCAATGAGAAGACTTACACCTACCTGTCCACCAGCAGCTCCAGGGAGAAGACCACCACCACTGATGACATCAAGACAGTGCAGACATCCCTCTTCAGCCTGGTGAAGGACTTCTTCTGCAGGAGCTTCTCTGGGGAGGAGATGCAGAGCTTGCTGAACTATGTGGCTGGAGCTCAGGATGAGCAGCAGGTGTGACCCCAAACACCTTGAGGGAAGCTCCTCGAGATCCTGGTTGGCCACCTGAAGGACAGTTGGCCAACCAGCCCCGTGTCCTTCAGGTCTGTGGGGCTTTGGAGGTCATCCACAGCTTGCTGAAGGGTTCACCAGCCCAGGAGCAGCTCTTTGCCTTCCTCTTTGAGCCAGGCCACGTGGAGGTCCTCTTCTCCCTGCTGGTGCAGAAGAAGTTCTCAGATGAAGTCAGGGAGAGGGTCTTCAAGGTAAGACAAGTCTTCAGAGCCATCTTCTTGATGTTCTTGAGATTCTGAGGGGACTTTTGCTCCACCTCCTTGTGTCCTCCCAGATCCTCTACAAGATGCTGAAGTATGAGAAGGTCCCAGAGCGCAGCAAGAACCGCCTGAAACTGAAGGACATGGGGTACCAAGGACTCATCTCCTGCCTTGGTGACATCCCTGGTTCCATCCTGCTCTTCCGTTGTCTCTCAGAGCAGGTCCTTGGGGCAGGTACCACCTGGAAGCCAAGTTGGCCTTGGCCAACCATCCCAAACACGTCCCATGGGGTCATCACTGGTGGCTTCCCACTCCTAGGAGTCACTGGTGGCTTTTGGGGACAGAAGAACCTGTCTCACCACCATGTTGTCTCTCTCTTTCCTTCTCTGTAGACCCTCCCAACTACAAGGACCTGGTGGCTGTGGTCTACTTGTCCCACAGGGCTGAGTTGACCATCAGGCTTGATATCTGCCGGAAGGTGAGCACCTTGGGGTTGTCACCTTGGGGGTGAGAACTCCTTGGGGTGGTCCAAATGAGGTGGCCATGAGGGTGGTGGTGGGCCACCATGGAGATGGTGCAGCCTCAAGCATCTCATGGGGGTTATGGAAGGTCTAAGGTGCTCAGAACCAAGTTTCCTTCCTCTTGGACGGTGGCAGGTGTTGAGGAACATCATCAGAACATGGAGATGGTGTTGACTCAACACCTCATGGTGGTTATGGAAGGTCTAGAGTTCTCAGAACCCCTTGGAGGGTAGGAGGAGATGAGGAACATCATCAGAACATGAAGATGGTGCATCCCAAGAACATTATGATGGTTATGGAAGGTCTAGGGTGCTCAGAATTAAGTCTTCTACCCCTTGGAGGTGGTTGGAGCTGAGGGAACACCATCAGAACATGGAGATGGTGCATCCCAACCACCTCATGATGGTCTAGGGTGCTCAGAACCAAATGTCCTTCCTCTTGGAGGGTAGCAGGAGATGAGGAACATCATCAGAACATGGAGATGGTGTTGACTCAACACCTCATGGTGGTTATGGAAGGTCTAGGGTTCTCAGAACCCCTTGGAGGGTAGCAGGAGATGAGGAACATCATGAGAACATGGAGATGGTGCATCCCAAGAACATCATGGATGGTTATGGAAGGTCTAGGGTGCTCGGAACCAAGTCTCCTACCCCTTGGAGGGGGTTGGAGCTGAGGGAACATCATGAGAACATGGAGGTGACGGATCCCACCCACCTCATGATGGTCTAGGGTGCTCAGAACCCCTTGGAGGGTAGGAGGAGATGAGGAACATCATCAGAACATGGAGATGGTGTTGACTCAACACCTCATGGTGGTTATGGAAGGTCTAGAGTTCTCAGAACCCCTTGGAGGGTAGGAGGAGATGAGGAACATCATCAGAACATGGAGATGGTGTTGACTCAACACCTCATGGTGGTTATGGAAGGTCTAGGGTGCTCGGAACCAAGTCTCCTACCCCTTGGAGGGGGTTGGAGCTGAGGGAACATCATGAGAACATGGAGGTGACGCATCCCAACCACCTCATGATGGTCTAGGGTGCTCAGAACCCCTTGGAGAGTAGCAGGTCAGAAAGTACCTTAACAGAACCTGGAGATGGAGTTGACTCAACACATCATGATGGTTATGGGAGGTCTAGGGTGCTCAGAATTAAGTCTTCTACCCCTTGGAGGGTACCAGGAGATGAGGGAACACCATCAGAACATGGAGATGATGCATCTCAACCATCTCATGATGGTCTAGGGTGCTCAGAATTAAGTCTTCTACCCCTTGGAGGGTACCAGGAGATGAGGGAACACCATCAGAACATGGAGATGATGCATCTCAACCATCTCATGATGGTCTAGGGTGCTCAGAACCAAGTTTCCTTCCTCTTGGAGGCTACCAGGAGTTCAGGGAACATCTCCAGGTGTCCCACCTTGTCTTTCTCTTGCAGCTCTTCCACTTGATCTACGCTCAGCAGGACCTGGTGAAGCAGCTGGCCAGGTTGGCTGGTTGGCAGGACACCTTGACCAAGCTCTACGTCAAGGAGTCCTACGAGTCCCGTCAGCACAGCCTGAGCTTCACGGCCAACGGGGGTTGCCTGGACCTTCTCAACTTCTCTGAGCCACCAGGAAAAGAGGGGACAAGCCCTCCCTTGGCTGATCTGCAGGAGATGGATGTCTTCCTCCCAATGGGTTATGAAGCTTCAGACCAGGAGCTTTCTGAGGGCTTCTCTGACCACTCCACCTCTCCAAGTGGTCGCATCAAGTCCTTCCACTCTTACAACTTCAAGTCTTTTGATTCTTCTGACCGGGCCAGTCGTTCCTCCTCCTCCAACCCTGGTGATGGACCTCCTTTTGATGGTGTCTACCACCCCCTCTCCCCCTTCTCCACCTCACCCTTTGACTTGGGGCTTGACCTGGCCAGCAGCAGCTCCATCACCACGGCTGAGAGTGGTCCTCACACCCCTGCCAGTGGTCCTGACACCCCCTCCCCCTTGGAGAACTTCAAACCCTTCCCAGGGATGAGGGCACGCAAGAGCTCCAGCCTCTCCAACGTCTTGGATGAGAGCAGCTACCAGGACACCCTGCCCAGTGACAACGTCTCCAACACCAGCAACCCCCAGGTGAGCTCCGAAATTTGGTACCCACCACCCTCAGGTGGGCAGAACTTCTCAATGTTCCTCCCTCTTTGGCAGCAAACACCTGAGGAGGAGCTTTGCAACCTCTTGACCAACATCATCTTCTCGGTGACCTGGAGAGGAGTGGAGGGCTGGGATGACACGGCCTGGAGGGAACGTGGGCAGGTCTTCTCTGTCCTCACCAAGTTGGGGACAGCCTGTGAGCTGGTGAGACCTCCTGATGAGATCAAGCGTAGGTGAGTCATGCTCAGCTCTGGAGGTCTTCTCCAAAGGGGTTCCACTGGGATCTGGAGGTCTTCTTCAATGGAGGACCAACTTATGGGTCCCAATAGAGTCTGGAGATCTTCAATGGAGGAGCACCTTAGTGGTCCCGTTCAGATCTGGAGGTCTTCTCCAAAGGAGGAGCACCTTACTGGTCCCATTTAGATCTAAAGATCTTCAATGGAGGACCAACCTAATAGTCCTCCTCAGTAATGGAGGTCTTCTCCAAGGGAGGACCACCCTACTGGTCCCATACAGATCTGGAGATCTTCAATGGAGGACCAACCTATGGGTCCCATGCAGGTCTGGAGGTCTTCTTCAATGGAGGACCACCTTACTGGTCCCATTTAGATCTTCTCCAAGGGAGGACCACCCTATGGGTCCTGCTCAGGTCTGGAGGTCTACTCCAAGGGAGGACCACTCTTTGGGTCCCATCCTGTTCTGGAGATCATCAATGGAGGTCCAACCTACTTCTCCCCTTCAGTTCTGAAGGTCTTCTCCAATGGAAGACCATCCTACACGTCCTGCTCAGTTCTGGAGGTCTTCTCCAAGGGAGGACCACTCTATGGGTCCCAATAGGGTATGGAGATCTTCAGTGGAGGACCACCTTACTGGTCCCATTCAAGTCTGGAGATCTCCTCCAAGAGAGGACCACCCTACTTGTCCCATTTAGATCTGGAGATCTTCTTCAATGGAGGACCACCCTATGGGTCCTGCTCAGGTCTGGAGGTCTTCTCCAAGGGATGACCACTCTTTGGGTCCCATCCTGTTCTGGAGATCTTCAATGGAGGACCAACCTACTAGTCCTCCTCAGTTCCAAAGGTCTTCTCCAAAGGACCTATGGTCTGGAAGTCTTCTCCAAGAGAGGACCACACTATGGGTCCTGCTCAGTTGTAAAGGTCTTCTCCAAGAGAGGACGACTCTTTGGGACTTACTAGGGTCTGGAGGTCTTCTCCAAGGGATGACCACCCTACAGAACCTCTTGCTTTCCCCCAGCTTGCTGGAGATGATGCTGGAGTCAGCCCTGACAGATCTGAAGGAGTCAGGTCCTACCACCCTGCCAGGTCTCACCAACAACGCCCTCAAGCTGCTCAGGCTTCTCCAGGACTTCTTGTTCTCTGAGGGACACAACAACCAGGCCCTGTGGAGCGAGAAGGTAGATGGTGGTGGAGGTGGTCATGGTGGCTTTACCCAAACAGAGAGGTGGTCATGGTGGCTTCACACCACACCCAACCAGAGAGGTGGCGGCGGTCATGGTGGGTTTACCCAAANTGGTGGTGGAGGTGGTCATGGTGGCTTCACCCAAACAGAGAGGTGGTCATGGTGGCTTCACACCACACCCAACCAGAGAGGTGGAGGTGGTCGTGGTGACTTCACCCTACCAGAGAGGTGATCATGGTGGCACCACAACCAATCAGAGAGGTGGTGTGGTGGTGGAGATGATCATGGTGGCTTCACCCAACCACAGAGGAAGTGGTGGAGGTGGTCATGGTGGCTTCACCGAACCAGAGAGGTGGTGGTGGTGGAGGAGGTGATCATGGCGGCTTCACCCAACCACAGAGGAAGTGGTGGAGGTGGTCATGGTGGCTTCACCGAACCAGAGAGGTGGTGGTGGTGGAGGAGGTGATCATGGCGGCTTCACCCAACCACAGAGGAAGTGGTGGAGGTGGTCATGGTGGCTTCACCGAACCAGAGAGGTGGTGGTGGTGGAGGAGGTGATCATGGTGGCTTCACCCAACCAGAGAGGTGGTGGTGGTGGAGGAGGTGATCATGGTGGCTTCACTCAACCAGAGAGGTAGTGGTGGTGGAGGTGGTTGTGGTGGCTTCACCCTACCAAGGAGGAGATGGTGGTGGAGGAGGTGATCATGGTGGCTTCACCCAACCACAGAGGAAGTGGTGGAGATGGTCATGGTGGCTTCACCCAACCAGAGAGGTGGTGGTGGTGGAGGAGGTGGTCATGGTGGCTTCACCCAACCAGAGAGGTGGTGGAGGAGGTGATCATGGTGGCTTCACTCAACCAGAGAGGTAGTGGTGGTGGAGGTGGTTGTGGTGGCTTCACCCTACCAAGGAGGAGATGGTGGTGGAGGAGGTGATCATGGTGGCTTCCCTCAATCAGAGAGGTGGTGGTGNGAGGAGGTGATCATGGTGGCTTCACTCAACCAGAGAGGTAGTGGTGGTGGAGGTGGTTGTGGTGGCTTCACCCTACCAAGGAGGAGATGGTGGTGGAGGAGGTGATCATGGTGGCTTCCCTCAATCAGAGAGGTGGTGGTGAAGGTGGTTGTGGTGGCTTCACCCAGCCAGAGAGTTGGTGGTCATGGTGGCTTCACCCAACCAAAGAGGTGGTGGTGGTGATGTGGGTGGGTGGAAGACTCTCTGTCCTTCTCCTTAGATCTACGAGGGGGTGAGCAGTCTTCTGGACAAGTTGGGAGTGTGGTACCACCTGGCCAATGGCACCTCAGACCTCAAGGAGATGGCCCAGACTGGTCTCCGCATCCTGGTGGGCTACATCATGCTTCAAGACCCTCAGGTGGGTCAACCTTGTCTTGAGACTCATGGTGAGAAACATCTCCATGTCCCATGAGAATGAGGAGAACATCTAAGGAATGATGTTCTTGCATGAGGAGTAGATTCTGAGGGCATTGTCCCCAAGAACATGTTCTCCAGGTTGATGTGCATGGAGTGAGGAGAACATCCAAGGGTTGAGGAGCAGTTCCTGTGGACAATGTCCCAAAGAACATGTTCTCCAGGATGATGTGCATAGGGTGAGGAGAACATCCAAGAGATGATGTTCCTGGGTTGAGGAGCAGTTCCTGTGG
>VZTY01028959.1:0-74569 GCA_013400935.1 Turnix velox
TGCCACCGGGGTGGACATGGCCCGGGAGGGCGGGGGTGAAGGGGAGAAAAGGGGGTGTTGGGCAGGGCCCCGGGGGGAGCATGACAGGTGAACATTCAAGAGTGAGCATCACCCCAGGCCCTGAGGGGACATCATCCCGCGGGGGTGGGGGACCACTAAGCCACCCTCTGTGTCAGCCCGGCGTGCGGCACCGGCTCACACCATCCTCTCCTTGAAAACTCGGGCTGGGAGCCAGCAGGGCCGGGTGTCACACGACAGGTGACAGGCAGGCACCCTGGGATGCAGGATCTCTGCCTTCGCTGGGAATACCCTGAGACCACCACTCTGCACCCTGGTGTCACCCTGGGGACCCTCACAGCTGCCCCTGCAGCCCCAGGGAGCAGAGCGCAGTGGCTCCCGCTGCAGACCGTGTCCCCAGGGATGAGGTGCCCGGGTTCTTTGGGGATCACAGTAAGGAGGATGAAAGGCATTGCGTGGGGTAGGGGAGGTGGCGGCAAGCAGGGCAGAGTCAGGGGCCATGGGGACATCATCTACCCTTTTGTCCCCCTGGCATGCTGGCGCCCACCAGAGCCACCATTTGCACCAGCTTTTTCCTGCAGCTGTTGGTGGCTTGGGTTTGGGTGGGAAATGGGGTTGGTGGCTGCCCGGTGGGGTCAGAGGAGGCTGCAGGGTGGTGACAAGGACCTCTCAGGGTGATGGGGTGTGAGACCAGGGGGGGTGCAGGCCACAGTGGGCAGCCAGCACCCCCCAGGCTGTGCACATCACGTAGACACCAGCTCATCTGGCTCCATGACCGTGCGGAAATGCAGCCGACGGCAACGCCTCGGGTCTCAGCTGTGCCACCAGGCCCTTGGGACACCAAACCTGGTGGCATCACCGCAGTCGGGAGCAGGGAGATAGCTTGACTGGCTCGTGGGGGTTTGTCCACATCCATATGTGATGTCTCCCAGCTCAGCCACCTCCTGCCCACCAGTGCCTGCCTGTCACAGGCGGGTGGGGTGTCCCTTGGGGTGTCCCCAGGGAGGTGGGACTGCCACTGCCTGTCCCCTTCAGACATCATGGCTGACAAGGAGGGGGTGACGCTGTCACTGGAGGAGGAGGAAGATGCCGACGTGGCCCTGGCATACAAGACGCCTGCCAAGAAGAGCCTGCGGGAGATCCAGGAGCTGGACCCTGGGGATGAGAGCCTGCGGAAGTACAAGCAGGCACTGCTGGGTGCCATCCCTGCCACCCTGGGTAAGGCTGGGAACTCCGACACCCCACTGTCCATCCACAGCAGGTGGTGCAGTCCCAGCGGCTGAAGGCAGCTCAAGCGTCCCCGGTTCCCCTGGGACGTTCCCGGCTGTCACCACCTGTGGGGGCTGCCTGTGCCCCCTGCCGGTACAGAGACCTTGACATCCCGCTTGCCGACACCATGAGGGCTGTCCGGGGACCCCCCCATTGCCATGGTTACAGGATCACAGCTGCAGTTTCCATAGGAACAGTTACAAGGGACCAGGGAAATTCATTGGGATGAGAGGGATGGAGCAAGCGGCTGCAGGGGCCTGCGGTGGCTGTCGGTGCCCAGGAGATGTCCCTGCTCCTTGTGGCACCCCCTGCAGCCACCCCCTGCCTGCCGCTGCCCTGCTGGCTGGGTGGTGGGTGTATGACAGCTGGGGTGTGGGGAAGGTGCAAGCTGGTGGGTGCAAGTCAGTGGGGAGCAGGTTGGGTGTGCAAGCTGCTGGTGGGGTGCAGGTTGGGCTGTTGAGGTGCAGTTAGACCAGCACCTGCCTCAATGTCTGCCTCTGCCTGTCTTTTGCCCTCCTCCCATCTTCCTTTTTTTGGCCTACTCCTGTGCCAGGGAGCATCACACCCCAGGAAATCCTTGTGGCTGTGCCCTTTTAAATGTGATCTTACCCCAGAAATGGTGGTGGCAAGGTTGGAGCTGGCCTGAGATACCCTCATCCCCTGTTCCCTGCCTGGGCCTCCCACAAGTCACCAGCTCCTGAACACCCCCACCGTGTGCACTGTGGTCCTTGTGCCATAACTGAGGGGGGGTGTGGGAGGAATGGACTGGTCAGGGCACAGATGGGTAAGATCTGTGCCCTGTCTCTTGTCACTAGATCCCAGTGTGCCCAACGTGCAGGTGACGAGGCTCACCCTGATGTGTGAGCAGGCACCAGGGCCTGTCACCATGGACCTGACAGGTGAGTGGTGGGAGCACCCCTGGGAGGAGAAGGAGAAAGAAGTGGAGAAGGGGATGCCAGGCTCATGGATCATCTCCCCTCACAGGAGACCTGGAGCTGCTGCGGGGCCGGGCCTTTGTGCTGAAGGAGGGAGTGGACTACAGGGTGAAGGTGTCCTTCAAGGTGAGGCAGGTGCATGATGCCCTCTGCCTGCTGGGTGGCAGGAGACCCTGCCCAGAGTCCTCTTCCCCTTGGGTCCCTGCTGCCCTGGGTCCCTGCTCTTACTCCCTGGGGTCTCTGTCCCACGGGGGTCCCATTACTTTATATGTCTCTTTTCCCATGTATCCCTGTCCCATGGAGTTCCTCCTGTTATCTGTGGGTTACCTGTCACCCAGGAACCCTGCTGCCTTGTAGTGTTTGCCCCCCAGCCCTCACCCCACCAAGGTCAGTGCCCCTCTGGAAGTCTCCGCCCTCCTGATTAATGGCCATCCTGGGAGTCCTTGCTGTGCCCGACATCACTGCCATGCTAAGATACCTGTTCCCCCCACAACCAGAGTCCTGGCTCTTCTTTGAAGTTCTGCCCATGCTGGATTCCTGTCTTTCCCTGGGTGTCTCTGCCATCCTGGATTCCCTGCCATCTCGGGATCCCTGTCCTTCTTGGGCCAGAGGTCCCCAGAGCACGTGTTCCCAAGCCATGGGGCAATATCCATGGCATCTCTATCCCTCTTGAATGTCTCTGCCATGCTTGATCATGCCCAGTCCTTCCAAGAAGCTGAATGCTGGGTGGGAGAGTCCAAATTGGCTTTTAATGGTGGGTGCCTTCCCATCTTTGAGGCCAGAGGTACTCAGGGTGAGTGTCTCCAAGCTTTGGGGCAGCACCCACGGCATCCCTGTCCCTCTGCCTGCAGGTGAACAGGGAGATTGTCTGTGGGTTGCGGTGCCTGCACCTCACCTACCGCCGGGGCCGGCCCGGTGAGTGGAACTGGGGATGGTGGCAGGGAGGGAGGTAAGTGCCACCCTGTCCAGGCTAACTTGCTTCCCTTTCTCTTCCTTTCTTGCCCAGTGGACCGTGATGTCTTCATGGTGGGCAGCTACGCGCCACGGGCTGAGGAGTACGAGGTGGTGACACCAGCAGAGGAGGCACCACGGGGCTGGCTGGCTCGGGGCTGCTACCGTGTCCGCTCCCTTGTTACTGACGATGACAAGACAGAGCATCTCTCCTGGGAGTGGGGGCTCTGCATAAAGAAGGCCTGGGAGGACTGACCTTCCCCTCTACCCCCCCCACCCTCAGTACCCGCACCCCGATGTCCCCAATGTCAGCTTGGAGACATGGTGCTTGCCCGCCTGAGGGACACCTTGCTGGCACCGTCACCCTCACCCTGCTCCTGTGAAGGGTGGGGAGAGTGTCCCTTAGTGAGCGGGTGCCCACGGTCGTGATCTTCGCAACCAAAGTTATTTTTAATTGCTCTTTTTTTTTTAAATACCCACCTGCTCCCCGCGGTGTCCCCATTGTCGGGGCCAGGGCCGTGATGCTGCCATGCCTGGCCACCTGCCCAGTCGCAGGCTGTGCTCTTCCATCGCCATTAAACCCTACAGACTGGTCTCTTACTGCTGTGTCCATGCCCCATGTTGCCTTTGTCCATGTCTCCCATTCCCATCTTGCTGGCAGGGCCAGCTTTCCCTGCAGGGACAGACGTCTGGAAAACAGCCACCTGGTCCTACTCCTTATCAGTGCTGCTGGGCAGCCAGTAGCAGAGGGCCACGAGCCCCAGGGGACTGGCACCACCCGCCCTGTGGCCCTTATCAGGGTCCTTCTCCCCCTTCCTCGGGTGTTGGATCTGTTGGTGTCACCATGCGGGGCTGTGGGGCACGGCTGGTTTGGGTACTGGTGCTGTCACTGGCCTGGCTGGGCCCAGTGCTAGGGGCTGAGGAGGAGGAGAATGGGGAGGTGGCAACAGCAGAAGAAGAGGAGGAGGAGGAGGAAGTGCTCTCAGATGAGCTGAAGGAGGAGGATGGTGTCCTGGTCCTCCATGAACACAACTTTGCTCGTGCCTTGAATGAGCACAACCTGCTGCTGGTGGAGTTCTGTGAGTACTCCCATTGTGGGCAGGGACATGGGCTGAGGTGTGGGTGCAGAGGGTGGGCAGGGGCACAGGATGTAGCATGGAAGAGGTTGAAGGTATGGGGTGTGAGACAGGTACAGGGTCTGGGGACATGAGACACAGACAGGGATATGGGGCAGGGACACAGGGTAGGGTTCACAGGGCAGACACTTGGGACAGAGTATATGTAGTAGGGACATGGGACACGACAGGGGACAGGAGGCAGAGACACAAGGTGAAGGGGTGAGGCATTGTGTAGGAAACATGGGACAGGGAGCTTACACGTGATGGGGTACAAGGCAGAGGCATGGGGTGGGGGATATGTGGCAGGGACATAGCAGGGAAGAGGAGGCAGGGACACAAGGTGAAAGGGGGTGAGACAAGGGACAGGGACAGGGAGTAAAGTCTTGGGACATAGGACAGAGTCACAGGGCAGAGATGTGTAGTAGGGATATGGCAGGGGACAAGAGGCAGGGGCGCAAGATGACGGGTTTGAGACATGGTGCAGGAGACATGGGGTGGGAGCTTGGGACATGGCACAGGGCAGAGGCACAGGGTGGGGGACATGTAGTGGGGACATGGGACAGGGCAGGGCACGTGAAGCAGGGACATGAAGGGGGTGGGGCACAGATAATAATGCAGGGGACACGGGCAGGGGCACGACCTAGAGCCCACCAGGTTCATGAAGACATTGGGTGCCCTGAGCTGTCCCTGCCACCCAGGATGTCCCCTGCCTGCAGATGCACCATGGTGTGGGCACTGCCGGCGACTGGCCCCGGCCTATGCAGAGGCAGCCGCCACACTGAGGGACAAGGACAGCCCGGCCCGGCTGGGCAAGGTGGACGCCACAGTGCAGACAGCCCTGGCCACTGAGTTCGGCATCTCCTCCTACCCCACACTCAAGCTCTTCCGTGATGGCAACCGCACCCACCCCTTCGCCTATACTGGTAGGGACGTGGCACCCACTGAGGGGGACACTGGGAGGAGTGGGCAGGGGTGGGATGGTGGTGGTGACAACAGATAATGTTGCAGACCAATGGTGCTTAAGTAACCACAGTGATGAGGTGACCTGATGATGGCATGTTGGTGGCACGAGGGGATGGCGGGAAGGGGTATGAGCCCTGCAAAGGGTGGCCGGGGTGATGACAGTGATGTGATGGCAGGTTGGTGGCACGAGGGGGGGATGGTGCTAGGGGCTGTCATCCTGGGGTGGAGTGTCTGGGTGATGGCAGGGCCTCTCTCCACGTGGCAGGCCGCATGGACGCCAAAGGCATTGTGAGCTGGGTGCAGCGCCGGGCTGGCCCCAGCGCCACGCTGCTGCAGGACCCTGACACCGCCGCCGCCTTCGTGGGCTCCCAGGACGTGGTGGTCGTTGGCTTCTTCAAGGTGGGCTGGGGTGGTGGTGGGGCTGGATCAGGGCTGTGGCCATACCCACAGCCACTCACAGGGTGGCCACACAGGACTTGGAGAGTGAAGCAGCCCAGGTGTTCCATGAGGTGGCCGGTAATGTGGTGGACATGACATTTGGTGTGGCCGATGCGGCTGAAGTCTTTGAGGCGTATGGGCTGTCAGCAGACACCGTCTGCCTCTTCAAGAAGGTGAGGAAGTGCCAGGGGGGTGGTGGGGACAGCTTGACATCCCCTGGCTCCCCCCACTTCCAGTCCTCACCATGCCTTGCCCCGGCAGTTTGATGAGGGACGGGAAGACTTCCCAGTGGACACAGAGCGGGGACTGGATGCAGCTGAGCTCACCCAACTGCTCCACATCCACAGGCTGAAGCTGGTGATGGAATTCACCCAAGAGGTATGGCCCAGCTGACCCCATCCCCATGGCCCAGCCCTGTTCCCATCCCCACCAGGGTCATGCCCAGTTCCAGCCTTCACACTCCTCCTCCTTCTCCCCAGACCTCTGATGACATCTTCGGAGTCAAGATCCCCCACCACATGCTGCTCTTTGTCAACAAGTCATCCTCAGAGCAGCTGTCACTGCGTGATGGCTTTCAGACAGCAGCCAGCTCCTTCAGGGGCAAGGTGAGGGTGTTCCATGAGGGAGACATGGAAGGGGTGGCCATGGGTACCCTATCCTCAGTATCACCCATTCCCTGCCCAGGTGCTCTTTGTGATGGTGGATGTGGCTGGCTATGGTGCTGAAGTCCTGCCCTTCTTTGGCATGACACCCTCTGAAGCCCCCACTCTGCGCCTGGTCAAGATGGACAACAACCGCAAGTACCAGATGGAGCAGGATGTCTTCTCAGACGTGGCCATACGATCCTTTGTCCAGGCAGTGCTGGATGGCAAGGTGAAGGTAAGGGATGCTGCTCTGTGCCAGCCAGCACCAAGAATGCTTCCCTGTGGCGAGGTGTAGGCTTTTAACGCTGAAGGACAATGATGGCAGCTGTGTGACCAACACCAGCCACCACCAGCTGATGCTTTGGCTGCCAAGACTGAGGATTTGTGGGGAAATGTGTTAAGGAAAAGGAGGAGGAAGCAGGGGAACATCAGCATGGAACTGGGATGGCAACAGAGGGGAAAAGATGGTCCAAAGGGCAGCACAGGAACATTCTTGTTCCTGTCCTGCACTGTCCTCCACGGGGACCCTGGTACTGCTCAGACTGTGCTGTGACTGTCCTGGCTGTCCCCACAGCCCCGCCTGTTGAGCGCAGAGCCCCCCGAGGACTGGGACTCACGGCCCGTTAAAGTCCTGGTGGGGAAGACCTTTGAGAAGGTGGCCTTCGATGAGACCAAGAATGTCTTTGTCAAGTTCTGTAAGTGCTGGAGCTGCCAGAGGCCCTCCCTGAGCTCTGCCATGGGGCTCAACCCCTCTGCCATGACACCTCCAAGCCTTATCCCTGACCAGGCTGAGCCCCTGGCTTGTCCCCTGGCACTGTTCCCATCCTGCAGATGCCCCATGGTGCTCCCATTGCCAAGCCATGGCAGCTGCTTGGGAGGAGCTGGGTGAGCGCTACAAGGACCATGAGAACATTGTCATCGCTGAGCTGGATGCCATGGCCAATGAGCTGGAGAACATCACCATTTCTGGCTTCCCCACCCTGCATTACTTCCCTGCAGGGCCGGGCAGGAAGGTGGGTGACATAGGGCACACAAGGGCACCTCATCTCTGCCTGATCCTGGGGGACAGGAGTGACCCCTCATCTCCCTTCCATCCTATCCCCCACAGATGATTGAGTACAAGAACAAACGAGATGTGGAGACCTTCTCCAAGTTCCTGGAAAATGGGGGAAAGCTGCCTGAGGAAACGGTGAGTCCCCTCCATCCCTTGCTAGGTCTTGTGGGGTGGGGATAGGGACAAGCAGGAGGGTCTATGCCTCACCTCTACCTTCTCCAGGTGTCCAAGGCCCCTGAGAACATCACGGGCCAGGAAGAGCTCAGGGCAGCCGAGTCCCGGGATGAGCTGTGAGCCCTGTCCTGCTTTGGCATCTGATAAATGACCTGAAAATGATGCGGGCTCTGGTCTGTGTCTGCGGATCCCCAACACATCTTGGGGACACAAAGCCCTCCTGACAGCTGACCCTGGAGGTCACTCCCACATCCCCATGGATCCCTCCCTAGGGTTATCCTGGCAGCTTTGCAGTAACACGGGGTGGCCAAGGCCACAGAGGACATGGCCCTTGGGGGAGCCTGGGTGTCTCCATACTGGTTCTCATGCTGGGGTGGGAGTCTCCCCATCCCAGATCCCATGCAGCCCCCTTTGACCCCAGTACTGGGCTTCACCAGCACATATCAGAGGAGCTGCTGTCACAGCCAGGGATGACGAGAAGAGTTCAAGAAGAGTCCAACACAGGCCTCTGAAGTCTCCTCTTAAGCCTGGCTTTCAGCATCCAGACCCTCAGCATCCCCAAAACCCACAGCACAAACCCCTCTCCCTGGGCCAGCTGCTCCCAGAGCCTGTGTGATTCCCTCGGGGAATCTCCCCTTTGTCCCTCCCCCCAGGGCCAGGACATGCCAGGCCACCCCTCAAGGGAGTCCACATTCACCCCAGCATGTGCCAGAGCAGGTCCTTCCCCTGACCTGCCCCATCCTCCATCTGCTCGGCAGGGAAGGAAGAAAGCAGCAGGCAGTGGGACATGGGGTTTTATTTCATTTTTATCCAAGTACCTTTGAAAAGATCATTGTACAAGTCAGCACATGAGTATGCAGAGGAGATGTCGTCGGGGCCACTGTACATATTTACAGGGGACTCCCCTCCCGCCCCAGCCCCCCCTGAGAAAAAAAGGGGTAGAGAGAAATCCCAGGCATGTTAACAGCCTCACCAGACACACCATCAGGACTTTTTTTTTTTTTTTAAAAAAGGGAGGAAAATAATGCTCATAATGCTGTTCCTGGGTTGGAAACAATTGTGGGTTTTGCTGGACTTCAGGTAGCGTATAGGCAAGTCACAGAACCATGTTTTAAAGGCACTCGGTGACATTTACAAGAGGCTGAGTGGTGTCTCAGGGTCCCTGGTAGCTCCAAGGCATCACCACGGCTGAGAGCAGCACCAGGCAGGGCAAGCGCCAAGGTGGAACATCCTCTCCCAGCTTTGGTGGCCACCCTGATTTCTGCAGATGGAGAGGATGGGGGAGAAGGGCTCTAACAGAGCCAGGGCAAGGCTGAGGGCAGGGTGAGGGGAGCACCAGCAAAGTCCCCAAGCTTTCTTGCAGCCGAGTAAACCCAGGAGGGTGCCCTGGTTGCCACAATGTGTGTGACCAGGCTCTACACCAGCCCTACCAGCCCCACTGATTAGCAGCAACAACACCCCCTGAGCCCTCCTGCCCTGCTCCCAAGACACAGAAGCCAACAAAATCAGAATCTCATTGGTTTCCTCTCCTACATTGTTCCTTAAAAGCATCCCCTGAACAAAGCTGGAGCTTGGCAATGGGTGCTTGGTCCCATCTGCACAGGGTACATGGGTGCTGGTCCCCTGAAGCACCACCCTGGGGAGTGAACCCTTCTCCAGGGGCAGGGAGGACATAGAAGGGTTGCCCAGCCAGCCACCACCCCCACCTCCTCTGCAGGAAGCCCCAGCTCCGAGAGGCTGACACTGACCCTTCCTCCATCCCTTGGGGATTTACTCAGCCGCAAGAAAGCTTAGGATGAGAAACAAAAACCATCCTACCATGTCCAGCAGCTGGGACTGCCAGGAAAGGGAGGGACCGACTCATTGCAGATGACTCCATTATCTTCAGAGGTGAACTGGGAGCCCCTGAAGTGGGGCTGCCCCTTCCATGCTGGCAGGGGGAGAGCAGCTCTGTTCCCCCAGCAGTGTCCCGAAGCCATCCACGGGGGTTGGAACCTGGGGCAGGGTGCTGTGAAAGCGAGGAGCAGAGGGAGCCTGGCGGGTGGCTGAACACTTTGGGTGCATTCTGCAGTACCTGTACCTTTTACATTTACATAAGAGCACTGTGACATCGGAAATATTTTCCTTTTATTACAATATATCAAAAATATGCAGCTTTAGTAAACAAGGTCATATTACACTTTCTAATGCACTGTACAATGCTACATTACACTTATAGTCGTTATGGAGAGGGAGCCCTGGCTCCCACTGGCAGGTTTGTGGGGTGAAACGATGTCCACCAGCGACCTGGAGCTTGCCTGGGTCTGTGCCGGAGCAGGTTGCCACCCTCTGCCCTGGGCTTGCCACCACCAGCACCTGCCCAGGCCTTCTCCTCCGGTCCCAGAGTCCTTCACAGTCTTGTCCTCACACCTCAGCAGCTCTGGAGCTTAATCGATCTTTTCCACCTTCCCGATGATCTTCTCTTCAAAGATGGGCAGGATGGTGTCATCCTCCCGCACCTCCTCGAAGACCACACCACAGTCGAACTCATCACTCACTTTCTTAAAGTAATACCTGAAAAAACAGAGACATGGGGTCAGAGAGGAAGAAAAGCAGGTGAATGACCACAAGGGCAGAATTGTCCCCAAATTCAGGTAGAGCCCTTCTGTGCCCCCAAGCTCGTGATGAATAGTGAGCAGCTCTCTCAGACATGGAGGCAACTGGGGCCACATTTCTCACCCTGCCCCTCACCCAGAGAGCAGAACTAAGCAGTCAGGATCTGTGCTAGCATGTTCAGGATCTCCAGCCATGATTCCAAGTCCACTCACAGCTCCCTCTAAAGCAGTATCTGAAGGTGCCCATGTTGGTGGAGCAGTTCCAGGCAGGCTACTTGGAAGGCTGAACTTGGAGAGATATACACCTTATACCTGGCTGCCTTGGGAGTCCAGCAGAACCCAACCTCCCTGTCCTCACTGGAGGAAACTCTGGGAGCAGCCAGAACTGTTCTGCTAATTGGAAGATCGCCCCCAGCATCACTGAACATCACTGCTGTGGCTCCTCACCAGCCTAGGACCCTGACTCTTTAGAGAAGCTCAGCAGCTTCTGTTCAAGTTGCAAAACATGATGGAGGACACTTCTGCTACGAAAGACAATCTCCCTTGTCCCTACAGCCTGCTTCTTCAACAGCCAAGGTACCCTGGCTGTGCTGCCACATCCCCACCAAAGCATGCCTTGTGGAAGTCTCTGGACTCCAGCCCTCTTGACAAACCTCCACCACGGTCCTTCATCTTGGCAGTGGCATCTGCTCAGGGCCCGTTGGCACCACACTGCAGGTGGGGAGCAGCCCTTACCTGTAGTTCCCTTTCTTGGTCAGCAGCTCCTTGAACTGTCCCAGTGTCACCACTCGGCCCTTGACAAGAGTGCGGTAAGGGATGGGCTCCCCGCAGAAGTAGTAGGCCACCACGATGTTCTCACAGGGCTGGGATGCGCCGCTGCCCGGTCTCTTCTGGGGCTTCAACCTGCCAGGCAAAAATACAAGCAACCTGCTGAGTATCGGCCAGCAAGGGCAGGTCCAGCTCCATCTGCAGAGCCTGGATGGAGATGCTGAATGAACACCCAGAACCCTCAGGAGCATCCTCTGCTTTAACCAAAGGGGCAGCACAAAAATGGAGGTGTTGGAAAGGGGGCAGAGGATGATCAGAAGGCTGGAGAGCCTCTGCCACAAGGACAGGCTGAGAGAGCTGAGGCTGTTGAGGCTGGAGAAGAGAAGGCTGTGGGGAGACCTCCCAGTGGCCTCCCAGTGCCTGAAGCGGCTACAGGAAAGCTGGGGAGGGGCTGCTTGCCAGGGTATGGAGTGACAGGACAAGGGACAATGGTTTGAAATTAGAGCAGGGCAGGGTTAGATGAGACATGAGGAGGAAATTCTTCCCCATGAGGGTGGTGAGACACTGGTCCAGGTTGCCCAGAGAGGTGGTGGAGGCCCCATTCCTGGAGACACTGAAGGCCAGGCTTGCTGAGGCTCTGAGCAACCTGATCTAGTGCAGGATGTCCCTGCTCACTGCAGGGGGCTGGACTAGATGGGCTTTGAAGGTCCCTCCCAACTCCATGATTCTCTGAACCACCTGGCACACTGAAGCTGTTGAAGGAGAGAACAGCACTTGGGAAGGCTGGATGTGGCCAAATGGCAGCCCCTTTGTGCTGAAGAAACTTGTTCCCAGCCTTTGAGAGAAGATGGAGCTTCCCACAGCACCACCAGCTTGGGGGGTCATTGGAAAACTCTGGGCAAGGCAGAGCACTCCAAGCCTGCAGCAGCAGATCCAAGTCACCACCAGCACACTCCTGGTGTCAGCCAAGCCCATGAGGCAGGGGGGCAACAATGCAAACACTGCTCAGACTGCTCTGGATTATTGCTGCTCAAGGTGTCTTTTCACTGACCTACAACCTCAGTGCTGTGCAGACAGGACCTCTCCTGAGCTCCCCTGTGCATCCCTCCCAGCAAAGGTGGAGATAGAGGGGATGGAGGTCCCTGTTGGGATGTGCCCTGGAGGTTTTGCTGCCCACTCCTGTCTCTGCAGGGTGGCAAAGCAGCTGCCATCTCCAAAACCTCAGTGACTTTCAATCTCTTGTGTTCTCCTGCCTCTCAGGATGTTGGTCTGGTCTCTGCTTCCAGCCCACACACTTGGTGCCATCATCAAACCAACAGTGTCAGCCCGGGCCTAATGGCATTTTCAGAAGTGGACAAAAGTAGCACTAATAAAAATCAAGGGTTTTTTGCCCTTCTGTAGAGCCTTTCATCTGTGGGCTGTAAATGTTGCACAAACACCACAGAGGCCCACACAAACGGGTGACCTGGCCCCTGTGGACTGGGCCAGAGGCATCTTTCTCTTTCAAAGTCCCATAAAACACATTTGGCAGCATACTAAAAAAAAACAACAAAAAAGAAAAAATATTTGAAAAAGCACACTGGATAAAAAAGATGATTTTGTATTTACACAACTGGAAAGTTGCTCCAAAAACCCAGGATTCACCAAGCATATGAGGTAATGGCAGATTTGGAAATGACTCTGCCCCTAACCTTTAAACATTGGCTCCTGGGCACAGCACCTTTTTAATGGTGTGCCCACATAAACACAGCCCTGCAAACCAAAGCTAAACACAGGTTTTTTTATCCTCTTTCTAAAGGCACAAGAGGTCTAAAGTTCAACTGAACAACCCTCCTAATGCCTGCTGTGCCTGGGAGCTCTCTGGAGAAGATGCAGCATCCTGAAAGGTGAGGGTCTGCTGCTGGTGCCAGCAAAGCTCTCCCAGCCTCTCCAAGTGCTGTATCAAAGCACAGGATGCCCTTTAGCTACATAAACATTAAGGGACTGAATCATCTCTGGAAAAGAAAAAAAGAAAGAAGAGGTATTCAAAGGAAAAATGGGTCATAAATTAAAGCAAATTCTCTGAACCCTATGAGCCAGAAGTTAATTGAAGGGGTTTGGAAAACCTCAAAGTCCCTGAGCTTCTCTTAATCCTGCTAGAAAGGAGTCGTGACTGAGACAGAGCTGCTGCAAGCCCAGGGACCTGGGGACACAGCTCTGTGCCCCACATGGACAACAAAGCTGGTTCCCCTGGCCCAGAACCTCCTAGCCCAAGGTCTGCCATGCTAGAAGCAAGAGGGGGAGCAGGCTGGTGGCCAGGAGCCTTTTCTGGATGTGCTCACCTCTTTCCATCCAGAAAATGATGCCTAAAATGATGCCCAAAAGCAGAAACTTTGCACTGCTTCACAGGGCTGGAGTTAAAAACAAGCTCCATGGATCTGGATCCTCAAGAAGTGGTTGATGGCTATGCTGCCTCCAAGCTCCTGGGTCTGAACAAGGTCTGGTCAGGAGCAGGATACACACACATCCTGAGCCTCAGCCACCTGAAGGAGTGCTGATGAATAAGGAGTCATTGAAAATGTAATTTTCCAAGAGCTTCTCTCAGGAGAGCAAGACAACACAACTGTCTTCACTTTCGTCATTGCCAAGATGTCTCCTGAGACCATGGCTTACCCAAACAGGCCACCAGACCCTGTCTGAGCACTGCCTCATTAAAGCTGCCATCTGCACCCATCTCCTGGGGCCCAGAAATACAGCCAGGAGCCACCACCCTGTCCCTGCTGGGATCACCTCCCTTTGCTGCATTTGTCACAAGTACAAAATGTTATGGGTAAGGAAACGGCAGTGCCCATCTGGCTCTGTATCTGTATTTCAGGCCTGGCTTCTTGTATAACCACTGCTACAGTAACAGCACCACTAGGTCTGGGCTCCAACACCAACCCAAGCTTGCTCGATACAGAGAGGAGCTCACTCCAACTCAGCCCTAAGGCTTTTTGAAGTCTGAAATGCCCCCAACAGATGTTACCTTGGGAGGTGCCCCAGGCAGCCAGCTCCAGGCTTGGCCCTACCCAATTAATCTCAATCCAAGCCCATGCTGACCTGCTTGCAAAACTCTTTTCTCTCAAGAGCTGGTAGGAATCAGCCCTCACGCAGCTGCAAACAGAAGTGAACTGTGACACTGAGCTATGGCAAGATTGCTCAAAACCTGTCGGTACCTGCAAGAAACACAATTTTGACTGGGGCACAAAGCTGGATCTGCTGGTCATCCAATATTGGATGTTCAGTGCTGCAGCAGCCATCTTGTATCTATGATTTCCAATTTCCAGTAGGGCAGTGCTGGGGTGAGAGCAGCTGGAAGTTAGTTGGGGAAACCACTCCTAGTGAGGGCTGTGCTGGAAGAGAGTGGATGGCAAGCTGGATAACTGTGCTGGCAAGGCTGGCTTGGCCATATAAAGCTGGCAGGGTCCATTCTACTCCCATAGCCAGCTCAGCTTCAGCTGGTGCCTCAAGAACACCTCCATGCTCCCCTCCACCTCCCCTGCCTGTGGCTTCTCCAAGGCTAATAACAAACCTGGGCACTGGCTCTGATTTCCCAAAGCTCTCTGAAGCTCCCAACTGAAACAAACAGTGTTTTCTCATTAACTCTCCTCTGTGTTTCTCCTTGGCTCCCCAGCCAGCTTTGGGCAGCTCCTCTCAGAAGAGACCTGGGCTCTATTTCCAGGCAGACTCCTGTGCTAACCACGGTGGAGCTCTCTAAAAAGCTGCTAGCTCAGGTGTGCTTCAGTGGCAGCACCCAATTCTGCCAAAAAATAGCAGAGGGTTTTCAACATCCAGAAACCCGTGGCTCTCCAGGGACCAATGCATTCATTATTGCCTCCTACAAGACACAGGCATGTGTGCTTTCCATCAGCTGTTATCCCCTGGTGAACTTGGTTGTGGGGATCTCTGCATCCCTGTGAGAAGAGCTGGACCTTGTGGGGAGGCAGCACGAATCCAGGACTGCTCAGCCCACCCTCCCACTGCTTTACACAGCATTTACCATGATGCCATGAGGTTCCTACAAAAGCTATGCTTACAATACATTGCAAATTATTATTACAGTATTAATTGCACATGCATCTAGCCCAGGTCAGTGTTTCCAAAGTGTGTATCTGCATCTGCACATTCCTGGGGAAAGCACATGAATTTAGCAAATGACTTCTTCTAATAAACACCATCTAATTACACCAACTGAAAGGAAGATCAAATAAACATAGCTTAACCTGACTTGGGAGAGCCCTCTAATTATCTGTCTTTCAATCAATGCTCTGATATAAATATGCAGAAGTCTGCTACGTGGTCACTGCAAACAAAAATAACTGGAGCCTGGCAATTAAAAGAGCTTCTTTTATGTAGTCATGCTTCTAAGTGTCCAATGCTCAAGTTTTCAGAATACAGCTATAAAGCTGTGAAAGGTTTTTAATGGACAAAGTGCTTTTAGCTGTTAACAGCAATTATCCAGCACTTGCAAAGCACTTTTCATCTCCATGTGCCTTGCACATAATCTTTACTGAACGATAACCCAGGAGCAGGAGAATCAGCTCTGCAACAGGCACTTGGCTGGGTCACACAAGGATGCAATGACTGGGACAGGGCTATTGCAGTAGGATGGCAATGCAGTGCTTCCATCCCAGCACCACCAGCAGCCTTTGCTGGAAGCCTGAGGGAGATGTAGAGACAGAACAAATACATATTCTCCTCCACCTCTTAATTTTGCTGCATCCTGCTGAATTCTGCTCCTGCACCGACCTTTGAAGTTCTTGTGTGAGTGTGAAGGAGCTGAGAGAGCTCTGGGGGGAGAGCTCTCCCATACCATTTCCCTTCTAGACAGGCAGCCCCAGCTCAGCTCCTCCTCCAGCTCTCCACCCCTCCCAAGAGCATTTCCAGCCTCTCTGTCCACAAACCACAAGCCAAAACCCTCAAAATGGGTTATGGCATTTGCACTACCATGTTAGAAGACTGGGTCAGGTTTCTCTGACCTTTCTGCATATGCCTCCACTCAGCTGGTCATGGGAGCTAGGGAGCAGAGCAGAGGGCAATGGTCACCTTCAGAGCGGTGCCTCCATTCCTTCCCACATACAATCAGACCCCATTACTGTACCTTTGTTTTATGGGGAGTTTTCCAGCCCTTTTTTCCTCCTCTTCCAACCTCCTGCGAGCTTCTTCCAGCTGGGTGAGAGGGTTGGGGGCTGGATTGGGCGGCATGGTAGGATCTTGGATGAAGGGGTGAGAAGGTTGGACGACGTTTCGGAGCTGGGCACTGACCCACGGATGCACTGCAACGGGTCGCTCAATGGAGAGGGGTCGGACCATATCATGGGACAGCTGCTTCTTAGCACCTGAAGAACTGCACACAAACACATGGGTGTTACTCAGACTGCTGAGCCACTTTGGAGAGGCACAGTAACTCCTAGATGGACCTACAGCTTCCACAGCTGGACATGCACCACTAGGAAGGTGCATGGCTTCTAAGAGACAGGGGAGCACCACCTAGAGAATCTTCTAGAGAAGATTTCAGAACAGCAACCCAACCCTGACACAAAGCCCACAGATGTGTTTAAAGACTCTCATCAAGTCTACAAAACATCAAAACAAAGCAGCAAAAGGCAGCTCCACCATTTGCGACACACTCCCACTTGCTGCCAACGTACACAGGCTGGAGGCCTCTCCTTGAGCTACACTTCCAGGGAAAGGGATGTTGCAGGGATGTGCTTGTCGTTCCCAACCTCCAGCAGCAGAGCTGCTGTCTGATGTCTTGGTGCCCTGGCACTGCTCCTGGCTCTGAGCTCAGCTGCTGGCAGTGCACCCCACCCTAGTATCTACCATCCAGCAAGAGAAGAAGCCACCAGCAGTTTCACCACTCAGCCACCAGTGCAGCTCCATCAGAGGGGACAAGATCTGAAATCTCTCTTGTCAAGAGAAGCAAGAGCTACTTTTATGTCAGAGACCAGACAGACTGTGATGAAGAATCCGTGTCTGCAGGAGATCTGCCTGACTTCAGAAAGATTCCTGAGACAGACACATCCTCATCTCTCCTTTAGGCAGATGAGGACATCCCAGAAGATGCTCCCATCAAGTCAAAACACTGGGCAACCCTGATCTGTGCTAAACTGCCTGCTCAGGACTAAGGGTGCCAGTGCAGGAGGGCAAACATTTCCTTTGGCACTTACAGATAGCAAATGCTGAAAGGAAAAATACAGCCTACTTTGTGCTGTGTTATCCACTTCGGAGCCACAGCAGCCATTTGTGAGATTCCCCTGGGGCTGTAACCTCCCCACCATGGCTGCAAGCCATCCTTTAGGAAAAAACCCTGCCCTTAAGGCCCCCAAGCAGTCCTCAGGCTCTAAAGTGTCTACAGCCTTGTGCCTAGTGGGTTCTTTTCTTCCCAAGATCCCTAGAAACCAGGCAGATGCTGAGGAGCCTGGACACGCATGCTTTGCGCAGGGGATGAGTTCAATGGTGTGAAGACCCCTTGCTCTACCAGCCCTTACCCATGGTTCGTTTTCTTATGCCTGCTGATCTCCTTTTCTCCTTCTATGATCCACTGAAGGATCTTCTGGTTTCTCTCCATGTCTTCAGGAGATCCTGGCATCTCATAGGTGGCACCATCACTTTTCCCTGAATCGGTCTTCTTAACATTTCTTTTTGAGAGCAGACTGGCTTTCCCACTGCAAGAACAAAGCTTGAGACATTAGTGCTTTGCCTAAGCCAAACCACCCCAGACCATGACAGAGGATGGACATGACTGTCTGCAGATATGTTCAGCCCTGCCAGGGTCTGGTGCTGCCTGCAATGCAAACATGGCCCTGGCTGTCTTCCACAGCCCCCTGGCTCTGCCACAACTCAAACCAGCCATGCCACAGTTGAGAATAAGAGCAAGACTGACCAGATCTGGGCACATAAGGCTCCACTATCCAATCACCTGCAGGGAAAGAGGTTCCGAGCAAGAGGTTCATACTGGTGCTGCAATACATTGGCTGCCACTCCATGCCAGACCACTGCTGGAAACCTCAGCCTATCCAACCATCCACCCAGAGTCACTGACACCCTAAACTGCTGATTGATCCCATGCTGAGTCCTCACTTCTCATCCTGTTTTGAACAAAGACTTCACATCATGGTGGGAGATCATAGCCTAGTGGGGTAAACTGCCTCCTGTGGTTCTCACACCCTGGGAAGTGTAGCCACCTAGAGCATGGTAGCCAGATGGACACCAGGCAGTAGCCAACACTCTGGCTTTGCTTATGGCTGTAGCCAAGGCTCCCACAGAAGCCCCACAGCTCATTGCCCACGTCCATGCTCATGTGCCCGGCCATGCAGCCCTACGGTGACAAGGCTATGCAGAACTGACCTGTGTTGGCCTGTCATTGCCACTGTCTATACCTCCATGGGACCCTCACCATCCTCATCATCCACATGTTTTTCTCCACAGAACCTTCCTACTTCTGCTTCTGCACACTCAAGAACACACACAGGAAAAATAACCTCAATGCCACAGAGGAACAACGGGCTCTCAGTCAGCACTGCTGAATTTTTGGGGAAAAAGCCTGGAAAGAGGTTGTTAAAGATCCACAAAGGCAGAGCAAACAGACAATTCATTCTCAGCTTCTCCTCCCATGACAGCTAGCAGGTATCAAACCACCTTCTCCAGCAGCAGGTTCAATGCAAACACACAAAAAAGCCATTTTCTGCAGGGTGTAATCAAACAGCAGACACTGCTGAGGAGCTGGAGCACAGCAGCCCACCCAGGCTCAACAAGGAGTCACACACTGCAAGAGACTGCTGGCTGCTGAACAAGACCATTCAGATGCAGACTCATCCTTTTGAATCCAAAGATTGTCAGGAACTGGGAGTTAGAACCAGAGGAAGGATAACTCTTAAATGTGCCCTCTGAAATTCCCCTTACATAAGTCCTGTAGTGGGTGCTAGAGGTAAGTCTCGTGTCTAGACCTTTGGGTTTTGGGTTCACCGAGCATGGCCATGGCCTGTTGAAGCAACAACCCTTTCCTACAGAAACATGGCAGATTTAAGTACTTATTTCCTTTGGCTGTTCCTGCTCCCAGGATGCAGACCCAGCTGCCTGTTTTCACTGAATATCCTACTCCTGGTAGGCTGTAAAGCATCACCCCAACTCCACAGCCTCGGGGAGCCAGCTGTACTCTCCCCTACAGCTGCTCCATCACTATTATCCCAGGCAGCTCCAAGCTTTGCTCTCACCTTCACAGTCAACCACTAACAGCACAGGCAAAAACCCAGAAGAAGGGGCTTCACTATCTCCCCTCAGCATGGATGGGATGGAGGAATCCAAATGGTCAAGAGAATCACAGAATGATTCAGGTTGGAAGGGATCTTAAAGATCATCTAGTTCCAATCCCCCTGCCATGATCAGGGACACTTCCCACTCGACCAAGTTGCTCAAAGGTCTGTCCAACCTGGCCTCGATGGACAAAAGCCCATAAGGAAGTGATATGCCTTTCTTGGGCAGGGGCAGAGACAAAGGAGAATGATCCCTTGGGACAGGATGTCACAGCAGCACCACAGTGTCCATAGCTTTGTTACGAAGTAAAAGGAATCTTTCTTGTGAAAGGGTTAGGCTGTAATAAGGAAAGCTTTTTTGTCTTCTCATAAACACTTCATTAGATCAGTTTCTGTTACCCAGACCAAAGACACAGCCCTGTACTTGGGAACTGTTGATACAAAGGAAGCAGACCAGCATCTGCAATTTCTAAGCATGTCCACTCCTTTTAAGGAGCAGAAAAACAACCCAAGGTCATTAAAAATCCTGTTTAGAGGGTGTCTTTCAGCACCATATCACAGAGGTGAAAAGGGGTCTATAAGGGTTACTGGAGGACGTGTTCATTTCTGAAGAGGAAGAGCTGTGGAAGGGCCTTAAATCATGTCCTAGCACAGGCTTTCAAGAGCAAACATGGCTCAACCACCCTGTTTCCACCAGCCCACTTACAAAAGAGCTTTTTAGAGTAGCTGCAGCTCTGGGAATCCCATTGGGTGTTGCTTTGACTCACCTGTAGCCTAAAGAGTCCACGGGGACAGGGGCCATTCCCAAATTTTCAGAGTAGTTTCGTGACTTTGTTGCATAGTTGTGTGAATCTACATTCCAAGCAAAGCTGTTCTGCACTCGCTGCGTGGCCTCAGCCTCGATCTGCTCTTTTGGTTTCATCATGCTGTGGTGATGGATGTGGTGGTAGACGTGTTTATGATGGTATAAATTAGCTGCATCCAGTTTCATTCCTGATTTTGTTGCGTGCTTGCCATGCCCTGGAGGAATTGTTCCCAGTGTCCCTGACAGCTTTCCTAAGTGGCCGCTTTCTGGGGACCGTGGCTTAGGAGAGTGGCGCCCAGGTCCTGGAGACTGGCAGCCTGGGGTTTTCATCACACGCTGCACATGTTCATCAAGGATACTTTCTGGGTTCTCTTCATGGGCATCTCTCACCTGCATTCCAGCACAGCCCATGTCAGAGTAACGAGGAGCAAAGTGATGAAAGGCTTGGGCGGAAGGCATCTTGTGGCTAATGACTGACAGACCAGAAGAGATATCTGCATCCTCACCTTCTTCTTCCTGCAAGAAACACAAAGATGATCAGAGAATGACAGTACAGTGGTGAAAAGGGTCTAAAGTCCCACTTCCCACTCACAGCAGGACTGCTGCCATCCCCTGAAGGGCTTAGGTCTGGCTCTGTCCAGCCAGATCTTGCAAACTTTCAAGACAGAGATCTACCACTTTACAGCATTGCCACTCTCCTGCAGCCTTGCTGCCAGTGAGCAGAGCTGCTCAGGTCTCTGCAGCTGAGTTTTGAGCCACAGATCTCCACATATTACCCAAAAAGACTGAGGCAACCTCTGCCAGGCTGCCCACACATCCCCTTTGCTTGCAGATGCAGCTTTCTGATGACTGCAAGAACTCAACCAGACATGTGAGTGGGCAGAACCTTACTAAAAAACTCCTCAAGTCCCTAGAAGGTGATTCTGTAACAACCAGCAGCAGCAACACAGCTCACAGCACTGTACCTGCAACTTTCTTCCTCAAGCCTTCATTAAGGCATGGCTTCAAAGCCCATGACATACAGCTCAGACTCAGAGGACAAGGGGCAAAAACAGTTCCTGAGTGAGACCAGGGAGGTTTCTCACCTGAATGGCAAAGCCAGCAGCCGGCTTGTAACGGGATGGAGCAATGGAAAGTTGAAAGCAGTATAAATAGCTTTAAAAAAAATCAAAGACTGATTTCTCCTGGGCACTAATGCTAGAGTGAAACACTTCACGCAGATAAAGAAACAGAGTGGAACTAACTGTCTGTTCTTGTAGCTCACAACAGTCTAGGACACACTGTCAGCAACTCTTAAATCCTTGCCAGGAAGAATACAACTCCTCCATGCTGACAGCCACAGTTTTGATGCTGACAAACTACTTTATGCTCCAACATAAACTCATATATTTATGAAGTTTCTTTATTGGAAGTCAAGACTTCTATTTTTTTTAATTACATAAGCAGGATTCCAGCGACTCCTTTAATCTTGCCCTCTTTTCCTCCTTTGGCACAGTAAAGAAATCAGTTGCAGCAAAGGTTATCTCTGCCCTGCCAGATAAATAAATGCATCTGCTAGAAAACACTGACTCCCACCAGCTTTGCCTGTCAGATGTCATCATCCATCACTGCCTAACTAGCTTCAAAGTCTCAGCTGCCAACCACACAGCGAGAAAGCAAATATCAGACTTCCTCCCAGTGTCACACCTGGGGGTTCAACCCTCAACCAGGGGCAACACCAGGCTCAGAAAGTGCTCATGGTGTGGGTGCTGCAAGCCTGGGGGTGTGACACGCCGCCCACGTCTGGAGAGGATGCACTGCTTTCTAACAAATGGGCTTTGAAGAACTTCAGAGGCAGCTTTCATCTACAGCCACCAGGCTGCAGCCTGCCAACCGCCCTCCCTGGGCACCCAGCTCAGGGACAGAAGAAGATGAAGCGTGTGCTGACTAAATCCCTGACACTAGGGAAAGCATTTATTAATGGCTTGTGATAACCCAGTGATGTGCTCAGCACTTGTGGGGTTTTTAGGGCTGGTACCTACTTTCTGAAAAACTTTTAATTTAAGCACTGCATAACAGGCAGGGTAGACCTAATCCTGATGCAGATCCCTCGTACGTGGGTCCTTTCCACTCAGAGCTCCACCACTGGCATCACTGACAAGAAAGTGAAAACCTGGGTTGGTCCAGACAAATAGTGCCTGGGATTTGGGAAATCCTCTGGCTGTCCTCTCCATCTTACCAGTAACTGGAACTTAGTACATTACTTTACTCCAAGGCTGAGATCAGGAAAGGCTAAGGGAAGGAGAAGGAGGCACTGGCATGCCCCTAGTTTGCTCTGGCTCAGTTTATTTGTGTCACTGAGCAAATCTGGGTCCAAAACAAGTCCTTGGGCAGGAATGCATGCTGCTTGGGCTGATGGTGCCCAAGCAGGCAGCTGATGTCTCACGCTCTAGTGCTTTCTCACAGTTCCAAGAGTGAGAAAATAGCAGCCCAGGCAAGTTTTGGGTACCTATCCCAAGCTGTCCTCTCCTTGATCAAGGCAGAGGCCAAAGGTTTCGGGCAGATAACAATTGGGCAGATAACAATTCAACTAAATCTTCTTTTTTGCAGTGAAAAAACTACCATGTGGCATGGGATTGGAATTGAGGGCTCTGGAAGTGGTAGAGTCAAGCCCTGGCATGGTGAGGTGCTCCCTGCCCGAGTTACTGGCCACAGTCTATGAAGATAACAAAAGGACCCAATTTTCCTGAAGCCTTGTTCTGGCATCTCACTGCAGTGAGCTGGGCAGTGTGGGCAGCCTCCCACCAGGCAGGGAAGCCCTGGGTGCTATAGCCACTAGATGGTGCTTTGTTGACATAGTTTCGTCAGAAACCTCCTCCATCCTCTCCCAAAGGCAGCAGCAGTCAGAGAGATGGAGGCTTCAACTTTGCTGAGTGTCTGCTGAGCTGTATTTTCTGTGTGACAAGGTCGGGGGTGCCTTTTTTTCTTGAACCAGGAGGCTGAAATCTGCACTGATGACCCCATACCTCCTCCTCTGCCTCCTCGATTAGCCTGCTACCAGTCAGTGGGGCAAGGAGCTCACTTGCCCACAACTGAGTTTTCCATCCTCATGCAAGTAATTTACGTCTCTTATTAGGCAACGATTCACATTCAAATAGTGAGAATCTCAGCTCTGGCTTTGTCTCTCCTGGCTTCAATTCACTCTGTTCAGACAAGGACAGAGGGATGTATATGTCATGATTCTCACCTGTATGATAAAACACTACAGCCTCCATGCACAGACATGAGGTTGAAGTGGCTCAAAAAGTAATAAGGGAACACACATATCCCCTAACCCTCTCCCACACTGCTCAGAATCATCAACAAATTCAGAGATATTTTTTGAAAAAGCCCAAAAATCTTAATGTCTTTTCAGTGAAAGAGGTGTAGCTCTAAATCAGATGCCTCTTCTTGATGTTACTGCATGATGTAGCTTTGAAAGGGAACCTGCAGACAGCTCAGTATGGGGGAGAAAAACAATTTTTCCCTATCTTTTGAGAAATATTTCCAGCTTCTCTGCTAAGCTGATAACTGCCTAGTGTGACAAACGCTCATGGTTTTCCCTCTGCTGCTGCTCGGTGAGCCATGCAGACCTGCTAAGAGGTTACCCTGTAGTCCTGGTGTTCAGGTCATAGAAAAAACCCACTGTGATCCATTAGGATTCAAGCTCCCCTCTTGCTGATCCTGCAGCTCCTGCACCTGAAGTGCTGACCTAAAAAAAAAAGCTACAATTGCTTAGTCGGGAGTTTTTGCTGAATGGTTAATGCCAGATGCCAGCCAGTCAATGAAATACATTCTGGAGACAGCAAAGAGGTTTAATATATGGAGGAGGAGATGGAGGAGGAGGATAAAATGGAGGAGGAGGAGGAAGAGTGCTCTAGGTCTGTGCAAGCAGAAAATGCTTCGCTTACCCTGGCTTTGTCTAGAAAGCAATAGCTACCAGACAGGAAAACCCAACCAATTCTAAAGTAATAGGAATCTAATCACTAATTAGCTCCTCACTGGCCTTTTCTGGCTGGAAGGTAGACACAGGCAAGCAGTTTGCTGGACAATGCTTTGGAGCTGAAAGGAAGCTTACAGATCCCTCTGCCTTCCCCACTTCTCTGCATTTGAAATACAGATGTGACTTACAGGGAATTCCACAATGTCTTTTTTCTTTTTAAAGATGAACATTTTAAAATCTCCCTTCTCTGGAGACATTCAAAACCTGCCTGGATGTGTACCTGCGTGACCTGATATAGGTGCTGCTGCTTGGGCAGGGGGATTGCATTAGATGAGGTCTCTTCCAATCCCTGACACTCTGTGTGATCCTGTGATTGGTGATATTCACTAGCACTGTGAAGTCCACTGAAAGCTCCCCTGTATCCCCAGCACAAGACAGACAGGTACCTGGCAGATGCAGGATGTCAGGGTGTGAATGCTGCTACACAGAGTCTCAGGCAGGAAATAGTGGATGAGCAATACCTCATTCTCTCCTTTTTGGAGCTTGTTGTGGAGTTAAAGGCCTTGCACACTTCCCTTGGTTCTTCTACCAAGTCCTCAAGCTCTGAAGGGCCCCAGCAGTACCAGGGCTCACAGTGCCATGGGCTGGGTTTCCCCAGTCACCCATCTGGAGTCAGTCTGTTTCTCCACCTAGAGAGGATATTTGGGTGCTGCATCTGCTAAATTCCAAATTTTCTAGGGATGTGATTAGCACTGGTAGGTAGAACCCTTTTGGTTTTAGTAGGAATAGCCTGACAGCACACACAAACACCTCCAAATGTTAATCCCTGCCATCTGGTTACCATCTGTGGGGGAAACAGGGATGACACAAAACCCCACAAGAGGAGGTAAAGCTCTGTAGTCCCCATCCTCTCATAGAATGGACTGCTCACAAACCCATGACAGACAGGAGAATGAGGGTGCCCAGGATGATGATGGAGGCCATCCCCAGCCCCTCTCTGATGACAGAAGCAGGCATTGCTCTGCCACAGCTGATGCAGCAGGGCGGGAGTGCTGGAGTCCACAGAGTCCTGCATGGAGCAGGGAAGCTCCTGGGGCAATGTGAACCTCCAGAAACCCCCATGAGCAGGGAAGTTAACATCCAGGCTGCTCCCACAGCAGCTGAAGCCTGTGGAGTGCGGCATGTGGAGGCAGGTGGAGGAAGCAAGATGTTTACTCACTGCTCTAACGCGTTTAAGGCGCTCTTCCAGCTTCTCCTCTGCTTCACGTTCCTTTTGTACTTCCTCCAAACGATTGATCAGTTCTGCAGCAAACTTCTCTGGTTCAACGTGGATATCCTTTGGCATTCGGTAGGTACGCTAGAGGATACAACACATCACAAGTTAGTAAAAGACACATGAAAAATCATCAAGAATTTATTCTGGAGGCTTTGATAACCGGAAATTGATAACCAGTCGTCCTGGTGGAGAGCTGAAGGAGGACACGGTGGCAGACACAGAGGTGCAGTCCAGGGCAGGCAGGTTGGAAGACACCACCCCCTTGAGCTCATCAGCTGGCACCAGCTCTGCACACTGCCCCATGTGAAGGGAAGATGCTCTGGAGCCATAATACAGCAAGCTCCTTCACCACTAAATACTGGCTTTGGGATGGCTGTGCTTGCTCTCCTCCCAATGTCGGGGGTAATATCCTGGTCTGAAAGGGTGGAAAAATGTGTCAAAACCTGTGCCTACAGTAGTGATGTTTTGACTTTGATGGAAAGGAAGACTCTCACACACATTTACTCAGCTCACCCCATAGCTGCAGCCTCCAAGACATCTCATTTTCTTCTGCTACAACACACCCCAGCCACAAAAGGCCACTGTTCCCACAAAGCATCCTCTATTAGATCCTGCAGGATTGCATCTTCAGAGCTGTGCCATGATCCCCTGCTTGCTTTATCAACACAGCAACCTTTCAAGTGCAGAGATACCACTTTTCTGTTTGCCCTGGGTGAACAAATGAATATTTACAGGAGTTCAAGGGCATTCTTGATTCCTTATGTTGAGTTACCTTGTCCCCAAACTCCTGAGCTCTCAGATAAGAAGTTTGTCAAGTATGAAGCTGACAGACACTGCATTTTTCCCCCCTTATTTTTATCTCTCCTGTATTATTTAGTTAAAATAGTAGGAAAAAAAAAGAATGTGACACAGTAGAGATAAGAACTAAATTTAGAGGAAAAATATATTGGAAATTCAATATAAAAACCTGCATTCAAGTATTTCAATGCCAACACAAGAGATATACACATTCTATAGGACCAGAGATAAGATTAAATGCGAAGACATGAGATAACTTAAAGAGCAAGAAAAAAAATACAGTACCAGAAGCAGCCATCAAGCTTGAAATCTTCAAATGAAGATTAGAGACCACCCAAATTTATCTTGTACCAGCCAAAAGATTGATGCAGAAGACTAAAATTAAACTTAACCTGAAAAAATGACAAAAACTTGGAAATCATACTGGTTTTCTGATTGCTGGCTGCCAAGTAGAAGCCAGAAAGCCAGAGCCTGGGTAAATAGAGGTATGGCCATGCATTCTCTAGGCTTTCACTCTTCCATTGGAAGCTTGCTTGCTCTTTCCTTCCTTGGTGCTCCAAGACTCTGCTCAAACCCAAGACAGAGATGTAAAACCACATGAAAAGCAACCCTCACCTAGAGTGTAAGGGCTTCCTGTGAAAGGCACAAGAGGAAGGTCTTGCTGCCTGCCAGAGACTTCAGCCATTGCACTGCTGGGGCAGAGTGCCATTTCACAAAACACAGCTTTTCCAAACCTATGGAGCACTGGTGAGTGTATAAGTGTGGAATACACAGCACACAGGTATTCACACACCACTCCTGATGCACAGCAGGGTATCCCACACAATCAGCACATGCCTTCATTATTCTGAGGCTGTTGAAACTAGCAGGCAGTCTCCTGTGAACATACAGTCACTACTCCTTACACCTTCTGCACCTAACTAGAAGTGCTGCTATTAAAAGCGATATAAGGTCTTCCAGAACTTTGCCCCATAACTCATTTGTAAGGGAATGATAAGGTCTCTAAAGGATGTTCAAAGTGACTTTTCAGAAGTAGGAGGTTCTCCACTATCACTAGGAAAACATGCCATGCATTCTGCAGGCACTATCAGCACGAGCTCTGGTTGCATGGGTTCAATATGAGGCCATAAAGACCTTCACTCAAAGGATGCAATTTCACCATCAGTACATGTTTAAAAGCAAGTCAAACACCAGGTCCAGGTGGCCAATAGAGACGGCTTCAGCTACAGGTTGCCAGAGAGCCCAACTTCAGAAAACAATACCCGAAGAAATATTTGCATGGCTCTCGCCCAATTAGGGAAGTTTAATTCAGTAAGTGTGCAGCTAGAGGTGATTTTAAAAGCCTAACTTTATAAAATTTCACCTGGTGTTGTCAAAACATATTGTCTAATTACCTTCTCCTTTCTTGGCTGATTGATAAGCGAGGGCAGAGCAGCGTCTCTCTGAAGTTGATGCCAATTCCCTGTCAGTAATTGGCTGGCAGGAGGTGCCAGAGTGTCTGAACTACACTTTTATTCCCTGGAGAAAGACTAGAAGTAGCTCAACTTCTCAGTCCCTCTGCTCCCATATAAATATGCATCAAGATGCCTTTTTCCCTGGGAGTTAAAATTACAGCACAGAGTCTAATGGGAACAGCGGATGTTTCACCGAAAAATCCTTGTGAAGCATCTGTGTGTAGTTTAGGAGGAATATGTAATTCTGAAAGACTGTACAGATAAGTAGGATAATATAAAAATTTATAAGCAGCATGTGGCCAATTTAAACCTTGTTCCCCTCCCCCTCACCTTTTTAAAAACTAGTTTCAAAAAAAGGTCGATAAAATTTAATGCAAAGTAAAACTAATTAGCCTGCAAGGAACTGCTGCTGGAATGACACTTATTCAGTCCAACAAAAGAAATGTTTGGCAGATGGAAGTTCGTTAAAGCAGAGCTCACTATACATATTTCATGCTCCACACTCTTGAGTCTATAACCTGCAGTTCATCCAGGCATTGCCAGAGCACACGCTCAACAGAAAGGCACTATTATTTTTATCCAAAAGGTAAAGCCACTGACAAGCTTTGAAGTTGGAGCACATTCAGCTTGGTAGTTCCCACTGTTGGGGAACAGCAACAACAACAACAACAAAAAACCATAAAGGCCAAGCTTTCAAACTTCAGCTTGAACAAAGCCATCCTTACAGTAAAAATGGCATCGAGGGAAATAAAAAGGCACCCAGCCAGCCTTTTCAACAGTGACCACACTGGGAAAGTGGCTGTGTGAAAGGAGAGGTGACTGAGCGAGGATGGCGAGCGAGCGTCTGCAGCCAGGGCTTTCATTGTCAACCCAGTGATCAAAGCACAGGAGACCCTCTTAAATCTAAGGAAAATAATCTAATTTAAAAGGCAAAACAAAGAGTGGTGTTTTTGTTGTTGGTTTTGGATTATTTTTTTTTTTAAAGCAGATTAAAACAAGGGTGGGTTTCTGCTGGTTTTGTGTGCTGCTTTGAGCTGGCAGGATGAGAACAGCTGCACTAAGTTTGAAGGCACTTCTCAAAAAAGCAGATGGAGGCTTTTTTTTTTCCTTCCTATTTGATTTGTGCTGGAGTCCAGCTGTCCAAAGGGGAAAGAAGCACCTTTATTCCCTGCTAGACATTAAATGTCACCTGTGTAAATTCTCACAAAAAGAAAATAATAATAAGCAGAGCCACAGACTGTGCTGCAAAGCCCTGGCAGGGATGCTCATCTTCCAAAGCTCTTTGCTCACCTGGAGCTGCTGGGGAGACAGTATCAGACAAATGAAATGCTCACACCTGCACCTTTTCTGCTCTCCTGCCTTGTGCCCCCAGGCAGGCTTTGGTGAGTCCTTGAGAGCAGGTTACAGCTCCCTTTGGCTGCCCAGTGCAGAAATACAGCTTGGGACACTTGTGTTTCTCCCCAGTGGACCTTGGCCAAGAGCTACATCAGCTTCCATCTCCAATGGCCTCCTACACCTCCTACAAAACCTCCAGCTCACCCAGGGGCACATAACTTTGCTTGCAGGTAGATGCCAGCCAGCACTTCCATTCTCATCTTGGAGAAACAACTGGAAACTGACTGAAAGGTTAAGAAAAAACACATGTTCTGGGCAGCCAATATGATGAATATTGCAGAAGTCTCCCATGCCCTTGCTTAGCATGGTGTATTTCTGTCTTAAAACATCCCCAAATGAATACAGCACTAAGGCAAGGTGGGTGGGGGGGTAAGGAAGTATACTTGAGCAAGCAGAGCACCTCTAGAGATCTCACATATTTTGCATATTTACCTCTGGGGAAGGAGACAGTGCTACTTACAGGAATGTGAGGTAGTGGCACACGTCCATTTGCTTTGGCACTTTCTTGCATCTCTCTGCGGTGCTGCTTTCGGAGTCTGTAGGGTGGGATCCCGTCTCTGCCGGAACAAAACAACAACATGCCCCACTTTAGTGCTGTGCTCTGCTACATGATGTTCATTTAAGCCTCACTGCCGTGGAGTGGCAGGTAAAAAAACCTCTTTATGTCTGAAAAAGGCTTTGCACTCCCAGGGGGAACACAGCAGAGCAAGAAGATTCCGTGTGGAGAACGATGTTCGGTCAGGTCCATGCACCAGCAAGGTGCTGGGGGAACTTATAGGGCACCCACTGGGAACAGAGCAAGGCTCCTGCGACTTGTTGCCCAGGCAGAGGGCAGGGACAAGGACTTGGACTGCATCCTGGTACCTTTATAGTTGGTTGTTTTCTCCAAAAGAATCTGTAATGCACACAGTTAACCACAGGGCAGGGAGGGAAGGGGAGGAGGTGTGGGAGCTCAGGGAGCATCTACTCCCAAGGAGACATCAGTCAGGGAACAAGGTGTGTATTTTTAAGAGAGCATGGCAATTTCTCAAATGGCTTATCAAAGAGAAGGGGTAGGCTCTGCTGCTCTTAAGATGATCTGTAGCTCAGACTGAAATTATGGTCTTGTTCCCAGGATCGCTGTGCAGAACAACCTCAATCTTGCCCCAGAGAAGGCTGGATGAGGTCAGGGAGTGATGCCATGGGAGTGACACTGAAGCATACCAGCTCTGCTGGGGTTTGTGCCTTTGCTAAAACAGCTGGAGATGAAGCAGATGAAGGATATAGGGGTGGCAATGATCCTTGGTCCTGACAGATTGGGAGATGTGTCTGTGGTTGTGTTGGGAACTGGGGGATGGCGCAGACCTGCTCTGCTGAGCCACACGCAGAGGTATCAGGGGTCTGGATCTCTGCAATGAGAGGTCAGAGCTACCAGGCTTCCCTCAGCATGGCAAATCATCATTGGCTGATTCTAATTTCAGCTTTTTAAATTTTAAACATTTCTCCAGTTCAATAAAAGTAATTTGCTTGGGAAGGGCATGGAATGCTCCAGAAAAGGGTGGGAATGAACAGAGGGGCTTGGTTTGTCACAAGTACCAAGACCTTCCACACTCTATCTCCTTCCCGTCCTGCACCCAGCAGTGCAAAACAGCTGGTCCCAAACACAGAAGATGTTTGCAGAGGCCAAATGTACTTAGCACCTACCCCCCTCCACAACAGCCCAGCACAGCTGCTTCCCCACAACAGAAGCCAAACAGTTCAACCAGCTGAATTTTAAAGTCGAGATGCCATTTGGCAAGGGAAAAAACAATTTACTAGGGTGTTTTGCCTGCAAATCTGTTGAGTTACATGCAGCAGCCTGAGCAAGGATGGTCACCACCAGCAACCTCTTTCCCTTCCACTGGGGAAAGGTGGGCACAGGCAGGATCGGCCCCAAATGACATCAGATGAGTGCAATTTCAGGCAGTAGTTAACCCAGACATTCAAAATGAAACACCATTAGAATAAAATAAACCCCATGATTAAAGACAACTGCTTTTTTAGTAGGAAGACAAACGAGAGATGAGAAAATGAGGCAGGCTAATTACAGCTGTGGCTAGTGGCTGCAGGTAAGTCAGGAGGAGGCAGAGCACATCCTGGAGCATCACCAGGGTGAGCCTGGCTGTGACACCACACAGAGCAGAGCCCTTTCCGTGGCAGCCTATTAGGCCAGCTTTCATTAGCAGCTTCATTTTCTTTAATGACAAACCTCCATTTGAAGAACAACTCAAGAGTCATAACGGTTAAAAGGGATGCATAACAATGTGGCTGTTTTTGTTTTTCCCCCAGATTGGATGGCAACAAAATAACTGGTGACTTTTACAGGAAAAAGAAATACAAATCTGGGGGATTATTTTAGCTATCCCTGGTCAGTATCGATAGGCAACATTTCAGCTAAACCACTGCACAAAACCCAACTCACACGCTAAAGCCACCCGGCCATTTGCAGGAAAAGCAGTATTATACTAGAAGGTGCAATTTTTCTTTCTTTTTCTCTCTCTCTCTCCTTTTTTTTTTTTTTTTTAATTCTTCTCCGCAGCAGTCCCAGCGGAAAGAGCGACTTTTGTTCCCAGCACAGTAGAAAAAGGCTGATAATGGCCTCTAATCTATCCGGCTTCAAACACATGTTCAGCCCCGCTGTGCTGCCTTTGATGTCATTTTAACTAGATTCCCCAATGCCACCTCTGAACTTGGAACATTCCTTCGTTCAATGTACTGTGCCAACTCAACCAGAGGAAGCAAATTCAAAGATAAGCACTTTAATTTTATCCCAACAAAACCTTATTCAATAGATGGGGGGAAAGCAAGGAAAACCAATACCGTACTTTTGTTTTCCTTTTGTCAGGTAGCTTGCTTTGAGATATTTTCAATAGATAGAGAAATAATATATATATAAAAATCAAAACTTTTTAAACCACATCTACTTTTAAAATAAAACTTTCCCAAACTGTTTTTCCTTGTTCTATCACATGCTTTTCTCCAGCATCAGAAAGCTCAATGCTGAAATGAGGAACGGGAGAGGGAATATTTCTATACATTTGTATCTATTGATAATGCAAATGATTTGCTAATGGGAGAAACAGGGGATTCTGAACTGAACCAAAATGACCTACAAGAGCCTCTGGAGGTTTTGCTGTGGCTCTGTGGCTTGACTCTTTCATCAAGGGCTGTCTTTGCTCCTCTGCAGACATCCTCCAAACTCAACCTTTCAGCCCAACTAGTTGGAAATCTTTTAAATTAAAAAGCTGCTAAACTTGTTCAAATATAACAGAACTCAAGGTCATTCTGGATCACTGGCCGTAGGAAGGACAGGAAAAAAATCCATAGCAAAACTGATATTTTCTACCAATTACTCTTATCAAAGCACCACCAGCACCAAGAGACCTTTCTCGCATAAAAGAAGCATGACGGGAAAACTGCCAGGCATTTTGGCCAAAGGCCAGTCATCCAAGGAATAATATTTAATCCCCAAGGTTTTTTGAAGGAGCAACTGGTGTCCTGAAACACCCCCTGCACCCTCCCAATGCTCTGGGGAATGGCCATCCTTACTCATGTGGGTTTGAATTTGGGAGGACTAAGCATCCCTCTCTCCAAGCCCACCAGCACCAAGGGATTCCCAAGTGCCTAGGGAAGGGAAGATAACCAAGATGAGCCAGTTCAGGACACACCAGTAAAAGCCACTACAAGCCTGAGGCAGGCTCAGAGAAGATCAAGGTGAGGCAGAGCCCCAAAGCTCCAACCCACCACTGACCATCAGCCCCATCTGCAGCCATGGCATGCTGCTGGGCCAGTGCTTGCTGGAACTTTTCACTGTGTCCTCTCCAGACCTTGCCTCTGCACAAACCAGCTAAAACAACACAGCTGCCCTGCCGATTGTAAAAACAGGTCTGAGCAGAGAGGAGCAGAACTGTTTTGCCTACAAGGGTAGAGGAATTCATATGACACAGGAAGACTGAAAAATAATCACCACAGCGCAGGCATTTAAGAGCAATGTTTTCTAAGGCACTCAAGAAAGCAAACCCCTCCAACAACAGGGGCTGATAACATATTCATGACATAAATGAACCTATCACAATAATATTTAGCAGTGATAGGAAAGACATCTGTAGAAAGTTTGTCTTTGAGGCAAGTATGCTTGTAGCTGGGAACACAAAAATGGCTTTTAGAACCACTTTGTCATGTTCAGTATGGCATCAAAGCTTGGAAGGGAGCTCGGTGACACAGCTACCTTCTCTGCTGGCTTAAGTTGGCCACCACTGGAAGAGCAGCCTCACACGGAGCTGTGCTCTGCCCTCATGCTGTATTAGCACTCACCAGTTAGCCAATATTTGCATGCTGATTGTCTGGACACACTCTCCTTTAATGGAAGGTCACAGAGGTTTCTGCCTTGGGCTCACACCCTGCTCATGGCCTGCCTTAGAGCAGAAGTTGGATTTCTTCATTATAGAGCCTGAGCACTGTATGTAAACAGCGGAGCCAGGGAAGAGCCTCACTCATCAGCAAATGAGGCTTTCATTGCCATTTTCCTTGGAGGAAGCCTAAATTCAAAGCATCGAGACATGCAAGTCTTGTCAAGCAGCAGGAGTCCCTTCTTTAACCTGCGTCTGGTTGTTCTTCATTTTTGCTGCCTTGAGCAATTCTGCAAAAATTCCTTTGAAAGTGGAGAGGCAGAAAGCTTCAGTGAGGCCATGTAAAAACTGAACAAAACCTGGCAGTAAAGTTTTAAAGGACATAATGAAGAGCAAACGTTGAAAGCAGAGCTATGCACACCGAAGGTCAAGGCTGTATGTCCAGAATCCCAGTTTGGGGTTCAATCTGCATGCACCCCATTTGAGATGCACAGAAAGAAAGATCACAGGATTACCCTTATGATTTTTGAAACTTAAAACGAACCACTGAGATGGGGCTAGTTATTAGCAGAAGGCAGGACATGTATCAGTGGAAATTTAAGTCCAAGAAGCAACCTATGCTGGGTACAGAAGGCACAAAATGCCTAAAGAAAAATGAAGCAAAGAATAAAGAATGCATAGAATGGTCAAAAGAAATCATTCTGCCTGTGAAAGAAATAAATTATGGCTCCTGAAATAAAAATTAGGAGAGTCACAAACTCTGGCATAAATGATCACAACTTATTGCAGGTATAACCATCAGTCCAACCCCATGAGCCTGCTGGACCAGTGGAAGGAAGTGCTTAAAGCTAATTAATTCTGAAGAGTTCTTACATCTGCCTCTCCTGATAACGAGAAGTTACCCGACCCCTGCTAACTTCAGAGTACTCCTCCATAGGAACTGATGAATATGAAGAATCACAGAAGGATGTGGCAAAGCAGCTGGATTTGTATCAAACAGAGCCTTTAATTAGCAGTTCTCTACAGCTTTCTGTCCCAGGGGCATCCTCTGCCTCCCATGTCCCTTTGGTCAAGGTCTGCCTCCTCTGTTTGGCAACAGGACATGGATGAGATGAGGAGCTAGTGGCAGTGAGGAGCTGGTGGCACTGAGCAGAGCAGTCTAAATGTCTGTTCCTCAAAACCTTCAAGGCTCCTCAGAGCCACCAGCTCACACAGAGCCACCAAAGCAGACACAGAAGCCAACCCACCATATTGTGTATCTACTGATTCCCTGCGTTAACTGAGGGCAGGGGGGAAACTGTAGCAGCACCACTTAAAAACCCACACACACAGGCTGGCAACTTCCTCCAACCAGGTCTGACAGCTTCTGACATTCTCTGTGACACTAAACGAGCCTCTTGGAGGACTCTGTGTTTACAGCACTGCCGTTAATAAAACCCTCTCCCTAATTCTGTAAACCTGTCATCTTTCACTTGAAGAATCAAAGGGTTTCTGCTCTACCGAAAGACACTTTGCATTTGCACTACTAAAAACAGACCAAACATTGAATATTTTTGCTCAAATCCTTTTTTTTTTTATCACAGAGATGCAGTCACAACAATATCTCGTATCCCCTTTTTCCTCCCTTTGCAGAACATCTTCAAGGGAGGGATCTCATGGGTGAGATAAAGGCTGCTGACAGGAAGGAAGGTAGGAACTAGAAAAAGGAAAAAAAGATTTGGCAGGGGCTTATTGGTACAAGTTGTCACCAGATGTAAAGTAGAACTGGTCAGTCACCAACCCTACAGAAGGGCAACCACAGACTGAGCACAGTATGTCAGCAAAAACCTCAAGAGAAGTCCCCAGTGAGCAGAAAGCTCCATCTAACATTCAGAAGATACTACAACTCAAATAATTTACTACAAAGCCATTCAACATTTCTAATATTTCTTGCACCCAGCAAGAAGCTCTCTGGGATTCCACCTGAGCATCATTTGTTCTAGTTTGCTCCAACTGTTTGATGTTGCAAACACCCCCAAGCCTGGCCAGACTGAAGAGCCTGAGCTGTGACAGAACAATCCCACTTGAAACAAAAGTGGGAATGTTCATGACCTTGGGCTAGATGGGTATTGCCTCCAACATCAGTTGTGGTGAAATGTTCCCGAAACCCACACAAGAGCAGCACTGATGCTGAAGAGACCAAAACACTGCTGTCCCACAGGTGGGAGTTACTTACACACTGCTGTCTGTCAGTGACATGGTATCGGCATCGCTGGACATGCTCTGCTGTTCGCTGTCATTGGCACTGGTCGCTGGTGCCAAAGCGTAGCCCGTGTTGACATAGTAAGGGTTAACAGGCTCCCTCCAAGATCCATGCCTGTGAGAAAAAACAGAGAGTCAAATTAGGACACAGCCTTGGCCATATGCTGTCTCACTGGGCAGGAGGTCTCTGCCCAGAGCCCCAGCATCCACCCCAGGTGACGGAATAAGCTGTGTTCGTATTAGGCTGCACCAGTAGAACCCCTAACTGGAAGCAAAAGGGAACCAGGGAGTATCAAAGATAATGCTGTGAGATATGAAAAAGTGGAGCAATACATAGGAAAGTCCCAGTTCCCATCAGGTTTGTGGTGCTCAGGTTAACTGCTGAGCACTGTCATTCTATGACCAGTATCTAAAAGCAACACCTTGATAATAACACAGCACTCTTCTTAGTCAGATCAGGCTTCTTTCCACTCTTTTGACTGCAAGGGACGTGTAGCTTGGCTCAGACATTTTACACTTGCTTTTATGTCCCTCTTCACTCCAACACTTGCCACGGGAGGGGGTTAAAGAAAGAAATGGCTGTTGCTTACAACACAGTACCTAAAGCTCCACATACATGTCATACTTGGGTATATCAAACATTTGCAGATTCCACCAGGAAGGACCATCTGATCAAACCACATTTTCGAATCGATAATCCAGCCATGGCAACTTTGTACCCAACCACAAGCCTTGTCCTGCAGATAGACTGTTCAAATATTCCCTGCAAGCAGGCCAACCTCCTACTGTTAGTATATAGTGAAGGAAGAGAGGAGACTGCCTGCATGAGAGAGCTTGGGAAGCAAACTCCTTGCTCAGGAGGAGTCCTGCATGAAGGGTGAAGCAGCCTGAGGAACAAGCAGCAAGAGCTCCTTCACACTGACTCTCCTGCCAATGTGCCTCCAGCTCTGCTGCACAGCAGGACAGCTGGGCCATGCAGGCATCTTCTTGCCACTGCAAGTCATTTTGTGATTTGCCAGGAGGAACAAGCTGAAAGGTTCACACCACCACAGCATCATTTAACCCCTCACTACTCTGTGTGAAGAGCAGCATATGCAAGATATCCTTAACTTTATGAATTCTAAGCCCTCTTACCAGCTCTAAGAACCAACATCTGGTTTTAATTCAGATCACAAAGCTCATCAGCATGATCCTCTATTTAGTAACTCAGTAACTGGCACCTGGTTGATGTGGTTTGTAATGAACCTTGAGCAAGCACCTCCAAGGAGGACTCATCATGCAACTGGTGCTTCTCTGTACAGCTCTCCTGGCTGTACTGCAGCAGTCAAAATCATATAGACAACAGAAAACAGTCCCTGCCTAAGTTTACATTTAGATAGGAGAAGGAAGCCCATGAGAAAAGCACAGATGGATGGACTGGAGCAAAGAAAGAAGTTGGCAGTTCCTGTACATCTGCATAGAGTCAAAACACAGTATGACCACCACATGACCTGGGACCAACAGACCATCCAGTTAAGGCAGAGGTTTTCAGAATGATTTCTGCATACTATGGTACTCACTGTTCAAGGATGGGAGCATTACTGAAGTATGTGAAGATCCAAATTTGACAGAGCTAAAGCCTTCAGCTCACAAACCCCTCACACACTGCTCCATTCACCATGCCCTTCTGCTCCCACAAACAGAATCAGGTAATTCCTTGTAAAACAATAGAGTCATGGACCTTCCCTGGCCACTTAAGCAAATGGTATTGTGTTAGGTCCATTACAGGATCAGTTAGAAACAAATTACCCTCCTATTCTCACCATGAGAGAACTGTATTTGCTTGTCACAGCCCAGCAAAAACTCCAGGCTATTTCTCCTTGGAAGATGATGCATTGTATAGGAGCAGAGTATTTAAAAGCGAGTCAGCTGAGGTTTTTCACAAGCCAAAGGGGACACTGTGAGGTTTCTCCACGCTTGGGTGGAGTAGAGAGTCAGGTGCCAATACTTATGAGCATCTTGAGATGGAGAGTCACCAGGGAGAATTTCTGGCACACATACTTTCTGTCTGTCACTGCAACTGTATATGGGAGCAACTTATTTCTATACTCCATCTGATTTCAGAACAGCTTTCTAGGGCAAATATTTAAGGCTGGAAATAATTTGAGCAAGTTCACCCTAAAAAGCAAGGTATAGTAAGTGAGAAAACTCCCCCCCTCCACCTCTCCACCAGCTCTCCCCTTGCTGAAGGGTCAGTTCTGAACATGAAAGCAGGGCTGAGCAGTGCAACCCTCCTGCCACATCCAATGTGACAGCTGAGTGATGGAGGCAGATACAGCCTCTGAAATTGAGGCAGGAATGATGGATAGCTAAGGCCTCCCCTGCGGGCAAAGAGAAGGCTATTTTTTTTTGGATAACCCAATTAAAATATAGCTTAAACTTCCAGCCGACCTTCTGCCTGGACTCTCTGGATGAGGCATGGATTATTCTAGCAGTATATTAAGAAAACAAGATGAGATCCAGAACGAAATGCTGAGATCAATCAGTTTCTCCTTTGTATTTGCTAGTGTGATGACACAATGGCAGAGAGTATCTGAAGAGCTCATGGGCCATGGATCTGAGCTGGCTGAAGGACCCAAGAGAAAGAAGATAGGTGTTGGATGGTCCCTGGCCACTCCATAGGAGTCAGGATGGGCGGGGTCTCCTGCAGCACTTCTCACTGAGGATGCAGTAAGAGTTTGGTCACAACTGTTGTATTTAGCTAAAATTACACACTTAAGCACGCATACAACAGGGATTACTTCCATTTTAGATCTGCCTCTAATACATCAATGTGAATGTAAACTTTCAGTAAGCGTAAGTAGATGGAAGTGGTATAGAATTTCAAAGCAATCATAACAGGTTACATTACTTTTGAGGAATCCATCTGTATTCAATCCTTCTCCTAATGTTCCCTCTCCCTGACAACTCTCTTCAGCTGGCTCATATCACTATTTGAATGTTTTGTGCTGTGCCTCTGAAGAACGCTTTCAACATCTATTAAGAGAAAAACATTAAAGGAACACGGAGTCTAACAAAAAAAAACCCCAACCCAGTCACTTCTGATCTGGGAGGGGAGGCTGCTTTAAAAGGGATACAGGGACACTTGGAGCAATTTGAAATGTCAGCTAAAAACCTCACATATGGAGCTCTATGCGCTGATAAGGGTGATAAAAGGAAAGGTGAACATTTAAAGTTAGACTTCACAAAAATTCCTGCCGACTTCCACATTTTTTTTTTTTGATGGAAAGAGTAATGAATGGTTTTGAAATGAACACAGAACTTTTCACACATTGCAGAAATAAAGCTGCATGTCTCTTCTGCAGCTCTCAGTTGCTCAACCCTCAAAATAACCACACAGGGAACAATTATAATAGAGATTACAGCGACCCAAGTAAGTCAACCTGACCAGCTGCCTTTTCTCTGCATAAAGCCCTCCACTGAGCCCTGTCAGTTCTGGTAATGTTCATAAAGGTCAAAACCCTGTTGGAAAATCAGCAAGTATCTCCTTAAGGCTTCCTTCAACCTGGTGTGGTTATTTTGCTTGTTGGCTTGGTGGCATTCCATCCCCAAATACTGCAGATCTCCAGCTCCTCCCACCAAGACCAGCACCACAGCACACTGAACATTAGCACCATCAGATCTTGGAGCTTCAGCCTAAGTGAGAAGAGAGGTGAGGTCCTCCTCAATTTTCTTACCCTGGCTGGAGTTCCCATTGTACCCTTTTCTTTCCAGCCTGGGATACCCAGTCTCTATCACACAGCTCCACCAGATGGCTATTTGAGTTTTAAATTAAAGATGCAAAGTCCCAAATTTTTACCAAACACTGGGCTTCAGAATCCACAATGAGAGAAAGATCTCTCAGATCCTCCTTGCAAACCCAAATCCACATGGTGCTCCCTTTGGTTCTCAGCAATTACATACCCCCTTTATAGATGTTCTTCATCAAGTATGGGGAAAAAAACCTTTGAGGCATGAAGCAAAGTTCCCTGGAGATGAAAGACCTGCAGACAATTAATTTCTGTAGAATTTAAATGCTCACTAGAGAGAACAAATTGTACAACCTCTACTGACCTGACTGTGAGAAATTATCTTCTCAAGCCTTACAGTAGATCTTGTTTGGCTGGAGCAGGTCTCAGTCTAAGAGAGAAGTTGATCAGATCCATCATTTCTCATTGCTATCAGTGTGAAAAAAAGTAATTTTCTCCACTGGTAAAATTATGTACTTCCACCCAAGAGAAAGGAAGAAGCTTTCAAAATGACAGCTCGGTGAGTCTCTGGCTGTCCAGACATGATCAAGCAGAGCTCTCTTCCTTCCCATATTGACACCTACCAACAAACAGGTTGTCTGTCACATCCTTCATTATCACTACCAGTCAATCAAATTAAAAGGTGCACACGTTGCTTATGATGTATGAGCTGAAGCAAATCCCTTCAGCATATTTAAATAGCATGTGCTGACAAGAGTGTCTGAGTGGCAGGGTCACCTTTAAACAAGGTATCAGAATAACATCCACAAAGAAAGCTCACAAGATTACATGAATCTACCACCTGAACAGCAAAGTCTCCATTTCCAGTCCATGGTACCAAAAACCACCACAGAAGCTGGGCCAAAGAAGATACAAATCTATCAGAAATGAGGTAAAGCATTCAGAGTGTTCCTCAATACACCATCATAGGAGTATTTTGGAGCTAAGAACAAGGTGTTTACAAAGTTGCAAAGCTGAAAGCCTTTACTCCTGACTGGATTTAACCTTCACTGAAGACACAGAGTCTGCTCAAGAGGTTAAAACTGGGGATTTAACTGATAATTTGATTGCAAATCCTTGGGGTTGCTCCACTTAAAACTCATCCCAATTACTCTGGGTACTCAGCCACTGCTGAGCATCTCAACTTTATCACTGCTAATGTCAAGCCAATCACACATGTTCTAGGCAAGGGCAGCTCTTTCAAACATCCCATCAACTCTGGACAAGTTAATCTGTTCTTTGAGGTCTCCAGATGGTTCTTGCCAAGAAAGTTCACTTCCAGCCCTGCAGCCGGTGAGCGCAGCGGCCCTGCCGCTCTGCAGAGAATTACAAAGGAAACAGATCAAAGTTGCCTCTTAAAAAAAAGAAATCTGAAGTTTGAAAAGCAACAGCAGCCTGTCACTTGTAGGCTTAAAGACGACTTCTGCATGCTCCAGCTATCAGTGAATTTATGATTACAGTCTGGCTTTTAAAAGCTGATGAAAAAAATGACGCTCTTTAGCACCCCTTGCCTTTGCAAATCTCTGTCTTCTTCCATGCTTATTCATCCTCCCACACTGGAGGAAGAAAGGAGATAAATAAAAACTTAACTAAAAGTACAGATAAGAGGTTCTCTTTTCTTTTATTGTAAGGCATTCAATTCCATTTTAGGAGTACGCGGGGATTATTTTGTGGGGAGCTTCAGTAATTAGTGTGAAGTATTAAAGCAGAGTTACAAAAGCTCAAGCCAAGATCTCCCAGCCCCAGTTTCCAGTCTCTCACTCCTTTGCATTTCCCAAGGACATATCACTTCTCAGGCAGGACTAAAGAAGATGCACTCATTGAAACCAGTAATTTAGATGACAAGATACAGCAAGGTGGGTGAGAAAAGGGATTCAGAATTTGTCAGAATAGAGGCAGGAGGCTGAAATACAGAAAGAAACCATATTCCTTAGACATACATTATGGCTGTGTTGCCCTATTGCCATCAAACCCTCTCAGGCTCTCAGACAACTGCACAAGTCCTTAATATTTTCACCCTTCCCAGCATCCACATAAAAGCTCCTCCTTCCCAACAGGGGTGAGGCTTGTGCTCATTCACTGCAATACTGTATTTTGTCCACTAGTTTCAGATCTAAAATCAAAACTGTAAAAATCCAATTCTGACACGCAAGAAAGTCAAGTCTTTCCTAAAAACAACACATGTTTTGCCAAGAATAAGATCAAAACCCTCTTGCATTTAATAGCTCAATGCAAAAGAAACTAATTAAATAAAAGAGAAAACATGGCAAAATATTGTCTACATATAAATTAACAATATGCTTGGATCACCCTCCCGAAATAAAGTTGCAGAACATTTTGTTCCATAACTAACAGTAACAGGTATCTGCTTTGACTCATTTCAACATATTTAGTCTGAATTCATGCCACAACATAGTTTGGTTTGGGATTTTTTTTAACATGATGACATGAGTAATGCAAATCCTTATCCACTAGGAAAGACTTACATTAAATAGGCACATTTACTATAAAATATATGGGATATTTGGCTGCATTAATTGTGACTGTACAAGAGCCATAGGGCTTTAGAGCAGCCTGGCTCCAGCAGTGATTCAAAAGCCTCTGCAGTGATTTAAGGAGCTACAACCCCACATCAAAACCAGCTTCTCCCACGTGCATTTTGGATGTCTAGGGTATATTGCTCCATCCCATGAGCCTTTGTCAGACAACACTCTATAGGAGAAATATTTTTGATATTTATTATAAGGAACAGAATAAATTTTGCACAGGGATGCACCAAACATCCCCACTTGGTGTGTGAATCATCGCAAAGTGCATCCTGAGCGCTGTGAGAGGACCTTGAACATGAGCACCAAATCTTCTTGACACCTCCAGAACAGAGAGGTCCTGCCCAGAACAACAGACTGAAAGAAGAATGTCAGAACTTCAGTTGCTTTAAGGCCACGCTGCACATTAAAACAAACACAAATCTTTTCAAATCATAAGCCTTGCAGCGTGACTGGGAGGTTGGGTTCCTACGCCTGGGCAGGGGATGCTGTGCACACTTCCAGTGATCTCCATCACAATCCCAGTGACCTCCAGCATGGTCCCAGTGTCATCCAGCTGTTGAAAGTTTTGGATGAGAACCAGTCCACAGCTGCCACCTCCACCACTCCCAATTGCTCTCCCTGGACCACTTAAGTCTTCCCTCACTTAAGCTGAGAGATAGGGAATAGGCAGGAGCTTCCTGCTCTGCTAATTTGCTTCTCAAGTGAAATGACATCTATGTTCAATACAGCAAGCAATTATATATATGCACACACGTGCTCAAGTGGATGCACGTACACAGCAGTCATGTAGCAGTGCCAGCTCCCAAACTTCTGCTTTCTCAGGTGATTTTCCCAGATAAACTAGGGCTGGTGGAGAGAAGGAACCCCCTACAGAGAGCTAAGGGGAACCCTGCCTGGGCTCCTCTGCTTTTTCCCTGTGGTTTGCCTCCCCTGGGAAGGCTGGTACAGCAGTGGGGGATCTGCAGAAGAGCTGCAGAGGAAACAGGTTTTCCCAAAAGGGGCAACACATCATAGACGTAAAAATACCAGTGAATCCTCTTAAGTATTCAGAGCTTTCCAAGTCATGTCATGCCAAGCCATCCATCCCTTCCTCCTGCCCTGCCAGCAGCCTGCCATGCTGCTCCCTCCACAGATGAAATCAGTGACTGAAAGCATCTCCCAGCTTTCCAGCCACAGGCTGGCTGAGCAGACACCCACGCAAGGTGGCTTCCAGCCCAGAGCATCCCCCTTGCCTGGGTGGAGAGGGCCTTCGTCAAACAAATTACTTCCAAATGCCTGCCTAGGAGGGGCGGGGAGAAAGGCAAGGCCAGGTTTATACCTTGCTCATAACTAAAAGGAGGCAGCAGCTCCACTTGGAAACACCACTGCCTGCAAACTATCAAATTAATCCTAGGATTTCAACAGCTTTTCTTCATTATTTTTCGTCTCAACCAAACCACAAATTTACTTAATGACTAAACCAGGCGAGCGAGTACTTTGTTTTCCAGACAGCGGGAACCTTTCTAACGGGACCCAGGTTCTCAGCAAGCACGTTTACCCAAGGCAAGGCAAGGCAGAGGGTCCATTTCCAAGATGCATTTGATGCTTTTTATAACTTTCTCAAACCCACCAGCATTGTGGTCAGGGCATCTTCCAGTCCTGAGTCCAAGGAGAGGCGCCGAGTGGGGTGAGGAGGAATACAATAAGAACACTGTGTTCCAGGAGTGACTGAATAAAGGCAAGAGCATGCTTTTGGTGAGCAGAATCCAGCTCTGGAACTCCCTCTGCCGCTTTCTTCTCTATCTGAAGCAACATTGTTTGTCCACGCTTTTCTGAAATGGAAAGTATTTCCTCTTGCCTGTTCCTTCCAAGGAAAGATCAGAGGAAGCCTGGTATAACCAGGCAGGACTGGAGATTCTCTAGTGCCTTGACTCTTCTTTGCCAGAATTTCTGCTGAACAAGAAAGGACTTACATAAAAGAAATTATGAGCAGATTTCTCTGCAAGATCAGTAACTTAAGAACAGGGCCTGGAGGAAGAGTAACTTCAGATGGGAACAAAACATCCATCTTTGGACAGTGTCTTTGGATCATTCCCCTATGCACCTACAGAGCCTCTGGAGTGTTCAGGAACAAGGAATGAGGCAAGGACATCTACAGGCACATGGACAACACTGGGGAGCCACTGAAATTAAAGGACAAATAAGATGGCCTCATATCTCTGAAGCTTTTCAGGAGGGAACATACTCCAGCAGTGCAATCCATTGTGTTGCTTTCAAGGATACATTTCCCTGCTCTCAAATTCCAACAGTGTTGCTGCTGATGGATGACATGAAAGATCAACATCTCAGGGGGACTCTGAGTTTGACACTGAACTGCTTGTCTTGCTGGGCCACATGAAGGCAGGATGAGCCACACTGCAGAGCTGACAACCTCACTTAAACCCTTGTTGAAAGCATGGCATCAAACTCACTACTTGTTTTTCATCAACAAACTCAACAAAGCTACAAATTTGGGTGGCAGAAGAAAGCACGGATGTAATATTTTGAACATCTATAAAGCACCTGACTTAGCACCTCAAAACCACTAAGGCTTGTTACCAAGAAACCTTGACAAAGCTCTGCTAATGAATAGGTGGGTAGGACTACTGAGGGACCCCTAGCAATAATCCTGCACTAAAAATAAGGGCTTTATTTCACTAAATGAGGTTGGGCCCATCAGTGCACATAAAACAAGAGGTCTCCTCCAAGCAGAGTCACTCACCAGTGTCTTAACTCCTACTGAAAGGATCCAAGAAACTCCCCCAGTGGAACAAGGTGACTGAACTCTGACATCAGTTGGTAATAAAACCAAAAACATTGTGGGCTGGCAAGATCTGCCAGAAATAAAGCTAAGAGTCAGGATTTAATAGTATTCCTAGAGGGGAGATGCAGCTGATTAGAAACATCCTAATCTTCTCTCTCTGTGTATATTAAAGGTCAAGAAGTGGGATCAGATATCGGCAGCACATGAAAAAACAACTCACTCGAGCAAAAGACCTTCGCAAAGACATTTCATACCTTCACATTAAAAATGGTTGCAAAGTCTGATTTAGCTTTACTTCTATCTAGGGAACACACTGAAGTTTAAAGGAGACCATTAGGCTGGGATAGAAGCTAAGATTCTCCACTGCAGACTGCTGCCTCCAATCAGTGCTTCCTAATGAGCAGGAGTTCACACGCACCAGTTGAGTGCAACCATAACAGATCAGTAACTCTCAGAAGTGCAGCACCATGAGTTTCTGCAGCAGGCCAATGGAGTCCCACAAGCTCCCCAAAATGGGGTCATTAAAGGACACTTGTTGGATCACATTAACAGCAGACTTTACCAACAACAAAATACTGGGAAGCTGCACAAAGCTTTTCATTTTGTTCTATCATTGACTGCTATGCTCTGAAGAGTTGTCAGCATCATAGTAAGTGTAAAATCATACCTTGGTCTCCACATTTCCAGTGGGAACCTGTAATCTGAGGTTTCTCAGCTCAAACTGACCTGGCTGGTATAATGCAGTGGTTGGGGAGGGAGTGAGTCATGCTGTCCTTCTGACAAGGTCCATTAGAGGCTGACAGCAATGACAAGTCCCCAGAAGAAGTATGATAGCAACAACAACAAGGAAAGAACCTCAAAGAAACTGTGTCTGAGAGACAGATGATGTTAAAAAGGACTTTTTCTTTTCTAGAGATATTATTTTCCCCTCTTTTAAGAACTTAGCAGACTAACAGCATGTAGTTTGCTGCTGGCCCCAGAAAATTGGCATACAGTGGGAAGTTGGTCTTGTGAAGATGCTACAGACAGCTCTTCTTTTAAATAAGGATTAAGGCAACTTTTCCTTAGATGGTGCAGAAAGAAACCTTCCTTAGCCCTAGTTTTGAGACAGTGTCTGAACTTGGCACCTCCAGCAAGACCTGGAAGCCAAACCATCACTGGCTGCATTGAGGTCACACAAAATCATATTTAAAGATAATGCATGAAATCAGCTGATGCAGTTTGTTGTCTCTTTGGCTGTACTTTTACAAAAGGATCTAAGTTTACTGGCTGACTGGAAAACCAAGAGCAAAGAATACAGTGGTGAGAAAAGACGGAGCTCAGCAATTGCCTTTCACTTGACCATGACCAGAAGGAACCCCACTGGAAAAGCTCCACTCTTGAAGTTGACAACATCTCCTGAGACATGTACTAAATAAAAGACCAGTTCTCCTCATTTAAACTGGCGTAAAAACAGAGTGAAAAACAGCTAAAGGAGGCAGGGAAAATAAAAAACCCAAACCAAACTGCCCACAGTAAATTGCACAGGTGCTCATGAGGTAGGTAGGTGCTGGGACACTGCAGTACCAAAAGATCCAGCCAAACTCCAGACCAGAGGGGAGATGAAATACCTTCAAATGCTGTTGAGAAGGACACACATGCAGTTCATCCCATCACTATGTTGGGCCACCACTCAGGGAAATCCTGAGCTTCTATTTTCACAGTGTACCCCACAGTAGGCGAAACCTGCCTGTTATTTTGCCTGATGGCACTTTTCTGGTCTGGTTCTCATGCACTAGAACAAGCAGATATATGGGCTTTTGCCTTTATTACACAGATTCCACAGTATCTTTTCATCTGGCATGCATTATTGTGGGCATATATATGAAGTATCACGTCCATTTAAAGTGCTGAAAAAGAGCTGTTTGAACTTTCATTCCATTCCTACAGATCTTCATACAATTAAAACCAGTTGATGGTCCCATTTTGGGAAAGTAAGTGACAATGCAAGAATGTGCTTTCTGTTCTTAACTGACACTGTCTGAAGAAAAGACAACTGTATTTTTTTTAACCTCAGCCTCCTAAAGGCAGAGGGTAGGTGACTGAACTGTGTGTTTCTTTTCATCTCTTTTTACTCCCTTCATAAATTCTCAGTCCCAGGTGACTGCTGGTTCCCAACCAAATTCAATAGGGGAGGGAGGCCCCAGAGACACTCAGACAATCTGAAGAAGAAGTGGAGGTACTCTAATTGTTCTGAGTAACTCCAAGGCCATGGCTAGATCTCAAAAGAAAACCTCCATGTTAACAGTCACCTCAACTGCAAAGAGAAGTTTCAGCTCTGGCTGACACCTTCCCAGATACTGAAGGAAGGACAAGCCCATTGCTAAAGTCACATTCTGGGAATCCCAGTGCTGAGAGTTAGTTAAATTCTGTATTTTGGATCGTGGCAAATGAGCCCCAAATTGCCTCCAGTTGATATGATGTTCTGCTGCTACTGTTTACTTCTTCCCCAGCAAGGAGAGCTCAGAGCAGAGCAACACAGCTGCTCTGACCCACTACCACACACTGCCATTGTCCCAGAGGCCATTATTAGAAATAAATCCTGCAGAATAAGGGAAAGGCTGTTTGCCGTGTAAGGTCCAGAGCAGAGAGCTGTGAGACACTGGAGCCAATCTGCGTGTCAAACACACACCCCATCAATACATGTATGCCATACAAGGATTTCACTGACCAAGGAGGTAATACAAAAAAAATCTCGTTGCTTTAGATGTTTACTCCTTAAGACAGCAGGGAAAAGGAGAGGTTGAGAGAGCTGGGGCTGAGAAGGCTGTGGGGAGACCTCACAGCAGTCTGCCAGTACCTGCAGGAAAGCTGGGGAGGGGCTGTTTGTCAGGGCATGGAGTGACAGGATGAGGGGCAGTGGTTTGAAACCAGAGCAGGGCAGGGGTAGGTTAGATATCAAGTTCTCCCCCATGAGGGTGGTGGGACATTGGCATAGGTTGCCCAGAGAGATGGTGGAAGCCTCATCCCTGGAGGCATCCAAGACCAGGCTTGCTGAGGCTCTCAGCAACCTGATCTAGTGCAGGACATCCCTGCCCACTGCAGGGGGCTAGACTAAATGGCCTTAGAAGGACCCCTCCAACCTCATGATTCTGTGACACAGCTTTGAAACATAATTATTTTCTACACAGCTCTCTTGTGCCCATGTATTACACTATCTATTCCTCATCTAGCGCTACCTCTGCAGAACTTCATCAGCTCAAGGCAGGGGATAAACGGATTGATATCCTTATTTTTCCTCTCTCTGTACTTTTACCTCAGCCAAATCTCATGCTGAATGCAGCATTATTCACTTGGTTGGAGATTTCTTTCTCTACGGCAATTTTCACAAGTGAATCTTGTATTTGTTTGGGATGCTATTCTGGAAGAAGGAAAAGCTATTATCTTCTTATGTACAAAAAGCCAACTGCTGAAATAGTCAAAATTTTCTCAAAAAGTCAGTTCTCAATTTGAAAGGCTCTGGGCTTAATACTCAGCATTTTTCTAAGTCTTCTGTCGTGATGCATACTCAGCACATCACTCTGTCTGATCTGGGTCTTAAGCTGTTCACAGAGAGCTGAGACGTGCATGACAGTACTCCCAGGGAGAAGAGCTGTCTTACAGGATGTCTCAGGCAAAAAACAGCACAGAAGAACCTGTGTTCTTCTGCTTGTTTCTCCTGCATTCTCCACTGAAAGGCCTTCAAATGATGCAAGAGGTAATGTGGGTGTCTTCTGCACCTTCTTCCTTACCTGTCCTGTTAGTGCCTCCACCACTAACCTTCCAACCACTGAACAAGTGAGAGTCCCACAGAAAGAGTCTGCAATCACACACCAACAAATAGCTACAGGAGCATAGGAAGTTATGAAATGCCACTTGATAGCACCATGCATCAGACTTTCAGTATATCTCATGGCAACAGAGCAAACATCTCCAGTCTACATCCCCTCTCTACTGCTCATCTTATCAATGAAAAGGCTGGGATAGGCTCACGGCCCCGCTCAGAGGCCAATAGGTTGCTCAAACACACCATTCCTTTGTACAAAAGGGAATTTTCTCCAATGCCAAAACTGGCTGAGATTAGTGAGCAACCACAATATTCCTCAGGTGTAACGGGCTTGAACTCTGGAGAAGACACCTTGAGCTGTAGCACCTGAAAACTCCCTAAACATTGGAAAATCCCTTTCCAGTTTTGACACTCCAAGCAGCTTTGTCCTTCTCCAGCTCCCAAACTCATCCTTCTTTACCTTCTCCTCACCACTGCCTAAAGACCATTTTTTGATAAATGTCTTTTCTGGAGGATGTGAGAAGAGAGGTGGCTCATCTAATGGTGAGCACTGGAGACTCCAGAATCATCATCAACAGGAATTGCACTCTGCAGGCTCTCAGGTCTTACCCATGAGGATCAACAGAGCAAATAAACTTCTCAGATACTCTGGCTGCCAAAATTAAAAAAAAAATTTAAACCAGAGCTTGTGTAGATTTCACAGGCTTATAATTTAATGAAATTGGACAGATTCTCACATGGACAGCAAAAGGTATGCTCAAGCTGCCAGCGCTCCTCCCACCTGCCTCAACCCACTTGCCAAATGAGACACCCCTGCTTCAAAGCAGGAAAGCTGGAAGATTATCAATGAAAAGTAAATTATAAGAGACTGACATGAGCAAAACAATGTCATTTCCTCCTCCTCTGTTTTTGCTAAAAATTTGCCAAAATAATTCAGCCTTCGGCAGAATCTCAGCATGGAAGAATCCCAAACAACAGTCTGACAAAGATATGAGCAACTACAACAAAGCTTTATATAATGGGAAGTGTTGGGCAACCATGACTACAGCCATCACTGCCAGCTCTGCCTGTGTAGTAAATGAGCGATATTTTAACACCACTATTAACCCCCCCTGCAAAACTACCAGCAAGTCTGCACTGTGAGTCATAACACCCTTGGCACTCATTTTGATGGCAAAGTTGATCAAAGCGCCTGTCCCCGAACCTGTGTGTGAAAACCGTGGATGAATTCATTGAAACATGCAGGAGCTTGTGACACCAATGTCTGAGCCTGCACATTCGCATCTGCCATTGCGAGACTCCGTCCTGACGCGATGCTGCAGCGCTGTGACTGGGCTGTGTCAACTTCTGCCACATCCAGAGAAGAGAGAAAAACATTTGCCAGTGGTTCTTGTCTTACAACTGATCTTTCTGGACCATGAGCAAACCCGCAGCATGATGTGAAATTCACACTGTGAATGAAGTGAGCAACAAGAGACTCATCTGTTCTGTGTGTTGCTATCACACCAACTGCTCCATGGCATCATCTTCCTGCCGAAGACACCGACAGATGTGCAGGTATGCTGCAGATATGAGTTGGTTCTGCAGCTTTAAGCAAGTAATAGACGAGTTTATGAATTCCACTGCTGGAGACTTACGGAGATCCTCCACATGCAGGAGGTACCTGTCTGCAAACTGACTGCCTGGTGGGACTCCCTGCTGAAGGGCCATGATTTCTGACTTCCCGATCTTCAGCTGCTTTCCATCTCACCACTGGAAGTCTACCTCAGTCCAGAGAAGCAATCAGAATAATTAATCAGGCTGCTTTCTCCAGCAGCAAGGAAGAGGCCACTCCCTAGAAGCTATTTCCTGACACTAACCCTGCAAATCTTCCCCCCAGGGTTTACTCTATGGGAAAAGTTAGGGAACAGGTTGGGACAAAGAAGTATCTGCACATTTTCTTGGTATGGGTCAGCCCCAGGAGAACAGGAGGCCATGCATGTCTGTGAGCAGCTGTCCTTGCCAGCAGAAGAATCTTCCTTACATGCTGGAAATGCTGTCACACACAAAACACCTTTTGGGGGTTTTATTCTCTGTTCCAAGTAGAGGAGAGATGGGGCCACAACAGTCTCAGGATGCTGCTCTCCAGAAACTAGGCTTCTTCCTGTTAGTTTAGGGCAAGTTCATGAACCGATAAAACTCTGACACTGACCTTACCTGAGCCTCCTCACCTGGTGTTCTTAGGAGAGGACATGTTTCCATCAGTTCTAAAGAGGACCAAGGACTGTGATTCAATTTCCAGGAGAGCATGTGTTGGTGACCAGACCCTAAAAAATCTTTTCTGATGCTGATCACTACCACTTTCTGAAGTGATGAGGACAAGCAGGCCAAGGTCACCTGCCTGGCTGAAATGAAGGCTTTTATCAGTGATAAGATCATCCTTAAACAGAAGTCTGAAACGTGCGGAACTTTTAGTTCTAGAGCAAAAGATTTTGACCCAGTTTCAGATTTCAAGTCCATCTCCTAAACAAAAGCAGCTGAAGTTTAAAAGAGCCAATTCCACAGATCATTACGCTGCTATTACACAATTCCTTCTAATCCCTGAAGTCTGGAAGATGTGCCAACGCCAAGCCAGGCACATCTTTGTCATTTCAGCTGGACTTCCACTAAAGATTTCATTCCGCTAAACCATTCTTGACAAATGCCAAACACCAACATCACCCAAATATTTCTTTGGCCACACAATCACAAGTGCTTGAATTCCCTTTCTCAGTTGAAGACCTATCTAGACCAGAGGTCTCCAAACCTTTCAGCCTAATAAACACCATATAGACTCATGAGCCCCTACCAGTAGTAAGAGTGAGATTGTTTGTGCCACAAAAGGAACAAAAATGACCAGCCATCCCCTGCTGCCTATTCTCCCCTAAGAACTTGGTCTAATCCTCTCCACCCTACAGCCCATGAAAAACAATGTGCCAAGGAATGGGAGGAGCTGTTCTGCATATTGATTCTCCCCTCAGCTCGGAGGTGGCACCTGGAGGACCGCTGCCAGCCAACTGCTCAGAGATGCTGGGCCAAGGAGACCGTTGCTTTTCATTCTTCTGTCTTAGCAGCTACCCAAAGATACCACCAGGCTGGTTGCAGCTCTTCTGGGCTCACACAACAGCACAGTTTCTCCTGTAATCTCATTAGTTCGACAAAGTCCAGCAGATAAAAGGGCTCTGGATCCTGCAACTATTCTTGCACCCTCCCCAAACCAACCCAAGATGCAACTGGGGCTTGTGCAGACATTTTGGGGAGAAGGCAAAGGATGCAGTCCACAAAGGATATTCCTATTTCTCTTCCAAAGTTCAACATGTCAACACAGCATCCTTTGGTTGAGTAGCTACACATGCTCCCTGATGAGCCATACAAAGAGCAAGAACCCAAAGTACTAAGGGAAAGGAGAAGGATGTGCCAGAGCCACAGGGTTATGGCAGCTCTCAAAGCCACCTCTGTGTGCTTAAGCCTGTCAAGGACAGCCCTGTAAGCACTGGTGCCTAATCTTAAAGAAGCCACATCCGAGAAGGTAACATTATATAAACCTATAAAATAAGGTTTTATTGTTGCTGACTAGCTGGGACATGCAGAACATGTGTTGCAGGAACATGGCATGGTTTTATTAGCAAACACAAAGCCATTCACGCAGAGTGGCCCAAGTGGGGTGGCTTGAATTAAGAGAACAATAGCAGCTCATCAGATGGCCCTCTCTCTCACATATGTCTTCAACTTCTCTAGCAAATACTTCAAGCAACTTGGAAATATATTTTCATCTGAAGAGCCTCACATTATTAACGCATTAGATTAAAATGAAAATAACTGAGAAAGCAACCCATTCCTGGTGCTCTTCATTACATGGCTAAATCTAAACCATCAGCACCCAGTCAGCTTCCCCTCTCTTTTGGAAAATTATTTGCCATCAAGCAACTGTCAGCCTGAGCCAGCGCTTTGCAGCACGGGTGAGACTAAAGGGGAAGATTTTTCTGCCCTGAACATGATTCTGTCTCACTGCCTGAGTGTGTGGGTGATACACAGGAGAACTGGGGACACCTTGAGCTGTCCAGGAGATGATGTGCTCCATCTGAAAGGAAAAGCACATGCCCTGTTGCATCAGAGGCTAATTCTAATTATGTTTCAGATTGGATACTGGGTTCCAGTTCCCCAAACAACAAAACAATAGGCACCAAAGAAGAAAAAGTGGAAACTGCCACATTGAGTTGGTTGGAAGTGTGCTGGGACCAGATCCTGCTGCAGCTGGGCTGGGGCTCCACACACCCAAAGAGCCCCACAGGAGTGGCAAGGGCTGGCTCCCCCTTTTCTAAGCCTCTAGCCCATCCATCTTGCAAGTTCCATCTCTCCTTGCAGCATTTGGGACATGCTCAGTGTTCAAGCTGCTCCCTCAGCCCAGAGCAGGAGGGATGAGCTGAGCAGAGGCGGTAGCAGACAGCAGGGAGATGGGTTTGGGAAGCAGAGACTCCAAAAGTCTCCCACTAGGCTCCAGCTCTCAATGTCCTTCCAATGGACACCCCTGCAGGGGCTTTAGGTTGCCATGGTCTTAATTCATGCCTAACCAGCTTTTAAGACTTTGCTTAGCAAAACAGCCAGGTAGGCAAGTGGAGATGCTGCTGTCTTCCAGCACAGGTGAGAAACAGCCAACCTCCTGTTCACAGCTTAAATTACAGATTTGCCACATGACACCACTAGAGAAGATAAGGCAGCAGTGCCCTAGCTTAACCTTTGTCAAAGATTTCCTAATCTTCTCCAAGATTAAACTTTTGTTCTTAACTGCCAACCCGACGCACCATCTAGACTGCAGGGGCCAGGCCCACAAACACAAATTAATTACATCAGCTGTAATTCACACCTCAGGATGCTTTTGAAGCGATTCTTTAAGTGCTTTTGCATAAGACAGTCAGGGAATTAAAAAAAACCCCTAGTAGTTTGTATGACACTGAAATACAGATTTCCAGAAGGAGCACTACACAGACTAAACTTTAAGATCCCAATGAGTGAATTCAAGCAGGATTGTTTCAGTGCTGGTCTGAGTGTCTATCAACTTGCAGAGTCCAACTGGACACCTCTAAGATCTGCCATAGCAGCAATAAACGGACCACAAAGCATTCATCATCACATCAGTCCTCACTTCAGTCCAGAACCCAGAGCTCAGAGATAGGAGTTTCCTAGTCCTGCACTCAGTCACCGCTGCCCACCATCCCACCACAACAAAAGGAAGCTGAATCACTAAGAAAAATGCTGTTCCTCCAGGGCTGGAAAATTCCCCCAGCCTAATGCAAATCATACCATTCCCCCTGCTGAGCAAGTGGAGGGGCTGCAAAAAACACCATTGTGCAAACAATAAACCAGGCATGTTTCAGGCTACAGCAACCTTTGAAAGAAGTCCTTGAGGTGAGCAACACAGTGGTGAGGGAGAGTCTCTGGACATGGAGTCACCATGGCTGCTTTGGCAAGCAGGACTAGGCAAGGTAACAATGCCATTGATCCCACTGTTCAGCATCCTGGAGGGAAACCTGGTGAGATTTAGTCAATCCCAGCTTTCAAGGGAGAAGGACAAACTAATTTCCCTGTAATTCACTGTAAAGAAATGGCAGAGGTTCAATTTCCTTGGAGAAAGACCATTCCCCATTACAGAACAGAGGAGACTGGGCTGTGTCTGAGAAGAAGCCATACAGATCTCAATCCTAGCTCACCCCATGACAACATCCAAAGAGAAAAATCTCTGTTTCCACTCTCTGCCCACTTCCCTTCTGCTCTTTCAAACTGCGAGCTATACCCAGAGAAAATCAGCAGCAGATGAATGATGGATGGGCAAAACCTTCATGTGTATCTGATGATCACTACCTGGAGGGTGGCAGGGGAGATGGTGGCCCTAAGCTCACCCTGGCAAGGGCAAGGACAGGGCAGGGAAGACAAGTTTTAGCCATTTAAGCAAGTCTAGTATTTCTACAGTGAGCATATGCTGCTCAAGAACAACCTCCAAGCCAATCAGAAAATTAAAAAAAACCCCAACACTAAGGACGAATTGCTTAAGATAAAAACACCTCTTACCTCCCAAATGATTTTCCCTGACCCTTTGTTGCAGTGCATCTCTCCTCTAAATAAAAACTTGAGCTATTTACCCAGGGTGTGATTTTCATGAGAGCCTGTAGGTGTGTCAAGGCAAGGTCAGTAAGGAGAGAGGACTTTTTTTCTTAAGGCCAAAAATTATAGCTTGGAACAGCCAACTAATATGTTGGTAGGCCCTCAGGTTACCTTCCTGATCTGCAACAGAGGCAAGAAACTGAAAGTCAAACACAGGCTGGGAACAAACATTCCAAGTTAAATATGCTAATCAAGTAGATAATTGGAGTGAAACCACTGCTCACTGCCCCCGAAAGAGGCCAAGAGAGGTTAGTAGGGGTGAATATGGCAAAGGTGCAGAGGGGACAGTTGTCCTCCATGAAAGGCTGAGGATACATAGCACTGAAGCACTAAGACATATCATAAAATAAATATCTTTTCTTGAATTTGTGATTTTTAGGAGCAAGTAGAGAAACACAGCTCCCAGGCCCACCTTTAGAGGCATCCTCTAAGCCTCCATGTGGAATCAAGAGCCCTTCTTGGTGCTCATCCCTTAGAAATGCACATATTAGATCCTAGAGCAACGACGAGTTGAATCCCTGTACTCAAACTTTTCCAGAACTTCCACAAGTCCTTCAGAATTGGCTTTCAGTGGTAAAGTGTCTTTGGGAGGACAAAGCAGAAAGCACTTCATGGGTGCAGCGACACCCTGCAGCACCAAGCCTGGGTAAGGAGGATGACCATCTCTCCCTGTAGACCCTTCCTGTGGACCATCACAGCTATAACACCACCACGATGCTGACGCAAGGCCAAACTCTTTCTTTGCATAGCCTGGAAAGAATGCCAGCAATTTCAACGACGGCAGTCTCCCTGCCCACCACCTCCTGGCTCCATATCCCATACAAGAGAGTTATTTCAAACATTTTCAGCTCCTGGTGAAGGTAGAACTGGGACTGAAGAAAGCATTCGTTAACTCAGTTTTACTCAGCAAGTGGAACAAATTTCATCACCCCCTACAAGTCCATTCTGTTTTCTATTTATACCGCAGCCATTTGGTGCAGGAGTCAGGAGCAGCAGGAACAGGTGATGTAATGCACTGTACAAACAGCATTCTGTTCATACAGTGGGAAAATAAAGTGCATTCTCTTGGTTTCTTTGATCATACTTAAAACAATCAGATTAGAAGTCACAGATAACCGAATACACGCTAGAGATGAAAGGACTCTGGAGAAATAAATCACCCAAAGTTAGATATTAAGCAAGATCTCTCTCTCAACAATCAACTTATCTGTGGAGAGAGGAGGAATGACCATGTGGTTTCAAAATCCTGCCAGACATTTTATTTATTTTTATAATACCATAAAGCTACTCCACCCACTTTTTCAGAATGAACGTTGCATTACACAACACATCAAAGGGACTTTATGGCCTAAATTAAGCAATAAAATAGTTGAGATTGTGCGTTATGCTGAAAATTGGCCGGCGCCTGGTGAGACAGGAGGTGAACACTGTGCCTTCAGAGGACCTGAAGAAAGCTCGGGGAGGCATGGCCTGAGGTCTTAAAAGTGTGTGACACCTGCATTTAATAGACCAAAGTGAAGTCTGAGGCCCTCAGTGCCAGTTGTAACCTTCTCTTGTCCAGGGGATGGTAGTAACACTGAGAAACCCAAAGAAAGGCATAGGGTGTTGGTGCTGGCATGAAGACCTGGTGTAACAGTAGGATATGCTCCATCATGCTCATGACCTTTAAGGTTTGGTTCACAGGCAAAAAGCTCTGTTGGAAGCTTCATAGATGTGGTTTCCTCCACCTCTTACAGCAAGTTTTGATGTGGGAAAAGGAGATGGGAAAATCCAGGGAAGAGCCAGTCTGCAGCATGGCTGCACTTCCCACAATCTGGCCATGTCCTCCTTCTCCCCACCTCCATCAAAATGACACAAAATTTAGAACAAATTAAATGCCCTCTTGAAATACTTTCTGGTTTACATGTATTTTTACTTCCAAAATAACCAGAAGATAGGATATGAAAGAGCAATGTATCTGTGCTAATTGTTTGTTTTCCATCTCTGCTCCTGTCCTTACAGAGAAGGGTGAGAAACAAGAGGAGATTAAGAGAGGAAAAAGCTGGTAGGTACATTGCTTCAGAGCAGGGGCAGAGTTTCCACTGGAGCAGCACAAGAGATGCAAGAAAAGTCATCTTGCAATGAGACACAAGCTGGTGGGTTCCACACACCCCACTGAGTGCATGTTTTCCTTCCCTTCCCACTCTCAAAACAGGGTTTAGAAAAAAGGGAGAAATATTTAATTAATTTGGGTCCTATCATGATTTTCTGTGGCCTGACTCACCGTGTTTGATCTCCCAGAGCTGGTGAGAGGTGTTTGAGCCTGCCCTAGGAGCCCCATGTGCCCCAGCCAAGCACTAACAATGACTAGACAGACTGGAGCGCCACTCCTTCCATCTATCAATAGAGTCACTGTTGGGCGAGCTGACTCACTGCTCTCCCCGAGAACTCTTCGGCACTGCTTCTCCATCAAAAGAGCAAAAATAAAACAAAATAATTCTATGTTTGCAGAGACCGAGCTTAGCAAGAAGAGGGGTTTATTTTAAGGTTTTGTTTTTAGGAGGTTCCTCCAAAGGAAGCCTGCACCGCTGCTTTTTGGGCAGCAGGATCAACAGGCATTCTTGGAGGACACTTTCAAGCAGATCCTGCTTCTAAACTGTGTTCTAAAGGCACAGCAAGGAGGATATTTAAACTTATAGACTGTATGTAAGGAAAACACACATATATATAAAAGTTCTAGAAACTCCCAAGACTGGGAGCAGAGACATTCATAAACCTGCCTTTCTTGGCACAGCATCTCCCAGAACTCCAAAGAGCAATGAGGGATGTGATGTTCATTTTCCCTTTATGCCTCTTCACCCCCTTACCCTGAATGCAAAACCCCAGACTGGCTGCATCAACCTACACCACATCCTCCTCAGCTCCCCAGAGCTGTGCTTGGGCTCAGCACAGCCAAGCCTGGGTGGATATGAAGGAAGGGTAAATGCACCCAGCCCGACATTTCTATTGCTGCTGTAAAACATGAAAACTACTATGAACTAGGGCAAAAAATCCTTCAATAATGTCTAAGTTCAACTAAGTAATAAAGTTTAATGTCCCACCAAGAACAGATGCAGCTTGGGAAGATGAAGACAACGAAAGCTCCAGCATGAGCAAGCTCAACATCAACCCAGAGAGACACAAGTTTTTTGGCAATGCAATATGTTCCCCAGTCAAGTCACCCTTCATTCCACTGGTCCCACACATGCCCTGGTCCTACAGTAATATCAGCACAGTGGGGTCAAGGTTCAGCTGAGCAGCAGCAAAAGGGACACAAAGGCCTGTGCAGACTTGCTGGACTGGGACAAAACACACTCCTGCTCCACCACAGACTCAGAATGACCATGCAAGACCTGTCCTGTGCTGTGCATCAGATCCTAAAGAGAACTGGGACTCTGCATCTCTCTCAGCTTCCTTTAGGATGCTCTGTTTTAATTAACTGATTCCTCTATGGTACTGCTGAAGTCCTACAACACCCTCTGATGCATTTAAGTAAGTAATTCCAATTCAGTCTATTCCTTCCAAAATCTCATGCACTGTATCAGAATGAAGAGATGCCACTACCTTTCTAAAACAAGAGTGCCTCAAGAGTGTTCTAGGAAAGAACCAGTCATAGTTTTGCATATAAATACAGTGTTTAAGGTTTCCAGGTTCATTGAAGGCCTCCAAGACTTTACAGGAGTGACCAGTCCCAGAACAAACAAGTCACCTGATGCAATTACAAGTCAGTGGAGTCTTCAAACTTATCTCAATCAGACACTTTTGATTTCCTGTTTGCAGCCCTGTCAAATAAAAAGCTTTATATTACAGGTAATTATACTTCACAGAGGACAACAATTAAGAAATAGCCAATTACATTTTACAAGCTCAGGATAATCAAAAGCTTCCTCAAATATCCAGGCTTGCAACAAGCCCTTAGAAATGGCAACTCCCAACAAATTGCAGGCAATTTAGGGCAATTTACACAGACAACATATTTTCCCTATCTGTGCTTAAAACCTTCAAACTCAGTTCTGAAAAACACAGAAGGAGTTCCTGGAATGGTACACTGCTCATTTCTAAAAATAGCACCTGGTCCATTCCCACCTTTGCTGGCCCTGAAGGTGAGATGCAGGACCAATGGTCACTGCGCCAGAGAGAATTTCACCACCAGGAAACCAGATTTTAGGTCAGATATTAAAAAAGATGGGAGGATTCCAATGTGCATACCAACAACATAAAAAATCCCTTCCTTTTGTTGTATTAAAAAAACACTTGATTTTAATACCACATAATTTAAGCCTTATGTTTTTTAAAGGAACAGTCACCTTTTTTATTTGTAGCCTAACGCACAGCTCCCACACAATGCACAAGAAACAGGATCAAACAGCAAATTAAAAATGATTAAATGACTGGGAGGAAAATAAACACACCTCTCTCATTTTTAAAGTTCAACCTTTTAGAAATGAGACTAAAAACACCCCTAGAGGTGCAGAAGAGGACAGACAGACAAGGATAGGATCTAGCATAGATGACTGTTACAGTATGGCTGCCCCATCCTTTACTTTTGATGTATTTATTTTTGTAAAAAAAAAGCTTTTGGCTTGATGGAACTGCACTTTTACCTCAGAGCAGTGCTCTCATATTGTACTTCACGATTCTTTGCAGGGATGGCTCCCTGTCTCCTTGCCACCAGTCCATTGTTAGTACCACCATCACAGCTCTACCAGCATCTGAAGTTCTGCTGGTTTCATTGTTGTGTAAAAGCTGATGCAGTTCCTCAGACATGCCTGTGACAGATGAGGATCTGTTTGGAAGTTCACTAAGAACTAGAATCAGAGGTATTAGATGGAAGAGACCTCTGAAGGAGCAGAGAAGTCCATCCTCCAGCTTGAAAGGGGAATGCTGTCAGCACCAGGTATAAGGTGGACATGGCTCATGGCCACGTACTGAAAACATCAGTATTTTAGGAAATCTGGTGAGAGAGGTTAAATCAGGACATGGAGCTGGAGCTTTTGGAGAGGGACTAGAGGAGGGCCACAAGGACGATCAAGGGCCTGGAGCACCCCTCCTATGAGGACAGCCTGAGAGAACAAGGTTAGAGTAGACATAAGGAAAGTACTTCTCCTTGAGGGTGGTGAGACACCATGATCAGCAGGTCCCTGGCCAACACAGGGCCACACCATGTGCCCTCTTCTCTGTCCCACCTCCTCAAGCCTGGATCACTGCAGGTCATGGCCATACTCCCTGTCTCCATACTCACTCCAGCACCTCGGAATAATTTTCCATCCCTGAAGCCCTACTCTCTGGCTCAAGATTCATGCTTAAAATGCAGTAAAGCAGATGAGAAATGGAGGTCAGCAAGGATGAAATCCAGCAGCCCAGCACAAATAAAAACCATGGCTGCAGTGTCACTTGGGGAGGGGGACCTGGTGCAGAAGAGTGCCCTGAAAATCTAGTTAAAATACTAGAAGGAACTTATTACTCAACATAGAATTTAGATGCAAGATTAAAACAAAGGTAAAAAACTTCATTTTCAAACTATATGTCCACCAATGCCAACCACATGGAAAGACACCAGCTCCACCAGACTCCAGGACTGTTTAGTTTGTCAGAGAAACCAGTGTTACAAACCCAGTTCACACTCAGCTGCTGCTCTGGACAGAATGTAATCCTGTTTGACAAACCTGCCTGTTTTATTAAAGTAACAAGTTAGATCATTTTGGATGCTTGCTCTTAAAATCCTGACTTTGCTTACTTGGCATATAAATGTGCATATATAAAATTTTAAAAGAAAAACTGGTTTTAAAATTCAGATTTTAAAGGAAGCACATTTTTCTTCCCTGCTAATTGCCTTCTGTGGCTTGGCAACACCTCTGTGGACAATAGGTGTTTCTGCCACTACTGTCCCATTTAGAAGGAGAGGTTTGGCTCCAGTCCTACCCTCTTTCTTCAGCTCAGGCTCCAGGATGATTTCCAAGGCTGGGAAGTGAGTGGATTATGCTACTCTGTACCACCTGAGGCAACACACTACACCCAAGTAGTCCACAGCCCAAGATGGGCTACCTGGGAGGGTTTCTGACACCGCTGGTGCCAAGCCACAGGCAGCAATTAACAAAGAAAAAGGGTTGCTCACAGCTTGACTGCTAGCAGTGTGGTTGATGGCTCCAGAAAGAAGAACCTACATGAGGTGAGAAGTACAGCAATTCCATGTGGAGTTGACTCAGAGCATCACCAGCAGGGATCAAAATCCAGATGACCTTGCTGACTCCAAGCAACTTTTGACTCCCAAGAGTATCCTACCAATGGAGAGGCCAATCCAGCAAGCTGCAGGATGCACTGACTCCCCTGAGCAGGCAGAAGACCCACAGGCAAGCACCAGAGGACTACAAGAGCAGCATCTTTGAGCAACCTGGTCTAGTGGGAGTGATCCTGGCCCATGGCAGAGGAGAAGAGCTCTAGCACTGCATCAAGAAAGCAAAACAGATTAAGATGGGGCCAGATGACTTTTCTGCCAAGACTGCTGCAGGATCAGAAAAGCCTCCTTGAGTTTCTCTGCAGGCAGCAGGGCTCAGCCACAGACGGGTCAGAACAGGCATTGGGGTTTTAGCCCTCCAGAAATTTTGCTCATCTCTTCCATCCAAGCAGCATGGAGCTTGTGTGGTGAACTCTCCTGGGGACTGGGGGCACCCTGCTAATAGTCAGAGAACCAACCCATTGATGTGGGACATGCCTCACACCTTCTCCCTGCTCTACTGTAGTGCAAGAGGTGCCTGCACCATGCCTTTTGCTGGAGGAAAAACGCACCTTGGGCCTGATGAAACTGGAAGGCGTTGCTGGCTGGGTGGTGACAGCCACTGCTGTGCCAGCTGCCCTCCCGGCCACGTGGGACACAGCCCTGCCCTGCGCAGATGCTTATCTGGGCCAGTGAGTTGGGCAGAGTGCTATGTTAGCCTAAAAACAACAACAACCTCCAACAGTTTTCAGGCAGTTCACTCTAGCACCTTCCCAGCTGCAGAGAGGGAGAGAAGTATGTGAAAAATGCCCATCTCTCAGCATGAGCTGCCTTCTCCAGAACACTGCAGCGCTTAAAAATAAAAACACTGAGTTTTGCCCAGATAGGCAGAAAACACTGGTGATGACATAGGAAAAGCAGAGAACCCTCCAGCACCCTAGCAGAGGTTGCTGCCAGCCTGCCACATCTGGCAGAGAACATCTAAAGGAACTTCTTCCCCAGAGCACCACAACACAGTACTGGAAGAATGCAGAAAGAGGAGAGCAGACAAAGCCCATAGCTCAGCTGTGGTTACTGCTCCACAACCTGCCCACCAGTCCCATCAGCATATCTCTGTTATCCAGCTGCTACAGGCTTTGTCACCTAAACCTACACAAATCCACACAAAACAGTTATCAGAATGGCATGAGCCTCAGCACCTTCCCTGTGGCCACTGCCATGACTGCCACCTCCCCAGTGATGGCCAGCAGAGACGAAGATGTCCCTTTGAAGGGATTTAGATCTGGAGCACCCACCACCACCATACTGCTGTGACAGGCATTTACTCAGGTGCATAAACATCACAGATGGTGGATGCCAGCCTTGCAAGAATTCTCCTCCAAACGGGAGAATAAATTCAACATGCTTTAAATAATTACAGATGAATCATTCGAAAAAAAACTTTCAACATTTTATCTTTGGCTGCTGACACCAGTGGGGCAGCTGTTTTGTTTTTAATGCAATTACACACTCCCACCCACCTGTACTCTCAGTGGGCAGCAGTTACTGCAGGTAGCAGAAAACCCAGTGCACAGGCTGATGTTTCCTTTTGGCCTTTGGAAGTGACAGAACGGTTAACACAAAACTTAATTTATTTGAGGTGGGAAGGGGAAAGAAAGGCCGCAAGTGAATTTCCCTTAGCAGCCTGATAGTCCCCACCCAGAAACCTGCACACAAAAGAATACACTGCCTTTTAAACTGGTAGGTTAGGTCTGAGACCAGAGCGAAGGTTTGTCAACCATGACAAGCTACAGCTTGTTTAACAGCAGACTGGAGGGTTGAAAAGTCTAATAAAACCAAAGGGCCTTCCATAACAAAGCTGCTTAAGGAGAACATTCACACCCATCCAGCAGGGTTTTCCCCACCCCCCAAACACGCACAAGTATTTGGAGCCGCTAAAGTGAGCAAATCACACCAAAACCCAGCAGAGAGAAACCAAAGCCGGAAAAAAACTGAAGTGAGCAATAAGGAAGATGCTGAGAACAGGCAGAGTAACAGAGCACAGGAGGAGATAAGAAGAATGCTGCATGACCTCCCATCACTTGGATTCCTTCCTAAAATAGACACTTTGGTCTGACCACAAGGTCTTGTGCAAGACCCAGTGGGTGAAGCTGCATGACCTGTTATCTCTGGGATAACCAAGGGAAAGTTTTTCCCATGCCCATTTAGAAAGCTTTCCCTCTTCAGAAGGAGGAAGGTTTATGAATGGGCTTATAGCAAGTTCATCCAGCCCCTTCTGAGAAAGACCCAAGCCCACCATTTGGGTTGGGTGGGACGCTTGGCCTTCCAGTTGGGCTAATTTCCCTGTCCAGCACCAGTCATGTCACCCCCAGGTCACAAACTTCACTGCATATACCTGGAGGGGAAAACCACAATGTGACAAATCCTACACTGCAGTGACACACCCATGCATCTTTGGCTGCCCATTCCCATCTTGTTTCAAGCTCATCCATTTTTGACAGCACTGGTCCATCTTAAAGAACAAAGAGGGTAGAGGGAGCCTTTTCAAAGAAGCTTTTCTAGAAAGAAAAAAGCTTCCCTAAATATGCAAGAGATTCAAAGACACATTAAACATAAATACTTCCACAACAAAGACAGCACTTCTGCTCTTTCTTTTCCTGCCATTGCTTTGAACCAAGCAGCAAAGGGGTGATAGTCTTCACCCAACCCCAGCAGATGAGCAGAATACAGAGGCTGCACACACCTGAGTGTACCAGTACCAAACAGCTTTCCTCCCTGGCCTTGCTCAATAAGGAACATTTTCCATTTCCTAGGAAATAAACATTATGACAGTCACATGGACCGAATTAAAAGTACAAAGACAAGGCTTCTTAGCCAAAGACCCCAACTTTTTATTAAAAAAATACATGCCCTGTGGAAATCCAACCTGGGTAGGCCCAGAAGGAGAGCAAATAGGTTCCAAGGTCATGTTTTATAATCTTTTGAAGCAGGAATGAAGCTGATGTCCAAAGGAGGCATTTTGTGCTGCAATCTGTACAGAGCTTCCTTTTCTCCAGCACATTGCCCATCCTGCAGAGCAAGAACTTGCTGTCTTTGCTCAGGCACTCTTATTTATACACAATACAGCCCTTGTGCAGGAGATCAAGCCTGTATTTCATTGATTTGACATGATAGTTAACCTGTGAACTTTGCCTCTGCTAACAGAATAAATTCTATTTGTTGATTCTTCTTTTTGGGATCCTGGAGGGTAACAGGCGTTCCAACCCCAATCTCATTTGCATGTCTGGTGCCAAATGGTTTTACAGCTCTCAGTGCCATGGGGCAGAGTCAGGCCAAAGTTAATCAAGCCCAGTAGCTACAGCTCTCTCCCTGGGTCCTACAGCTCTCCTGTGATTTGAACTTTGCTTGTGAAAGCTTGGAGAGGACCCCAGCTAACAAACCATGGGTCTCATGTGAATATAGGCACTGGCCAGAGCTCCCAGTTTGGCTGCCTGGCCCAGGTTAACAGCAATGGCAGTACAAGGAAGCCCCTCTTCCATATAAATCTCATCCAGTCTGTCCAGTCTGGAAAGCTGAGGGTTAGCCAAGAAAAGGACTAAATGATTGAATCTATTGAATGCTAAAAGCAGTGTTTTTCAGCAGGGCTTAACCCACTCTAAATGCAGGCTGGTGGAAAAAAAAGGCAACCCCAGCTCCTCACACCTACAGCTCTCCTCCTTCCAGCACCAGCCTCTCTCTGAACCTGCAGAAAAATGACAGAACTGCTAAATTTCTCCAGAGAAGGAAGAGAGGAATGAGACTTTTCAGTTTACAGGACAGGGAGTATGTGGGGGGCAGAGGGCCAAAGGAAGGATAAAACACAGTAGCTTCTTGTCATTAGTTCTAGAGGTGGGACCAGGGACCAATGGAAGGTCCTGGTACTCGCCAGTAGATCTCACTGGGTTATTTCAAAGATGTTTTTTCCTTTAGCTATAGTTTTCCCTCCTTGTACAGTTTTTCATAAGGAGATGTGGAAGCTATTTATCTATGAGATTTATCTATGTTTTAGGTCTGCTAAAGACCTAAAAGTTTGCAGTTTAAGGACAAGTTGTCACTTGGGGGTCACAAGACTAAAAATTTCAGGTGTTGCTGCAAAAGCACACTCTGGAGTTTTCAAAGGTAGAATCCAATTTCCACCTGGATTTTACAGAATTTGGATAATCTGAATTAAAGCCTAAATTATTCTAACTGAATTACAGCCATAACAACAGTGATGAACCCAGACCAGGGTGTAATTTTTGAACACGACAAAAGACACTTGGCAGTGGGGAATGAGAAGATGCCCATCTCCAAAAAAGACCTTCTCCATAGGTGGCAGAAAGGAACAAGAAGATTACTATCTCCAGAAGAGAGCTTTCCTGACTTGCCCAGATGGATGAGCAGGGGATTCAGGGCTGCACCAGACAAGGGGCATTTCTACCCCACATGAGCAGGGATGGTACCTGGAGCAGCCCAGCCCTGAGCCACGTGTGTACAGCAGGAAAAACAAGCCTCTTGACAAATGAAACAGCCCAAAACCACTTGACTGCTGGGGCTGGTGTACTTCCAGGAGGACAGTTTTTTCATATAGTCCAAAGTAGTGCTTCCAAGGCTGCAATTAGCTAATTACCTGCATTAGGATGGATACTGTCAGATTCATTTTATCTCCTCTAATATTACTTCACTTCCAGCTCCCCTCCACAAACCCAAAGGCAGCTCTGATAGCCCACTGCCACAGAAGAGGTTGGTAAGACAAGGACAACCAGCCTCAACGCTGGGACAGCACAACACTGGCTGCTCCTGCTGCAGGCAGAGCAAAGTCCTGCTCTCCACCAAGTGTCAGGTCTTTTCAGAAAGATTCTCGGAATTATATTCACCAGTAACTTGACTGTTTTAATCATTTCAATTACTGTGACTAAAACCCTTCAATCGGAACAAAACAGGGAAAAAATAACCCACTCTCCTCCTGAAACAGCCTGCCTAGCCTAACAGACCATACCAAATCGTGAAGGTTTTTGCTTTTGTAGGCTTCACATATTTCATTTAATGCAGATAATTAACCTCAGTTTCTAATTTCAAATCCTCTGCATAAGGAAGTGAAGTGATTGAATACATTCACTGACAGATGGAAAATTAAAATATTACTCCAGCTTCTGCATGTAGCTCCAAAGACAGGGCCTTGCAAAAGATCTTTCTTCTTTTATTTGACTGATTAACTGTAATTTTCTTAATGGATTTAAGGATGAGCCTAATAATCCAATGATATCCTAAATCAGTTCCTGGAAATACCAGCACCTCTGCTCTGAGGCGGGTTTTTTTTTTTTTTTTTTCTTTCTTTAAACACAGCAATTTCTGCACTACACATACAGCTGCATTGGAAACTAGATTTTCCACTGATTCTAGTAAAATTAGGTCCATGATTTACTCTGAATGCAGGGTGACTGCACAACTGGCCTTTGACAGTGCTCTGACTTCTGGGAGCACCTCCTGAAGGCCCAAGCCCAAGAATGACCATGACTGTGGCGTGTTCTGGCAGCCAGCAACCAGAGAGAACTTGCTGCATGGCCTTGGGAAGGTAGAGAAGTCATCAGGTCTGCCCTAACACCAGGCCAGTGTGTGTTCCCCCAGCACCCCCACAGCCTTCACAGTCTCTTTTCCACCAAGAAAGCCTGGCGTAACAGGATTTCACAGTCTGTCTCAATAGTTAATAAATCCAAGATCTAACAGACTATTAAAGGAAAACATCCAAGAGGCAGTCATTTTTAAAATGTCCAATGGTAACTAATTATTCAAGGGATTAGTCTATTATAGTGACAACAAAGAAATTCTTAAGACATAAAGCCAAGTTGAAGCTGAACGTCAGATCAAAACCAAGGTGCGCCCAGCTCCATGGCCCACCTCCTGGGTGCCCTTCTCAGCACTTTGCAGGCAGCTCAGTTCTCCCTTCAGCATTTTAGCAACCAATTCTTTCTAAAGCTGGCAGAACCCAAACCAGCCCTGTGCTCAAAACACACTATCTCATGATTTGTGCCCTTATTGTAAGTGCACATCATAACAAGAACAGATGGGCTGTGGCTCTGCTGAACCCAGCCATGAAGCTCTCCAAGAACGGATTCCTTCCCCTCTGGTGACCTAGGCAGCTTCATGCTCCTCATGGAGACAATTTTTATCTCCCATGTCCACTCTGATCCTCCCTGGCACCAAAAAAGGAGGATCTAACTTTTCTACTGGTAAAAGACTGTGTCACCCAAATAAAATGCAATTACAGGAAAATAAAGCTGCTGTTTGCTAGAGGAGGAAAGAAAACGCTCTCCATTTATCAAAAGAGAGTGCTAAAAGCTTTAACTACCTGTCTTTAAAAAGAAGGCAAAGCACCAATCCATAACCAAACAGCAACCTAGGCCACTTCTTCATCTTGATTTGTGTAGAGGCAAAGCTACAGGCACAAAAGGTATTCTCTTCTTCAAATAAAATCCATTTCAAAACTTGGCAACTGCCTGTATAAATACTTCACAGGGTCAATGTAAGCATTTCCACACACAAGTTTCATCAGCTTAACAGTGTATTTTAAAAAGTTGGCATGACTTCTGTGCAAAAACACCATCAGTCTGTCTCTTGTGTATCTTATAACGCTGGAGACACTAAATCACCACTTAGCACCATTAGTGCCAGACTCCACCTCCCCACTGGACTCGGGGACTTCTCTCAGGTACAATGCAAAATCAAAACCATTACTCTTTAATTTATTTACCTTAAATTTGGAAATAGCCACACATGCCAAATAGGTTTGTATTGGACTCAGTAGTTTTAATTCAAGTTAAGCCTCCAAAACTCTTCCAAAACATTCTGTACCTCTTTTTTTTTCCAGCAGTCCACCTCTCCTGAAGCTCAAGTAGATGAGCTCCAAGGCTCACAGGCTCCTTCTCCAGTCAAAAGAAGCACTGGTAAGACAGTAACACATGTCTTGAAGTGTTCAAACACAGACAGGTCCTGCATAAGCCACTGTGACTTCACATCCCGTTTTCCACCTGTTTGGTCCAATTAATACCAGTTCCTTCACCCACAGCCTTGAGTCAGCAGTGTGCAATTTAATATTTAATTATGAACAAAGCGGCAAACCTCAAAATTAGGTCTGCCACCTAAATTTCAGCTTCTTTGTGATGCAGTCCCAGCTTCTGACCGCTGGACCGTTGATGGAGTGATCCCACACTGTCCCTGAACCAGCCTACACTGCTCCTCTCCATGCTGTGACTCCCTGTTGCATTGTCTCTGACCAGAGGGTGTCACATCCCTCTACAAGCTCCTTCAGTCTTCTCTCCACTTGTTTTCTCTGTGAACTCTGCTAAGAAGCACCATGGCTTGTATGTTTTGTGGAGAGCTGCTCTCACTCGTGTGCCAGGAGGCTGCCACTATCTGTGCACAAACATAAGGACCCTCCTGGTGATTTCTACCAGCCATCCTTTTTATTTGAACAACCAGCACTTCCAAAAGGCCATGAGCTCATTCAGCCCAGCAATCTGGAAATTAAAGCTTAGATGATGAAGCCAGTTTCCTTTAAAAAATACATATTTAAATTACACATAAATAAAAACACCCGTTCAGTAATTTCTCCATCCATGCCTACCAGCTCCACCACAATATTCCCTGATGGGCAACAACCGAAGACCTCACCCACCACCACATGTTCTCTCATCATCATCCTCCAGGTCTCCTTTCTAATCTGTGTACATAATGACATGGGTTAAAATCCAAAACAACTGGCAGAGCCAACCTACATCTGCCAGCTTGCTGGTCTTTCAGAGAAGACCAAAGCAGAGCTGTTCACACATGACACCAGATGCTCTTCCTGTTTCCCACCACGGGAAGATAGTAAAAGGTAATGGCTGTGAGTGCTGCTCCCTGATGTTTTGGGAATGGGAGAACCCCTTTCCTGTGTGAAGCTAGTAAGACAGCAGGAGAAACCCACACTGATGAACAGAACCACAAGCTTTCCCCACCAAACACCAAATTTCCAGCTTTTAGACATGTGTGTTTTACTGGAGCTGCTGAAAACCAGGCTGCAGGGTGGTTCTCAGGCACAGGTTTAATTTCTGCTCGTCGGATCTGAGGAACGCTGTCCCGGGGTGTCAGAAGAAGGTTAATGAACGATTTAGCCACCCTCACAACCACGTTAGTGTCACTTTCGGAAGCTGCCAGTTAATGCCTGAGATCTTCGGGGGTTACCCTCTTTGAAGTTCACTGATCCATAACCAATGTCCAATTAATTTGCAGGAGCCTAACTATAATGACTATTGGCCTTTTCCTACACATACAAAAACACAGTGGGTAACGGCGATGCTTTTGGCTTCAGGATATTCTCACATACACACGCACATTTGCACACCTTCAAACTCTCCAGAGTTAATTGGGTTGTCTTCTGCCCTTTGAGGAAGTTTTCACATTTGCTCTCCCGAGAGCAGAGCCACTGTGTCAAGATTTATGAACTTTCTGCTGCAAAAAAAAAATTGGAGCTAATTCAAGATGCTCATTTGCTAACAGAGAAATACTTCTGCCGCATTTGCTCAGATTCCTCTTTATTTAGGGTTTCCATGGAAGCCAAGGAATAGAAGTTCAATCTTGGGAAGATTAAACAGGCCCTCAGATATAATGCAAAACAGCTTATTTCAACATTTCCCTCAAGAACAGAAATGAGAAATTCTTCCACACATATGCAAGAAGAAGGAAAAAAAAGAGGTTTGTGGAATTTTTCAAAATAAATTTGGATCTAGCCTTCCAAATGCTCCACTCAGCTATCGCCTCTTGCTGCAAGAGCCTCCAGCACTGCAGTTCAGGTGAGAAGGTAAAGAAACACAAAAAAGTCTGCAGGATAAAAAGATGCCACAGCTTAAAAACTGGCTTATTCAAGGCAGTTATTGCCATACAGCATTCAGGAAGTAAGTTAATTCAACCACAAGGTCTTGCACAAAGAGGAACAATCACCTCATAAATTAGTATCTCAGCAGATTTTTTTAGAATAAAGAATGTAGCAATTGCGCAGCTTGGCAGCATCTTCCATGGTAATGCTCTGGACACTACAAAAGCTGACATACCAACGATGAAAAAATAAAATAAATAGCTTATCTGCAGTTACTCTGGGCTGAGAAATGACTCCTACTCTGGCAAGAATGGCCAATGTTTCCATGCCTTCCTACCCCACAGGTCAGTGGAGTGTCAGCAGCCACAATGACAGGCTGCTGGACACTACAAATTAAGAGCAATGCATTTTATTCAGACCTCCATCCCCCAGGTAAAGATTTATTTCACATTGTTCCAATCTGGTATGAAAATGCCCAAGACTAAGGAGCTCCACTCCAAAATACATCCATTTCATAGTGAGTTTCTTAACCATTTTGAAGTCTGGCAGAGATACACTGAGATAACAGATAAAGTGTGTTTTTTTCCTGCGGAGAAGGTGCGCTTTGGAGGGGAGAAATGCAGTGCTGCAGGTGGGATTTTGCAACCTGCTCCGGTAAGGAAACTAACACAGCCAAAACTTAAATAAATTATTGTAAATCTTAAAGCCGTTATCACTTAAATTAAATAAAAACCTCCAAGGGTAGACTTTTCTAATCCTTCACTTATGGCAAGTACCCGACCGCTTGGTGAAAGTGCACTTCAAGAAACATTCAAGGATTTTATTAACTCCACAGGAAAGTCCCAGGACCCTGGGATTTTGTTTTCCCGACTCACTGATTAAAACAGCAGGGGGTCCACATGAATTTCCCCCTTTTTTCTATTCCTGTCTCCCTCAAAGTTTCACATGCAACATCCCCCTCCACCTCAAAAAATCTGTAAGGAAACAAGAATCAAACCCAAAATATTTCTCCAGCTGAAAGGCGCCGGAGACCTCGCATGGGGTGGGATGTGCTTCCAGCTGCCAGCCCAAAGGGACAGCTGGGGGAGATTAAACACAGAAATGCTTCTCATAAGGAAGGCGCCTTTGAAGAGGACAGTTCAGCTACTTCATTTCGTAATCTTTCACAAAGCGTTAGATTTTAGCCTAAGCAGGTCTTAAAACAAGGAGATTTTATTTAAAAAAAAGAAAAAAGGAAAAAAAAAAAGTAGGAATGTGTTCTGGCCGGGTTCTGTTGATTCAGCAAAGGTTAGACACACACACGCTTATTGATCCCAGAGAGCTCCCTGCTAAGTTAATTGTCTGGAATTTTAACTGAGCTCTCAGCAAGTTTCAAAATCCATGTTGGCTGGAAGTGGGTGGGGGACACAGGAAAAAAAAAACCAGGCTGCAAAACTCTGCAACTCCTCCAGTTAAAACCAAATAAACCAAACAACAAAAAAACCCAGCAGCAGTCACTTTGATGAAGCGAAAAGCTGCGGCAGGGGAATGGTTTTAACTGGATTTGATGATTCTGACTTTAACACGGCCAGAACTCAGTGCTGAGAATCTTGTGTGCAGAGTGTCTCTGTTATCAGAGAGTCCTGTGAATCCCACCTCACCGATAAAAACATGACAGAGGTGAGCGAATCTCCTGCACAGGCTGCGCAGCCTCCGCTTGGAGCTCATCAAGACAATTTCCTGGTGAATTTACAAGAACTTTTTATTCACTCGCCTGCGTTCCTGTAACTGAACACCGAGGTTCTCCTGGTGCAGGCTCCAGCCAACCTGCAACTGCGGCTCGCCCAACTCCCTGTGTGCACAGCAGGACATGAGCTTCCCACCAAGCCCCACCTGCCTCTCCTGGAGAGGAACATGCTGCAGGGATGATACAGGGCAATCAGACAGGAATTACCACAGACGTCCTTAAAATAACCTGCAACTAATACCAACTAAAGCTTCGCATTCCACTAAAGCATCCAAACAACCTCATCCTGCAGAGAAGTGTGTGCACCCCACCACCCAAGCTCCTCCAAGGCTTCCCATCACCTCCCGGCTCTGGTGGTTCCCGGCTCTGTTCCCCAGGGACACCCCGCGGTAGGGACACTGTCCCAGCGCTGCCCTACCTGAATTCCCTCCCCTCGCTGTACCGCCGGGCCGAGGTGGCACGTTGGGTGGCTGTCTCCAGGAGCAGCTTCTGCGTCAGCCTGCTGGAGGGTGCCGAGTCCCTGCTGGCCTCAGGCTCAGCCTCTTGGTCATATTTCCACTCCTCATCCTCGTTGAGAGTCGGCAGATAACCGGGTAACCCTTTACCTGTCCCGGACCCCGAGCTGGGATCACTATAAATTTTGGGACTTTCCCCACCTGTCCTAGTGTATTCCAAATAAATATCCGACTTAAGGAACAAAGGGTAGGTGTTGTCTTCTATCATGCACTGAATCTCTGTTTGGGCCTGGTCAAACATGTCGGGGTCAATCTGCAGTTTCACGACACAGTCTTTGATGAAGCTTTTTGTGGCCGGTTTGATCTGCCGGGACACAATGCCGTTGTTGTCAAGGATGTATTTTTTGTAAATGGCTTTCGCCAGCTTGAGTCTTTTTTCCTCATTTGCCACGCACGGCTCCAGCTTCCTGAAGCCACTGCAGGCAAACCAGAAGTCCAGCAGATCTGCACAGTCCTCCTGTTTCAGGAAAGTCCTGAAGAGATTGATACCATCTTGATCATCCAGCAAAGAGTGCAGCGACTCGGCCCACTTCAGGTAGGGTGGAGTTGGCGAAGCGCTCCCCTCGGGCTCATACCCCAAATCCAAATCGGAGCGTCGCGGGGTCGCCGTCGATGTCTCATTTCTAACCACATCGCTTTTACTGGAGTAGAAGCTGTGGCTAACTGGCCTTGGGTCTGTGGACACGAGTTCCCCCTCCTCGCCAGGAACTGGTGGCCTCGGAGCATCTTCAGTGAAGCTTCCTCCAAGGTCCAAGGGGAAGCCTTTCCCTTGGATATTCATTTTTCCAACCTTTGCTTGCGCAGGAGCAGCAGGGGATGAGCTCAAATCTCAAGCCACTGATACCTGTAGCTCCAAGGTGAATGTGTTTGTTTGGCTGAAAGTGAGGAGAGAAAAAAAAGTGAGTGATATTGTAACTACACACTCAAAGCACTAACTTTGCTCTGTGCCAGTACTGCATTAATACCTCTTTTCCAGCAGAATCAAAGGCAAAGCTCTTAGCAACATCCAACAGCACAGAATCAGGCTCAACCAGACACCCTCTAAAAATGGGAGTCATGGAGCATCCCAAAACTATACATCCAGCATTTGGCATCACTGATACAGCCGGTGCGATGCTAAAACTGTGTCCGACTTCCCAACATGGCAAGGTGGTTTTACAGGACCCTGGGATATGGCAGTGCTTACATCCAGGAAATCTATGCTCAGGTACAACATGGTGCCATGGGACACATGCTATCTCCTGCACTGCCATCAGCCTCTCTGCACAGCCCACTTGAACAGAACATGCACCAGATCATACCAAGGCAGCATGCTTTTATCTGGCCACCAATCTAACTAATGCTCATCCCCTGACTGGAATTCAAGGCCTGTAAAAAATATTTTGAAAGAATATCCAGTTAGCCCCCAAAGCGAGACTGCACCTTAATCAAACACAGGTGGCTTTCATACACTCAAGTGACATACCAGCATCACATTCCTCCCAAATCCCTGTGTTTCAGAGACATGCTGTGTCGCCTCATCTAGCTCTAGGGAAATCCAGATGCATAGCTGACCCCAATACTTTTGGGCATCTGGATTGCATTCCTCCTTCAGATGGGCATGTTAGCACAGGAGCTCAGCTTTGGCACTGGTTTTCAAACACAGGGCCTGGAGAAAGGATTCACTGACGCTAACAGCGCCGTGCTACGAGCCTGGGAAAATTTCAGGTCATCAAAGGTAGCTGAGAAAACTATCTTGAGAGTCAAATCTGATCAAGTGCAGTGTTTTTAAAGAAAAGCAATGAACCAATATGGAGAATAGGAGGGAGGTGTGGGGAAGAAGAGCAAAGACAATCCCCCAAGCCATGACTTCTGCTGCTCAACAGGGTAACCTCATGTTTTTCAAATCAGTGGCCAAAAATCTGTTTTATAAAACAGTACCTGCCTCAAAGCCCTGGCATCACAAAGTCACACAAATTACTCCTCACTCCACCTTGACCCAACCGCATGTGAAGTTGCACCAGGGAGGCACAGCTTAGCTCAGTTCCCCTCCCAAACCTTGTCCTGCTCCAAGGAACATTAACTTCACTTGAGAATGCCCTCCCATCTTCCTCCTGCTCCTTCACTCCCTCAGGGAACCAAGACCAGCCACCTATGCCGTGCCTGACCTTACAAGCCCATGACCACCGTCCCCGTCCTTACAACCCTCCTATGGCCACCATCGTACCCATCCAAGGCCACCACAGGGCACATCCTTACATCCACCTATGGCCACCGCTGTACCCACCCTTACACCCACCACGGCCCCTACCTTAAATCCCCTATTGCCACCACCACGCACGACCCCCATGGCCATCGCCGTACCAGACCTTCCAGCCCACCTGGGCACCCCGAACAAGACCGGCGAGCAGGGCCAGGCCCCGTCTGCCCACCCTGCTCGGTGCAGGACCCAGCCCCTGCTTCCCGGGGAACGGGGGATGGTTTTTGGGTGCCTTTCACCACGGCTGCGGATGCGAGCGCGGGCTGGCACCCACCTCCCGGCGAAGGTGGCCAGGGTGCCGGTGACCCCAACAGCCATTGTTGAGGCCTGGCTCCTCGCCCCGGCCGGGGGTAGCCCCGCGGGGTGCCCCCACCGAGAGCCGCTGGAACGAGCGAGCAGTGCGGCCGGG
>VZTY01028959.1:75187-85976 GCA_013400935.1 Turnix velox
GAGCGGGACCGGTCCGTCCCGGCCCTCCCCGGCCCGAGGGAGGCGGTGCCAGGGGCACACGGGTGCCGCGGCTTTGGGGTGGGAGCCCGTAGTACCCGGACCCCGCTCCTGCTGGTACCGGCCCCGGAAGGCCTTGAGACCCCGAGAGCTGTGGGTACAGTGGCAGCCGGCTCCCGGAGGCCTCAGATCCCGGCGGCCCCCAGCAGACGGCCGAGAGCTGGGGCGCTGTGGCTACCGGCTCCCGGAGGCCTCAAGGCCTGGGGAATACTGACACAGGGGGGCTACAGGCCCCGCAGGCCACAAGCCCCCGGGAACTCCAGGCTGAGGGTTGGGATATGGCAGCTACTGGCCGTGGGAGGCCCCGAGTCCTGGGTAACCCCGTCAGGTGGCTGAGGGTCCAGGTATGGCGGCTACCAACCTCTGCAAGTTTCCTATGAGCCCTGAGCCACGGCTCTGGACATGGCTACTACGGGACTGTGGAGACCCAATACTGGAGGTAGCCCTGAGCTGACAGTCTGTGCATGGTGGCTGCTGACCCCTGGAGGGCTGGAAGCCCCCAGCACATGGCCAAGCCTCAGAGCTGGGCTGGGTCAAGGGCTCACACCTCCAGAGCTTGCTCTGGGCAAGGGGAGACCCACAGCAAATTCCATCTCAACTGGAGTAAAAAGTCTTTACTCTGTGGGTGGCAGAGCCCTGGCACAGGCTGCCCAGAGAGGCTGCTGACTCTCCTCTGGGAGATATCTCCTCTGGGATAGTTCTAACCTGCCTGGACGCCTTCCTGTCCAACCTGCCCTGGGTCACCCTGCGTTTGATCTCCAGATGTCCCTTCCAACCCCAACCACTCTGTGATTCCTCCAGTCACCCTGGGCAGGGCATGGCTTCATGCTTAGGAGACCTCCAAGACCTGGCTTGGCTTGGCTTGGCAGAAAGGGAGCCACCTCCAAAGCCACGGCTCCATCTGCCATCCAACAGTGTGTCCCTCTGCCCACGAGGGACTGCCCATGGGTGGACCCAGGGATGGAGAAACATGGCGGCTGCTCCACCACCACCACTTGCCTCCAAAAACCGACTAGAGACGGTTTAAAAACCGCGGCCATGCGTCCTGCTTCTCTGAGTTTGCCAACTCTGCGGTGGGGAGACATGAGGGGACTCGCCAAGAGGTGGCAGTGTATGGACTGAAATGGGTCAAACAAGGCTGAGACTCCCTCGAACAGCGGCGGGGAGCGTGTCTTACCTCAAAATGGTTGGCTGCAGGGAGTGACGGGACATTACAGGAAGAAGAAAGGGACTATCAGATGCTGAGGTTGAAGAAGAGAAGCGGGACAGGGAAATGCAGAGCCTGCTTTTTCTCTGGTCAGCCCCGATACACTGAGCCAGGCAGATCCCTTGGTAGCACCCCAAAAGCTCAACGTGCAAACAAGTCACAAATAAATCCTCTCAAAATCAGAGTTTACCCAAAAAGATTTCTTCTGGGGATGCTTTGTAGGTCTTGAGGCAATTATTCTACTGCCTGTGCCTGTTTCCATGCGTTTCGGGAAAACACTTCTGGAAATGTACAGTGTTCTTTTCCCAGCTTGCTGTGAAGGATGCTTGGAGCTGATTTGCATGTAGCCATGCAACACTGATCTCAGGCATAATACTAGAAAAGCTGATGTGGGATTCAGTTGGTAAGGAATTAAAGGATGGTAATATAATTAATGCAATCAGCCTGATTTCTGGAAAATAGCTCTTGTCAAACTCTGATGTCATCCTTTGAAGAGATTACAAGTTGGGCTGATAAAGGTTATGGCATAGAAATAATAGACCTGGACTCTGTTCAGGCATGTGACTTAATCCATATAGTATTCTGATTAAAAATTAGCACAATACAACATCAAGAGAGATACCTTAAAGGGACTGAGAGCTGGCGAACCGGCAGCCATCAATAGGGAATCTCTCAGTGGGTGTCCAGGGCTTGGATGGGAAGCCCAATGCTATTCAGCATTTCCATCAATGGTCTGGAGATAGATTAAAAAGCCCTGCTGAGAAAAATGCCGGGGCCAGGGAAATGAGAGGGGCAGGAGACACGGACGAGGTCAAGACAGCTCATAAAAAAACTTCATAAGCCGAGTCCTGGGCAAATAAAAAGTGGCTGAATGCAAGCAGCTGCAAAAGGGTCCCACGGGGCCCTTGTGATGGAAACCTCCAGTGAGGATGGGCTTGGGGGGGCTTAGGAGGCAGGAGGGACAGGGCAAGAGCAGCGGAGTCCCCATGGGGGATGTCCTGACTGGGATGGGACTGGGAGCTGCAGCTGAAGGGCTTCCAGCATCCGTATTTCAGAAAGGATTCTGAGAAATTGGAGAGGAGTTAAAATCGAGCCCTGCTTTATAGAGGGATGCCAGAGAATCAAAGCTTTCTGTGCTGGTTCAAAGAAACTTCAGAGATGCCTCGATGATGGTCCTTAAACAGATTCATGGAGGAGAGATGATATGAGGTATTAGAAAGCTTTTCATCTCCCAGAGAAAGACCCAGCAAGATTTCATGGCACAAAATGAATTTGCTTGAAAAACTGGAGAGAGATTTCTCTCTGGCAAAGGTGGGTGACAAGTTTGGGTGCTCTGGGATGCAGATGGCTGAAGTTCCCTGGCCTGGCATTCCCTGGGGCTACGTATGGCTCCTCAAGGCCAGGCTGGACCTACTGCAGCAACAGAAGTGCTAAGGGTTTCTCTTGCACCCACCAGCTCCTGGCTGCGTTTCCCTGGTTCAGGAGACAGCCCGGGGTCAGAAGAGAGCGCTGATTCCATCCCACTCCTGCCACACTGGGGCGCACAGTGGGGCTGGGAGAGACATGGGCTCCCTCTGGAGTCCTCTCCCTGCCTTTCACATCTCTGTCCACGCCAAGAAGCCCTGTCATGAGTGGACAACACCATCTACAGGGGATATCCCAGGGGATATCAAAGAGGTGAAAACCCAAACTGACTGTCCCAGACTACACGGAGGAGGAATCAGCCTTGAACAAAAGGTAGAGGCCAATGGTCCCTTTTTGACCACATAGCTTTGTCTTGTATCTCCTAAAACCAATACAGCTGAGATGCTGGAGGTGTTTTGGTGCCAAGTCTTCTCCAAGGCTGGTCCCTGAGCAAGTCTGGGATGCTGGAAGCTTCCCAACTCCTGGTACACATCTTTGTTCCTGTCTGGAAGGGCCAGCAAATGCCAGTGCTGTAGGAACTGCCCTCACCTTTTACTCCAAAGTGTTTGGGGCTGTGTCCAAGCAGGCTGACACAGAGCAGGCAGTGCTTGTGCTCTGCAATGTGCAAACCTCCCTGCAAACCCTAGAGCTGCAAAGGGACATTTTCTGGTAGCACCATCCCTTCCTGGCCAGGTTGGCCTGAGAGCCACAGCCCTTCCAGCAACTCTTCTGCAGAGGCTGAGAGTGCTCAGTTCGGCTTCAGTACTGTTAATGTTCATCTCAGATTAATTCTCCTCTCTGTGGTGACTCACCAAAGCAAGGTGGCTGGACCCAGGGCTGATATTTGATGTCTGGTGGGCTGTCAGCATCCTGTGTGGCCTTCTCAGGGCCGATGTATGGAAGAGTGAGAACCAGTATCCCTTCTGTGCAGGCAGTCTCTAGATGGTGCTGTTCAACCTTTGGCTGCCATTTGGAAGGACTCTGCAAGGTCGCAACTGTTTGGAATTTTGGTTTTATAAAAAAAAATTCCAAACAACCTTTCTGAAGCTGGAGAAGAAACGGGAATGCCCTGCAGTGCAAGATCCTACACTGATTGCTGGCAGAGGTGAAGGACAGCTCACTTTTCCTTTCTGAAGAGGAATTGGCTACATGAGCAGCCGTGGCAGATGAAGCTGCTAAGAAAAAAATAGATCCTGGGGTGGGAAAGGAGGCTGAGCTCTCTCTTGGACCACTGGCAAGATGACACTCGCAGGGCAGAAGGAAGAAAATGTAGTTGCAGTCAAGATGAGCAACTATGCTGGGAGCTGGAAGGGAGCTCCAGCCCTGAAAGGAGGGATGGGAGTGTTGCTGGCAGTGAGGATGCCCACAAACAGCTGGCCAGGGAATGGGGACCAGAGCTGAAGTGTGAGATGTTGGTCACACCCCTCACAGCACTCCTTCTTGCAATCTGAAGGTATCTCCCTACCAATGTCAGAGCCCCAAAGCATCTGTGGAGCAGTTGAGTCCTCATGAACAGCCTGATGTTCCTCCTGCTTTGGATTCCCCACCTCAAAAGAATCAAATACATGGAAATTTGTCAGCCTGCCTTGGATTTGCCTCCAGTGTTGAGAAAAAGGAATGAAGCACCATTCAGATGCCACACTTAGGCCTTTGTGCCCAGATGCTGCTCTTTTCTGCTGTTCCAGGCAGGTGGGAGAGCTGTGGAGCTCAGCTGTTCTAGGCACTTGGATCTTTCCCTTCCAGCAAAACTATCCTGGTTTCCCAGTCTACGCCCATTCTCACGTGGGTGCTCACTTGAAAATCCCCAGGGTGTGGGGTGGGGGTAGGGTGGGGTCCCTGGGGCTCACAAGTGCAGGGCTGGAGTGGGTGGATGGGCCAAAGGTTTTCCCGCTCACATCAAATACAAGGAAAAACACCAATGCTCCAGCCTTCCAGAAGCATGAGGGCAGGAGGGCCTGGGCCAGGTCAGGCAGCACTTTTGGCAGCTGACTACATTTGCCCATGGTGGTGCAGATGCCCACAGGGCAGAGAAAAGCTCCCATGCAACACCCAGAGCCCCTGTAGCATCCTGCACTCTGGTTTGTCCTTCCCAGGGTCTCGTTCTGCCTTCAGCCCTGGCAGCAGCTCTTCTGGAGTTTACTCTTGTGCCTGCCCTGCCATCAGCCTCCATCCTACAGCTCTGCTTCTTCTCTCCCCGATGGACTATAGACCCCCTAAACATACTCTTCCCTCCAAAATAGATGAGGGACAAGCTCCTGCCATGCCTTGAGAGGCTGCTGTGGATAAGCCAATCACCCAGTCACCCACCAGCTATTTCTCTCATACCCATACCTTGGGGTAGAGGCAGCATCCTTCTAAAAATCATAGAAACAGAGAACACACTGAGTTAGAAGGGACCTTCCGAGGCCATCTAGTCCCACCTCCTGCAGTGGGCAGGGATGTCCTGTGCTAGATCAGATCACTCAGACCCACAGCAAGCCCTGGCCTTGGATGTTTCCAGGAATGGGGATTCCACCACCTCTCTGGGCAGCCTGGGCCAGTGTCTCACACCCTCGTGGGGAAGAACTTCTTCCTCATGCCTCATCCCTGCCCTGTTCTAGTTTCAAACTACTGCCTCTCATCCTGTCATGCCATGCCCTGGCAAACAACCCCTCCCCAGCTTTCCTGTAGGTCCCCTTCAGGTACTTGGCCTGCAATTGATTAACTGTCTTTATGCAACTCTAAGGGTTGCATAAAACCTTTGGCAAGAGCTATGGAACAAGTGAGTTTTAAAATTGAAATGCAAGTTTTTCAACCTTGAAATCACCCAGACAGGGGCTTAGATTCTTCTGGGACCTTGCTCAGGGTGGTGGGTGACCACAGAGCCCACTTGGTGGTGAGGATGCAGCACTGTCACTCTGGGTCATGGCATAGGGGAGGAGCACAGGAGCTGGCACCAGGACCTTAGTGTCCTCCCAGTCCTGTGTCTGGCCCTCATGCCACTTTTGGGGAAGAAACTCTGGTAGAGCAAAGAGACCCTGACAGACCCCTGCCAGATCCAAGACTTCGTGATTCCCCCAGTTTTGATCAACTGGCTTGTACAAACTGTTGCCTGATGCTCCTTATCACCAGCTGGTGAAGGTAGGCACCACTGGGCAATGCCTCACCACATGCACCTTTCTGCTCTCACCTTTAGGGTCCACTCCAGGTCTGTGTCCTGCGTGCCTCCCTCTCTGTGCTCCAGACCACCAAGCTTGATGTCTCTCTCAGGGGGTCGGGGGTGGGACACCATCCACGCAGGTCCCAGCAGTGTCACTCTGCAGAGAAAAGAGATGTCAGCTCATCCCTGCTGAGAACTCTTTGTCCAGGAGATGCTTGCAGGGCAGCTGGGCAGAGAGGGACATGCTCCAGTCCCCACTCACAGGATGGGCTGCTTCTCCCATGATTCCCAAGGACACAGTTCATATTCTGGCCATCCATGAGTTGGAGATGCCTGGAGCAGGCTCCACTCTGCCCTGATCCATGCTGGGATTGGCTCATCCCTAATTATGGAGGCTCTGGACCAGTTATCATTACAGAAATGGTCCCTCCTTACAGATTCAGGGTGGGATGGAGCAGCATCATCAGGGGAACATCCCTGTTCCTGCTCCATAAGCCCTGCTGCAGACACAGCAATCACCCACATGCCCCAGAGCATCTCTCGCTCGCCCTCGGTGGCTGCTGCTCCCATATCCTCATGGTGGGACAGGACAAGGTAGGCACAGGGTGGTGGCTACATTATGACAGCTGGTCCTTGCTGGTAGGGTTGTCCCAGGGATGTCTCTCTGCTATTTCAACCCATTTGATCCTGGCAGGAGAGGCAAATCTGGTAACACTGACAAGCAGGGCCACTGGGGAATAAAGGAAGGCAAGTGGCAATAGTATTGGAGGAAATATCAGTTGCTCTTCTCTTGCAGATCTGTTTTGCAACACTGGGCAAGATCTTCTGGCTTGGATATGGTCACCAGCAAAGGCATCTCTAAGTGATGCCTTGATGTCTGTCCTGTAGCCTTGCAGACCTGTATGCTTTTATGTGATCTCTATCAGCAGTCCAACTTGGAGAGTAAGTGCTTGTCTCCATACCCTTGTTTGCCCATCGAGGTTCAGATGGCAAAAATCTTTGAGATAAGTAAGGTCTGTTGATGATGTGTTGGCCAAGATTTGGTGACCAGGTGGTGTTCTGATGGATGCATGCTGCTAATTTTTCAGTTCCTGCCCGGAATGAGGCTTGCTTGCAATGCATTTGCCTTGGACAAGGTTCTTAGAGATGTGAAAGCATTGGTCAATGAACTCTCTATCATGCAATTTTGATTTGTTGTGAGTCCACCTAGTGGCCCATAGGTTTATGGCCAGCTTTGCTGCGTTTGGTGAGGCTCATGAGGACATCTCAGAAACACTTGTGCACCTGGGATAACCTCTGAAAATAATTTTACCTGCACACATACCTGAGTCCCCCCACTCTTTCAGGTCTCTGGTAACACTGCCTGCTGGGACTCCAACTTCCACCACTATTTCCCAGCAGCACCTCAAAAACCTCCAGCCCCAAGTGGGAGTTCTCTTCCTTTGTCATCTCCCTTGCAAGGTGGCCCTTCCTCAGAGTAACCATCCTGGCACACAACGTACAACCCTTCCAGCAGAGCTGGAGGACAGGACCCTGCACTGCTGTGTCACCAGCACACAGCTGGGATAGCCTGGGCTCAGCACAGGGAAGTCCTAGAGCTCCTCCATCCCTGGTGACCTGCCTGAGGGCTGCACTGCCTCTGGGAAAGGAGGTTGCTCTGCAGGATTCCTTTTCCATGGTGGGAACAAGGACCCGGGGAACAGCACCAGAAAAGGCTCTGAACTGATGTGTTCCAGCTGAGGTCCTGACCAGCTGAGACGAGGTGCTGAACCCAGCCCATAACTGACCCTGGGGTTTCTGCAGGGAAGAACAAAAATGCATGAAGATGTGATGAGGAGGAAGATGTCCTGCTCCACCACCTTGGTTGTGGTTGGTGATCTGCAAATCATCTGGGTACAGGGAAGTGTGACAGTATGAGTGGAGCTTTGGCAGTGGGAGGAGGCTGGTGCAGGCTCTGCTGCTCCTCCTTAGTGAGCTGATGCTGTGCTGAGCCCTGGCTGATGAGCTGAGGATGCTCAGTGCGTGCCCTTTATTCATGCTCTTATGGAATAGTGTCCAAATTCTCCTGCTGCTTTACCTGCCCCAGCATAAACCCGGACCCAGAGATCATCATGGTGTTGACTCATCTCAAGGTGAGCAGTGAGATGTGGTGAGCATCACAGTCATTCTGACACAGAAATGGAGAAAATTCTCAGACTCATTCACTTTTGGAGGAAACTTGGACAAGTGTGTGGTGTCTCTTGTCTTTGGAAGATGTGCTCCAGAGCCAGGACAGAGCTTCCCTGGTGCTGGATAGCAGCCATGAGATTCTCTGATCCCTTCTGCTGGAACTTCTGGGGCTGTCAGTTGTGCTTTTCTGCTCACGCTTAGCACTTTGTGGGTCTTCTCTCTGGGCCTTAAAACTCTCTCCTAAAATCCCCTCATCCTCCCGCATCGGAATGGGCAGGTGAATGGTGGCAGAGCTATGTCCTCTGTGGGACAGAATGGCTGGGATCCAGAGGAGATCCAGGCTGGTGATCATGAGCATCCCATGGTCCTCTGCTTCTTGGGAAGGAAAGAGCAAGAACTGCTCAGCAGGGACTGCAGCACCAGCCTGGGCAGGTGTCTCAAGCTATGTTGTGTCCCATCTCCTGTAGACACCAAGCCTCAGACCATCTTCCATAAAGTTGTGCTGCTTTGGCCTCTGTCCCCATCAGGACACAGAAGCTGGCACCTTCCCCTGCTCTGCAGGGCTGGAGCCACCTTCTGGTGTCCAGGCTGCCGTCTGCATCCATTTCAGAGCTCTCACAGCTCACTCCAGCCATTTCCTTCAGCCTGCTCAGCTCTTCCCCCTCCTTGGTGGGAGCAGACAGCAACTCATCCCCACAGCTTCAGCTTTTGTGACCTTGTTTCACCTGGTTCTCCTGGTCTTCACCCAGGAAATATTTCCCTGCTATGACTGTCCTGCTTGATCTTCTCTTATTGATGCATCTCTGCCACAAGTTCTTCAGTGGACAAACGCTGGCTAGCATGGAGAACCCATGGCTGGCCAACATGAGCAGATCAGACCTTGTATGGTATATCATCCTCACCCTTTGTAGTTACAATTGGCCAAAGCACAAGACATTGTGTTGTAGTAGATGGATAATACCAGATCTTGCCAGACCTTAGACTTAAATTAGCACCTTCCTGTGACAGCAGCTTCCACAGTAACATGACAAGAATGTGTTGTGCAGAACATCTCACAGATGAGTCCCACCAGATCCCACTTCCTCTTGCCTGCATGCCCCACATCATCCAGGCTATGGACACATGTCCCACCTGCCCTTGTTTTTTGCAGGCTTTTCATGTTCCTCAGCTTCAGTCTCTGCTTCCTGGGGTTTGGAGGACAAGGCCTGTCCACACGCCACTCCTCCTCATGGTGATGGCCCTTCGTAGCTCTTCCCTTGCACCAGTCGTACCCCACATCTTTGTGGGAAGGTGACTCTGTCTATCCCAGGGAAAGGGCACCATCCCAGGGTAAATCCTGGGGAGCTCCAGGAACCCAGGATGGCCATTATGGGGGGAACCCATCTGTACCACTTCACCAGCTCCTGGAGCTTGTCCCCATGGGAACTGTCACCCCAAAACCAGGCAGAGGCCAAGCATACCCTTGCAGCCCTCTCCCTGAAGGGAATCGAGGGTCTCGTTGGGTTTTTGGAGCTGGTGAGTGCTGGGAACATCCCTGTCCTCTTTGTGCTGCCCCTGGTAAGCAGTGCAGTGCAAATATCAGCTGGGTTCTTTGAAATGAAAATAAAACTGATAAAAGTGGGGCAAATCCTCTCTCCTGGCCCCTGCTGCTGGCCCAAGTGCTGTCTCTTTCTGCCGCCGCTCCAGCTCCTGCAGTTATCAATACATTATGTATGCCGGTGTCCGTCGGCCACAGCCTTTTGTTGATGTTGAATATGTCCTGGCCAACAAAAGTGGACTGGATTAGCCACAGTGGATTAAAAGATTTTCTTCTCAGAGTTTACCTAATAATATAACAATTGACATAGAAGGTCTCTTTGAACCCTACACGACTCTCTTATTTAACCATCTGTGAGTTTGCTCTCTGCGCTGCCGATGGGGCGCCCGTCTGCCAGAGGTGCTGCTGGTGGGAACGCTGCCTGGAGCCCAATTTGTTGCCGAGTGGAAGAAAGCAGCCTGAGTGAGAAGGGAGACAGCGGGAAGGGAAAGTAGAGCAACTTCTGTCCTCCTGCCTTTTGTCCTCTGCTCTTCTGCTGGTGGCCCAGCCATGCCGCGCCATGGGGAGGAAAGAAACCCAGAGTGTGCTGGAGCCATGGGGAAGCCGCCGACTCATCTGCAATTCCAGGTGTCCGGAGAGGTCCCGGCTGGAATGAGCTCCATGATGAATCATGAATTTTGGGAGAGTCGCCGAAGTGTGAGGAGATGGAGTTTGGTGGTTTCAGCCATTGGGCTCCAGCCGCCATCCCCGCTCTCCATTGCAAGATGGGTCAGGCAGTGGCAGCAGCGACACCGGGAAACATGGAGGGCAGTAGCAGCAGGGGAGGAAGGCTCCCCCCGCCATCCTGCAGCGCTGCTGGTGCTCACCCCCTCCTCCGGCACACCCCGGCCCTGGGGCTTTGATCTCATACAGGGGGGGCTCCATTCACAAGTCTTTCATCCCAGCCTTTGGAAATACCCGTCCTCAGAAGTCGCCAGTAATGAGATGGGGAGACGATGAGGAGTAATTTAGGCACTGCTTTCTCGCTTGCATTTTTTCCTTAATCTCCATCTCCCCCCTTATATTTTCTTTTTTCCCCCACCATTTTTTTTTTCCATTTTTTTTTTTTTCTCAAAGACACTTCTGGAGCGACACCGACTTTGTGTGGGATCGCCGCATCCATCACCCCAGACCTTGTGGGGAGGAGGGAAAGGGTAGGGGGGGGGTGGGGCAAGGAATATGGGGCTCTCGCCTCTCAGCCGGGGGCCTTTGATGAAGCCTCTTTGCAAAATTTGAT